>JARHVA010004579.1:0-512500 GCA_037957365.1 Torreya grandis | reverse complement strand
TATAAAAAATCTAGATATGAATGTAGAATTCTTTTAAAGGAAAAGGCAAGGAAACTAGTTGACAATAAGTGGATACATCAAAACATAAATCTTTGTCAAGCCAGTATTGAACTTGTAATTTTAAAAAACATAAAGGATTGTTGTTTTGAGAACCTTCTTGTTTTTAGAAATAGAAAAATCCATGAATTTTGCATAGAATTAAAATTCATTATTGACAAAGATGGAAAATAGGTTGAGCAAAAGTTTAAGGCTCATCACTTAGGAATGTCTCCATCCCTAAGAGAAGAATGTTTCTAGGAAATTAAACAGCTGAAAGAATAAGGTTTAATTCATGATTCATAGAGTCCATGGGGTTGTGAAGCATTCTATGTAAACAAAAGATCTAAATAGGTAAGAGGCAAGAAAAGATTAGTAATCACTTACATACATCTGAATAAATATGTGATGTCAGTACAACATCCAATTCCTTCTAAGGATGAAATATTATAGAGAATAAGTGGTAGTAAAGTCTATAGTAAATTTGATTTGAAATCAAAATTTTGGTAGATACAGGTCACTGAATCAGATAGATACAAAATAGATTTTTTAACACCATTTGGTCAATATGAGTGGAATGTCTTACCTTTTGGTCTTAAGACAACCCCAAGAATTTTTTAGGAAATGATGAATAAGATATTATTTGCACATTCTAACTTCATTATTGTATATATTGATGATATCTTAATCTCCAGTAAGTCTCCTAAAGAGCATATAGATCATCTAGAACATTTTTACAGAATTATGTATGAAAATGGTCTAGTCTTGTTTGCTAGAAAAATGGTTATGTTCAAGGATGAAATTGAATTTCTAGGAGTAAAAATTAGGTCAGGAGAAGTTGCAGTCCAAGAGCATGTACTAAAAAATATCACAAATTTCTTGGATATTTTGAAAGATAAAAAAATGCTACAAAGGTTTTTGGGATGTGTCAACTACATATCTGGTTATTATTACAACATTTCCCATGATAGATTTTTTCTAAATAAAAGGTTATCTAAACAACCTCCAGCAGTGTAGAGGATTAAAAAGAATTGTGAAAATTTGCCTCCATTAATTTTGCTAGGAAATGGTCTCAAAATTATTGAAACAGATGCTTCAGAATTGTACTGGGGTGCTATTTTGAAGGAGAGATTGTCAGATGGATCTAAAAAACCATGTAGATTTGCCTCTGGTAGTTTTAAACAAGCATAGAAAAATTATCACTCTACTCACAAAGAAATTCTAGCAGTCATTAAAGCTATACAAGATTTTATGTTTTTGGTTAGATCTGAAAAGTTTATTGTTCGATCTGACTTAAATAATTTCATGAGTATTTTTCAGTCTATAGATAATTTGAAGAAAGGATCTATTAGCAGATTAACTAGATGGGATACATATCTCTCAAACTTTGATTTTGTAGTTAAACATATTGATGGAAAGCATAATTGTCTTGCTGATTTCATCTCGAGAGAATTTAACTCAACATCTGAGAAAATAATAATGGTGGTCACTATTGAAGTCCGTGATGAGTTCCATGAACATATTTGGTGGTTAGTCCCTTCAATAGCTAATTAGCTAAATAATGAAATTAATGCCCTCAGTAGAAGATCTTATGAAGCTATAGATATGATAAATAATGTAATTCTAGCATGGACTACTTAGTTTGCTGAACCAGATGGATCAAGTTCCTACTCCACGATTATGTTATATCATGGAGGAGATAATCCTAGATATACAGGAATTGATAACCCATTCAAAAATTTAATTTGCAGGCAAGGAATAGAATTTTTACTTCAATGGTCTACCTTTTGGTCAAGTTTCAATCCAGGTACTAAAATTTTTTGGGATTCAAGTGAAATTCTAGATTACTTATGAGTTTTTAGATTATATTATGCCTACTAAAGTTTCAGAAGATCCAGCAGTAAGGATTCCACCAAATCAGGTTAGAAATATATTTATTACATTAAGAATTCCTTTTCGAGTTAAGTTTGAACTTTACTCAGTTCAAAATCATCAAAGGATTATTCGAGCTCCTCTAATGCGTGCAGTCCCAATAGCTGATTTATAGAAAAGGATAACTTTTTCTCATCAATATTTATTTCCACTAACTCCACCAGGTCACATTCTGAGAATTCCATCAGCATTATATATGGATCACACTGATCATGATGAAGATGACTCACCATATTATCCTCAAGGAGAGTACAAGTTTTGTGATGATGACTAATTACAGGGTTTGTTTGTAATCCAAGTTTTGTGATGATGACTAATTATGGGGTTTGTCCATAATCATGAATAAGGGCACATTATCACTCTTCCAAGTAAAGTGGACCCCACCACTATCAAAAGGTGGTATCCTGTCGGCCATGTTGACATATGCTTTTTCTAGTTTGCTCTTGTGTCAGTGTGTGGTGGGCCCGATAACCCACTTTATTAGCATCTTTTGTGTTGTCTGTTGATCTCACCGCTTTGTTTCGACCGTTGATCTTTTCATTTATTTTCTATAAATATGAAAGATCATTCATGTTACAAGTAGAAGTGGTTGAGAAGTAATATGGTGTCTAGTGTTAGTTCTTAAGTTTTAGTCTGTCTAGATCCCGTGTTCTATAATCATATCATATTGAGTTAATATAATGCTATCTTTATTCCAACTTTGTCAACTTGACCATTTGATGATTGTGATCCTATGTGTATAATTGGAATTTGATCCTGTGTGATCTAGTAATATTAATAATACTGATGGTAGCATACATCAAGTTTCAGTGCATACGACCAATAATCTAGTCTATGAATTAATAATAAAATGGAATGGTTTTAAGTCATATAATCTAGATGTTCTATTAGATACTGGAGTAGATATATCTCTAATTATACACACAGGATCACAGTCCAATTATACACACAGGATCACAGTCACCGAATGGTCAAGCTGACAAAGCTGGAATAAAGATAGCATTATATTAACTCAATATGATATGATTACAGAACATAGGATCTGGATGACTGAAACTTAAGAACTAACACTAGACACCATATTACTTCTCAACCACTTCTGCTTGTAACATGAATGATCTTTCATATTTATAGAAAAGAAATGAGAAGATCAACGGTCAACGCAAAGTGGTGAGATCAACATACAACACAAAAGATGCTAATAAAGTGGGTTATCAGGCCCACCACGCACTGACACAAGAACAAACTAGAAAAAGCATCTGTCGACACGGCTGACAGGATACTGCATTTTGATAGTGGTGGGGTCCACTTTACTTGGAAGAGGGATAACGTGCCCATATTCATGATTACGGACAAACCCCATAATTAGTCATCATCACAAAACTCATATATATATATATATATATATATATATATATAATATATATATATATATATATATATATACTTAGTAATATGATCTAGGAGATGAATCCTATTCTAAGAAAGGATTTCCTAAAACCTCAGATTTTAGCCAATACTCCCCAGACGGAAGAATTAGAGCTCTAATGTACTATTTAAGGACAACCGACAAAAGTCTTGATCAATCCAGTGAAGTTAAGTTAACTAGACTAATGTTGCTACCAAGTGTCTGAACACAAAAATGTATATGTGTGTATATATATATATATATACACACAAATATATATATATATATATATATATATATATATATATATATATATATACACATATATACACACATATTACACACACACACATATGATCCACACACACACACATTGGCATTTCATTGTCACTTACATATATATATATATATATATTTGTATATATATATATATCATCATCTACTCACAAAGAATTTTATATTGAATGGCAAGGGGACATGAGCCTTAGATCATGCTAAGACCAGAGGTTTGCAAATATAACTTAAAGATTTTATTGAGATTTGCCTCCTCATGAATAACAACATGATAATTAGGATAGACAATATTATAAACAGGACCATTATGAAGACCTGTTTGGATAGCATTCTGTAAACATGACGAGAAAGAGGTATGACGATTATCTAAGAGACAGGCTAACAAACTGACATTTAAACCACAATGAAAAAGAGGAATAACTCCTATAGAGATTGTGCCAATATGTAGAAACTTATATTTAGACTGAGTTTAAGCTATTGAATAGCTTTATCATCAAAAATTTGTAAATAATATTTATTTTGGTCATTATTCTGAACTTGTAAAACTTTTTTAGAAAGCTTTATAGAGGTTTTGGCAATCAAGTGAAATGGAGAAAGCTTATCATAGACTTCATTGGCTTTAAGAGTAGGTAATTTCCATTCAGGAATAGGATTAGATTCTTTAAAAATTACTGTCGATTTATTGATAAAATAAGAAGTAAGTTCAAAAAGAGTACAAACATAAGAAGTACCTAAACTATCTCCAACAAGTTGATTCAACATTTCCATATTCTTCGTATCATTGGTACTATAATGGATCCACAACACACCTTCCTCACAAATTTACGGGACCACTCCCTTCCCTATTTTTTGAAAAAAAAATGAAAGCAACCAAACCAAACTAAATGGAAAATAGATAAATAACAATGATAATTTGTAACAACAATCAAGAACTTAGCAAACTTAGCTCTGATATCATTATAAACATAGGATCACAGTCCAATTATACACACAAGATCACAGTCACTGAATGGTCAAGCTGAAAAATTTGGAATAAAGATAGCATTATATTAACTCAATATGATATGATTATAGAACACGAGATCTGGACAGACTGAAACTTAAGAACTAACACTAGACACCATATTACTTCTCAACCACTTCTGCTTGTAACATGAATGATCTTTCATATTTATAGAAAAGAAATGAGAAGATCAACGATCGACGCAAAGTGGTGAGATCAATAGACAACACAAAATATGCTAATAAAGTGGGTTATTAGGCCCACCACGCACCGACACAAGAACAAACTAGAAAAAGCATCTATCAACACGACCGATAGGATACCACCTTTTGATAGTGGTGGGGTCCACTTCACTTGGAAGATGGATAACATGCCCATATTCACGATTACAGACAAACCTCATAATTAGTCATCGTCACAAAACTCATACTCTCCTTGAGGAGAATATGGTGAGTCATCTTCATCATGATCAGTGTGATCCATATATAATGCTGACGTAATTCTCAGAATGTGACCTGGTGGAGTTAGTGGAAATAAAGCTTGATGAGAAATAGTTATCCTTTTCCATAAAGCAGCTATCAAGACCACAGGCATTAGAGGAGCTCTAATAATCCTTTGATGATTTTAAACTGAGTGAAGTTTAAACTTAACTCGAAAAGGAATTCTTAATGCAATAAATATATTTCTAACCTACTTTGGTAGAATCCTTACTTCTGGATCTTTTGAAGCTTTAGTAGGCATAATATAATCTAGAAACTCAAATAAGTAATCTCAAATTTCACTTGAATCCCAAAAATTTTTAGTACCTGGATTGAAACTTGGCCAAAATGTAGACCATTGAAGTATAAATTATGTTCCTTGCCTACAAATTACATTTTTGAATGGGTTATCAATTCCTGTATATCTAGGATTATCTCCTTCACGATATAACATAATCATGGAGTAGGAACTTGATCCATCTGGTTCAAAAAACTAAGTAGTCCATGCTAGATTTACATTATTCATCATATCTACAGCTTCATAAGATCTTCTATTGAGGGCATTAATTTCATTATTTAGTTGATTAGCTATTGAAGGGACTGACCGCCAAATATGTTCATGGAACTCATCATGGACTTCAATAGTGACCACCATTATTATTTTCTTAGATGCTGAGTTAAATTCTCTTGAGATGAAATCAACAAGACAATTATGCTTTCCAGCAATATGTAGCCCATCTGGTTAATCTACTGACAGATCCTTTCTTCAAATTATCTATAGACTAAAAAATACTCATGAAATTATTTAAGTCAAATCGAATAATAAACTTTTCAGATCTAACAAAAAACATAAAATCTTGTATAGATTTAATGACTAATAGAATTTATTTGTGAGTAGAGTGATAATTTTTTTGTGCTTGTTTAAAAATACCAAAGGCAAATCTACATGGTTTTTCAGATCCATCTGACAATCTCTCCTTCAAAATGTCACCCCAGTACAATTCTGAAGCATCTATTTCAATAATTTTGAGACCATTTCTTGGCAAAATTAATGGAGGCAAATTTTCACAATTCTTTTTAATCCTCTGCAATACCCCAGTCATCTCATCAGACCATTCTAGAGGTTGTTTAGATAACCTTTTATTTAGCAAAATTCTATCCTAGGCAATGTTATAATAATAACCAGCTATGTAGTTGATACATCCAAAAAACCTTTGTAGTATTTTTTTATCTTTCAAAATATCTAGGAAATTTGTGATATTTTTCAGTACATGCTCTTGGACTGCAACTTCCCTTGACCTAATTGTTACTCCTAGAAATTTAATTTCATCCTTGAACATAACCATTTTTCTAGCAAACAAGACTAGACCATTTTCATACACAATTCTGTAAAACTGTTCTAAATGATCTATGGAAATCATTTTGCCACATATCTGAGGGTATAGAATGAAAATGGGCAAGAGATATATCTACTCCAGTATCTAATAGAACATCTAGATTATATGGCTTAAAACCATTCCATTTTATTGTTAATTCATAGACCGGATTATTTGTCGTATGCACTGAAACTTGATGTATGCTACTATTAGTATTATTGATATTACTAGATTCTCCCCCTGGAAAAGAAGAGTTAAGTGCCTTAGAGACTTGAATTAATTCAGCTTCAAATAGTTGTTCTTGTTCATCAGCAAGAGCTTCTTCCTAATATGTAGCCCATCTGGTTAATCTACTGACAGATCCTTTCTTCAAATTATCTATAGACTAAAAAATACTCATGAAATTATTTAAGTCAAATCGAATAATAAACTTTTTAGATCTAACAAAAAACATAAAATCTTGTATAGATTTAATGACTAATAGAATTTATTTGTGAGTAGAGTGATAATTTTTTTGTGCTTGTTTAAAAATACCAAAGGCAAATCTACATGGTTTTTCAGATCCATCTGACAATCTCTCCTTCAAAATGTCACCCCAGTACAATTCTGAAGCATCTATTTCAATAATTTTGAGACCATTTCTTGGCAAAATTAATGGAGGCAAATTTTCACAATTCTTTTTAATCCTCTGCACTACCCTAGTCATCTCATCAGACCATTCTAGAGGTTGTTTAGATAACCTTTTATTTAGCAAAATTCTATCCTAGGCAATGTTATAATAATAACCAGCTATGTAGTTGATACATCCAAAAAACCTTTGTAGTATTTTTTTATCTTTCAAAATATCTAGGAAATTTGTGATATTTTTCAGTACATGCTCTTGGACTGCAACTTCCCCTGACCTAATTGTTACTCCTATAAATTTAATTTCATCCTTGAACATAACCATTTTTCTAGCAAACAAGACTAGACCATTTTCATACACAATTTTGTAAAACTGTTCTAAATGATCTATGGAAATCATTTTGCCACATATCTGAGGGTATAGAATGAAAATGGGCAAGAGATATACCTACTCCAGTATCTAATAGAACATCTAGATTATATGGCTTAAAACCATTCCATTTTATTGTTAATTCATAGACCGGATTATTTGTCGTATGCACTGAAACTTGATGTATGCTACTATTAGTATTATTGATATTACTAGATTCTCCCCCTGGAAAAGAAGAGTTAAGTGCCTTAGAGACTTGAATTAATTCAGCTTCAAATAGTTGTTCTTGTTCATCAGCAAGAGCTTCTTCCTTAAGCAATTGCTACAATTCTTCTTGAGCTCGAACCAATTTTTAATCTCAAGTGCCACTCTCAAGATGGAGCTCTTACAGTGCCTGAATATTTTGTCATTGAGATATGGCTAGACCAAAGGATATGTAATTTTGTAAAAGAAGAATCAAAATAGACTGGCCTTTCCATACATGAAATCATTCAAGAGCATATTTATGGAGAGATATATGAAATTTTATGGTGAGAGTTGATTGAATTACTATCTAACTAGCTATCATGCTTAGAATATTATTTATTTAACCAAATAATATAAGGAATTATAATCTAGACCAAAGAAAAGATAGATTGGATGTAGATATTGCAAATTGACTAGATAAGAGCAATAGATCATTGGGTTACTACTTCAATAGACAGATATATAACTAATTTTGTAGTATAAGGATTTGTATCTTTTTAAGTTATGAAAGAATTTTTCATCATATGAATTTGAGGTAATTTTTTTAGTGACTATATATCCTTGTGAAGATGTTGGTTGTGGACAAGGCTATGGTGCCTACTCTAGACAATATAGAGTAGTCACTTCAGGCATATGGGGTGTGTGTGACATGATAGTGAATTATGGTTAGATGAATAAATAAAGCTTAAATTTGAATAAAAAATGGAGACACAAAGGAAGAAGAGTTATAATAAAATTATGGATTTAGAACATGAGGTACAATAATGGAATAGATGGAGTAAACAAAATAATACCTAGGTAGCTATGAGTAGAGCGAAGAGTATCAATAAAATAGATGAAAAATGAGTAGGAATATATGATTAATGAGAATAAAGATATGAATAGAAAAGGAAAAAGAAATATGAGATAGAAGAAGAAGAATAATGTTGGTAGAAATAAATATGTGATGAAGAACAAGAGGAAGAAGAGATGTTTAAAGAAGAAGGCGAGAATTATGTAGATGTGGATCATTTAGATGATACAAGTAGTGCATAGCTATAAGAATAGGTATTATTAGAAGAAATACATGAAGTATTAAGCAAATAAACAAATTAAAGTCACAGATTAATCGTAGGTTCAAGCTTAGAATAAAATGAAGTCATAGGAAATAATCATTCACCAGAAGAGCACACATCAATGTAGCCCAATTTATTATATTCCATTAGAATTTTTTAGCCAAATAATTAGGTAGGTAGTAGCTGGGAAGGTACATTTTTGAGACAAGTGCATTTTTTGGGTACTAAAATTGAAACAACATCATTTTTTAAGGATTTGAAGATCATAGGGTTTGTTGAAACCAAGCAGAGAAAAGCAAGAAACACACAAAAATAAAGTGCACAGATTAATTATCCTAGTGCATAAGTAAATATTCATAGCACATAATTAGGATCACATAAAATAAAACTTACCATTATAATATTTTTAAAGTAGATCCCCTTGACACCAATTTATAAAATGGGTACTATAAGAGCATATATAAACCTGATGACATATGATGGGTTTGCAGACCCTAAGCAATACTTACTAACATGTGAGATGAGATGGAAAGCTAAGGGTATTAATGATGAGGCTATAAAGTAGTGTGAGTTAATAGGGGCACTCAATGGAAGAGATATATATTTTATGTACCATAGAGAAATTATTTAGGAAAGTCTACAATAGGTTAAGGAATGGCTTATCATATAATTGAAGATAAAGAAATGTACAAGTCAGACTATTCAAGACCTAAAGGAGATTAGGCAAAAGTTAGGATAATAATTATATGATTATGATCATAGGTTATATGATATTGTGAATAAAATGGAATTTTTCTTAGTAGATGAATATAAATCTATGTGGTTTATCTAAAGACAACATTTTAGAATCATATTTGCTATAGTGTAGACTCAATATGATACTAAGGCAGATCCTATAGATATTGCTCCATGAGTGGAGTAAATTGAAGACTATGGGGAAGCTCCCATAATGGGTTCTAAGATTGAAAATACATTGTAATAATTTATGAAAGGATGGAAAAATATCATGAAATAGATAAACACAAGCTAAATCTATGGTACATGGAGTGTGGGAAAAAAGGACATTAAATGAATGATTATCCTAAGATCAAGATAGAGTTCTATGAAATAAATAGATTAGTAGGGCACACAACAACATAGTATTATCTCCTACATAGTATATCAAAATACCATAGAGTTTATATTGTAATTTTTTTATTTCACACAATCACGATGAAAAGAAATGTAGGGATTTGTAAGAGATCAAAGAAGACATTACAAAGAATGTATTTGCCATCACTATGCAATAATAATTCTCAGTGAAGTAGATGATTCCAAGCTCAAAGGTCGATAAGGGTTATACAAACTAGGTATGTCTGATCCAAAAATTAGAAGTTTTGGTTAACAAATATTTCAAGAACACAAAAAATAACATAGTAACAATGAATTCTCTGAGAAGAGATGTTTTATTACTCAAGATCGCAATACAAATATATGCTTATCTCTGGAAAGAGATGTCTAACTTATATTTTAGGTTACACCTTTATTTATACACATTTTGAAATTAGGGGGAGGATGTGGAAGGTCACCAATCTCGAGGGAGATGAAGTGGTTTGACTTCCATGATTTAAAACAATACAAAATTCAAGGAATTACTATTTTTAGAAACTTAATGTTTTTAGAATACATTACTAAAATTGAAATTTGGGGCATTTACATTGGGTTTTTGGAGGTTAAAATACATTGAGTAGAGATCCATGCCATCCCACCATGTTCTCCTCATTCTTAGCTTTCCAATGGTTTAAATGATGAGTCAATTGGAGCTATAGTGCAAAAGTTATGGATCCCAAAAGTTTTGTCATCAATTAGGGTGGAACCATCACCTGAATTATCACCTAAATTGTTTCCCATATCATTCCTCCCTCCTTGAGAAGCAATGGTCCCCATTTCATCAATGTTGCTCATTAGGTGTGGTAGTTGTGTCTTGATTTGATTCTCTATGAGCCACTCACCTTGGTGGCTAATCTAGCCCCTTTTGACCACCTGATAAAGTGGAATAGAGTGTCCTCTTGTTGTCTTCATCCAAGTGTCCACAATATGATCCTCCTCCACTAGAGTAAAACTATGTGGATCAAGCTCATCAATGTCTAGTTGTTTTGTTATGACTGAAGTGTCCAACATAGGTGGATGATATGGTTTGAGGAGCTCCACATTGAATATTGGATGCAAACCAAGGTAGGCTGGTAGGTTCAAATCAAAAGCATTTTTTCCAACTTTTTTGGGGATGGTGTAGGGACCATATCAAAGAGGCCAATTTTTTTTGTGTGGACCTACAAGTTATTCCTTTTGAAGCCACAACCAAACCTTGTCACCCACAACAAAATGGTGTGCAATCCTATGTTTGTCATGGCATTTCTTATACTTCTGATTCATCTTCTCCAAGATGTCATGAAATTGTTGATGGATGTGTTGCATTTGTTTAATGAATTTTGTTGCTTTTGTAGCCTTAGATATTCCATAAGGTGTGTATTTTATGGTAGAAAATGGAACAACTATATCAATTAGTGCCATGGGTTGGAACTTGAAGCATACCTAGAATGGACTGTGCTTATTTGAGCTATGCAAGGCCCAATTATATCCATGTTGTATGAAAATAAGCCCCTCATCTCATGTGCATGGATGTTTGGGGTGATACATCTGGATCATGTGAACAATCAGGTGGTTCACCACCTCTGTCTGACCATCAGTCTATGGATGGAAGGCTATAGACTTCATCAACTTAGTATCCATCATCTTCCATAGAGTGGACCAGAATATACTCAGGAACCTACTATCTTGATATGAGATAATGGACTTGAGGAGACCAAAATGGAGTCATACATGACTAAATTATAGTTGAGCAGTTTCTTCAGTAGATATATTTTTCTTACAACCAATCATGATAGTCATTTTTAAAAAATGATCAACTACAACAAAAATATAGTCCTTGACATGTTTTGAAGTGAGCAAACCTAAGAAAAAATCCATTGAGACAGATTCCCAAGGCCTAGTTGGTTCTAGCAATGGCATGTACAATCCTTTCTTGTTATTTATTGGCTTGGCTATCACACATGGGGTGCAATATTTGAGATACCTTTCCACATCTTTTCACATATGGTACTAGTAGAAGTGTTTATGAAGGACTGCCAATGTCTTTTCTACACCAAAGTGTCCAACTATCCTACTAAAATGTGCTTCCCATATCATCTTCTATTGCTCTATAGCTGGAACACATATGTGCCCCATATGATGGAGGGAATTATCTTACAAATATAAATCATAAACATGTTTCCCTTTTTTAAGTGCCTAATATGTATTAATAAAGGTAGGATATTCTTCATAAAGAGCACCCCAAAAGGCAGTCTCATGTCCACACAGGTCAAGAACTATTGTGAGTGTAGTAATTGGTGGGTGGCTCAGACAATCTGTAGATGTATTTGAGCTCCCCTTTTTATGTTTTATTATCATATGGAATTTTTGAAGATATGTGGCCCACTTTTGGTGCCTCTCATTTCATATTTTGTTATGTGTTTAGATGAATTCCAATGGTTTATGGTCAGTGTGGATGACTATATATTTCCCCAAGATGTAGTTTTTCTATTATTTGTAGGCTTGCACAATGACATAGAGCTCTTTATCATATCTCAGATATTTCTTGATTGTATAAATGAAATTTTCACTATGATATTAAATAGGATGGCCATGTTGCATGATGAAAGCTCTCATGGCACATTCAGATGCATCTGTCATCAACCCAAAAGGTTGATGCAAATCTGGCAAGGCAAGAATAGGGGCTGAGCAAAGTCTATTCTTCAAAATCTCAAATTCCCTTTTTTGTATTTCACCCCACTGAAATGTAGCTTTAGATCTTATTTTAGACTCTTAGGTTAGTGACCAAGCAACATGTGAAAATCCAATAAAAAACCTGTGATATAAATTTTCAAGACCCAAGAAGCTAGGAAGTTCTATGAGGGTCCTTGGTATAGGCCATTCTTGAATAACCTGAATCTTTTCTAGATCAACATAGACCCCTTCCTCATTCACAAAATACCTAAGGTACTAAATTTTTGTCATCTTGAATGTTCATTTGTCAAGATTTGCATACAACTTGTGCTCCTAAAGAGTTTGAATCACCTTACAAACATGTTGCAGATGTTCCTCCCATGTTCTATTGTAGATGAGTATGTCATCTAAGTAGACAACCATGAATGATATGGTGAAGGGTCATAAGATGTCATCCATAATCCTCATGAAGGTTACAAGTGCATTAGTTAAGCCAAAAGGCATAACCAACCATTCGAAGAGCCCCTCCTTAGATTTGAATGCAATCTTCGACACATTGGTGGGATCGATGGGAATTTGGTGATAGGTAGATTTCATATCAATTTTGGTGAATAAATTCACACCATGGAGTCGGTCTAGTAGGTCATCAATCCTATGGAGAGGGTAGCGATTCTTCATAGTGATTTTATTCAGGGCTTGATAGTCAATGAAAAGCCTCCATGTTCTATCTTTCTTTGGTACCAAGATAATTAGGCTGCCACAGGGTGAAGAGCTTGGCCTGATGTGACCCTTTTGGATCAATTATTGAATCTATATTTTTATCTCATCATTCTCCAAAATTGATCTATGATACATAGGACTATTAGGCAAAGGTGATCCTGGGATCAAATCGATAGAATGTTTTACCTGGTAATGTAGTAGAACTCCTATGGGTGACTTGAATAAGTCATCACATTCTCCTATGATTTGTTCCCATCTACTTATGTTGTTGTTTTGATTGTGTAGTCAAGATTGCAACATCAGCCTGCTTGGATTTTTGTGGTTTGATCACCATGAGAATGAATTGGTTTGTATTTTCCACCATCTCTTACATTGTTTGGCACTAATCAGAGAGATAGATGTGGGAGGTGGTACCTATGGTACCCTATAGCATCATGTTCCAAGAGTGAGGGTGATTCTTTAGGTTCATGATTCATAGATGCCATGTCGACCATACATGAATGACTGACAAAGGAGTACATCACAAATATCTAGATTGACCACATCACACAAGATTTCATCTTGGAAAGGTTTTATTGCATATGAAATAAGACATTAATGGATGACACAGAGGTCTCTCCCTGGGCTCAACCATCCAATACTATATGGCTTTGGGTGAGGCTTCATGGATAGATTTATAATTTTCACAATTTTAGTAGAGATTAAATTCTTTTGACTCCCACTATCAAGAATGAAATGTAGAGGCTTACCTTTTACCCATAATTTGGAGTGAAACAATCTTTCCTTGTCATCTGGCCTTTCCTCATGTGTCTATGATGAAGGGATGATGGTGTCAGGCTCAACATATACAATCTCTTCTTTATCCTCTTTGACTGTAGGTTGTATATGAGATAAAGTAGTAGATGTCGAGTATTATGACTCATAAAGTAGTGACTTAATGGCTCAACATTCTTCTTTGGAGTGAGTTCCAATTTTTTGGTAATCACACCATTTTCCATCCTTCCCCTTCTAGGGTTTTTTATCTTGAAACTCCTTTTACTTCTAATTTTGGCCTCATGTTTGATCTTCCTTGTCTATTTTCCATTTTGAAGGTTAACTCTTTGTATTCTTTCGGCCATGCTTTTGCTCAATCTTCACTGTAAACTTGTATGCCTCACCAAAGTTTTCCAAATTGAAGAGTTCTATTTCCCCCTATATGTACCATTGTATTCCACCATGATATTTGAGAGTCTTATGTTTCTCACTTTCTTAGATGCCCAATCTTGTAGACAAAGAATGAAAAATGTCTATGTAATCTTGAATAGATTGGTCCTTACCTTAGTGAAGTTGTTGCCACTATATGTATAGATCATCATATGTTCCAATGGGATAGTATTCTTCCTTTACCACTTCCATAAAATCATCCCGGGTAGGTTCCACCTCAAGGCCAATGTCATCTATACTGAACCTCTTTTAGTACACTTCCCACCAATTTTTCATGGGCAATGATGCTTTCAAAAGAGCAAAAGTGATCTTTTCTCCATCAGTGAATTTATTTATAGAGAAGTAGGAAGATAATTGATCAAACCAATTTTCTACTACATCAGCATTGATTTTGGTTTCAAATTTAGAAATATCAAAATTTACCTAAACCTTGAAGGATTTGGGGCACTGAAAGGACGTTCCATGGATGAGGAGCCAATAAGTACAGATAAGGAGCTAGAATTTCCCATCAGGAGTTGCTAGAGAATTTGGGAAAATTTCTTGTAGCATCTATGCTTATTTCCATTGAAGGGCTTCATTAAAAATTTCATTAAAAGGATCATATGTCTTGGTGTCATCCACCATTTGAAGTCATTTGGAGTGAATAGGTAGATAGTCTGGAAACTCTATTATTTTCCACCCAAGTTTCTTGTAGCCAGACCTCATCCTCAGGATCATACACTCTCAAGACAAACTACTCTGATACCACTAATCCAAAACTCAGAAGTTTTGGTTAAAAAATATTTCAAGAACACAAAAAATAACACACTAGTAATGAATTTTCTAAGAAGAGATTTTTTATTACTCAAGATCGCAATACAACTATATGCTTATCTCTGAGAAGAGATGTCTGATTTTCATTTCAGGTTACATATTTATTTATAATTATTTTTAAATCAAGGGGATGATGTGGAAGGTCACCAATCTTGAGGAAGATAAAGTGGTTCAACTTCCATGATTTAAAACAATATAGAATTCGAAGAATTATTATTTTTAGAAACTTACTATTCTTAGACTGCACTACTAAAATTGATATCTAGGGCACTTCTATTGGGTTTTTAGGGGTCAAAATCCATTGAGAAAATATCCTTGCTATCTCACCATGTTATCCTCATTCTTGTCTTTCCAATGGTTCATATGGTGAGTCAATTGTAGTTATGGTGCAAAATTTATAGCTCCTGAAATTTCCATCATCAATTGGGGTGGAACTGTCACCCGAATTGTTGCCTAAATTATTTCCCAGATCATTACTCCCTCCTTGAGAATAAATGGTACCCATTGCATCAATGTTACTCATCAAGTGTGGTATTTGTGTCTTGATTTGAGTCTCTATGATCCACTCACCTTGGTGGCTAAGTTGGCCCCTTTTAACCACCTGATAAAGCAGAATAGAGTGTCCTCTTATTGTCTTCATCCAAGTGTCCACATTATGATCTTCCTCCATTGAAGCAAAACTTTGTAGATCGAGCTCATCAATGTCTATTTGTTTTTCTATGACTGAAGTGTCCAATAGAGGTGGATGATATGGTTTGGGGAACTCAACATTAAATATTGGATGCAGACCAAAGTAGGCTGGTAGGTTTAACTCAAAAGCATTTTCTCAAATTTTTTTGGTGATGGTATAGGTACCATATCGCAAAGGCTAAATTTTTTTGTGTGGGCCTACAAGTTGATCCTTCTAAAGCCACAACTAAACCTTATCACCACATCAAAATGGTGTGTAATCCTATGTTTGTCATGGCATAATTTATAATTTTGATTCATCTTCTCCAAGATGCCATGAACTTCCTGCTAGATGTGTTGTATTTTTTCAATGAACTTTGTTGATTTTGATACCTTAGATATTCCATGAGGTGTGTATTCCATGGTGGAAAATGGAACAACTATATCAATTGGTGTCATGGGTTAGAACCCAAATCATACCTTGAATGCATTGTGCTTGGTCAAGCTGTGCAGGGCCCAATTGTATCCATGTTGTATGAAAAGAAGCCCCTCATCCCATGTGCATGGATGTTTAGAGTGATACATCTGAATCATGTGAATAATCAGGTATTTCACCACCTCTATCTAACCATCAGTCTATGGATGGAAGGCTATAAAATTCATTAGCTTGGTATCCATCATCTTCCATAGAGTGGACCAGAAGATACTCAGGAACCTACTATCTTGATTTGAGATAATGGACTTGGGGAGACCAAAATGGAGCCATACATGACTAAAATATAGTTGAGCAATTTCTTCAGTAGATATATTTTTATTACAAGTAATCAAGATAGTCATTTTTTGAAAAATGATCAACTACAACAAAAATACAGTCCTTGACATGTTTTGAAGTGAGCAAAAAACCTAAGAGAAAATCCATTGAGATAGATTCCCAAGGCCTGGTTGGTTTTGGAAATGGCATGTACAATCATTTCTTGTTATTTGTTGGCTTGGCTATCACACATGAGGTGCAATATTTGAGATACCTTTCCACATCTATTCACATATGGGGCTAGTAGAAGTGTTTCTGAAGAACTGCCAATGTCTTTTCTGCACCAAAGTGTCCAACTATCCTACTGGAATGTGCTTCCCATATCATCTTTTATTGATCTACAAATGGAACATAGATGTGCCCCATATGAAAGAGGACATTATCTTACAAATAGAAATCAAAAACATGTTTACCTTTTTGAAGCACCTAATATGTATCAACAAAGGTAGGATATATTTCATATAAAGCACCCAAAGTGGTAGTCTCATGTCTAAACAGGTCAAAAATTATTATGAGTGTAGTAATTGGTGGTAGATTAGATAATCTATAGTTGTATTTGAGCTCCCCTTTTTGTATTTGATTATCAAATGGAATTGATGAAGATATGCGACCCACTTTTGGTGCCTCTCATTTCATAGTTTTGCTCTATATCTGGATGAATTCTAATGGTCTATGGTTAGTGTGGATGACTGTCTCTTTCCCCAAGATGGAGTCTTTCCATTATTTGTAGGCTTGAATAATGTCATAGAGCTCCTTATCATATGTTAGATATTTCCTAACTGTATCAGTGAAAGTTTCACCATGATATGTAATAGGATGGCCATGTTGGATGATGATAACTCCCATGGCATATTCAGATGCATCTGTCATCAACTCAAAAGGTTGATGAAAATCTAGCAAGGCAAGAATAGGGGCTGAGCAAAGTCTATTATTCAAATTCTGAAATTCCCTTTGTTTTATTTCACCCCACTAAAATTTATCTTTAGCTCCACGTTTAGTCACTTGGGTTAGTGACCAATCAACATGTGAACATCCAATAACAAACATATTATAGAAATTTACAAGACACAAGAAGCTATGAAGTTCTTAGAGGGTCCCTAGTGTAGGCCATTCTTGAATAACCCAAATCTTTTTTGGATCAACATAGACCCCTTCCTCATTCACAATGTACCCAAGCTACTTAATTGTTGTCATCTTGAATGTGCATTTGTTGAGATTTTCATACAACTTGTGCTCCCAAAGAGTTTGAAGCACCTTATGAACATGTTACAGATTTTCCTCACATGTTCTACTATATATGAGTATGTCATCTAGGTAGACAACCATGAATGAGTTGGTAAAGGGTCACAAGATTTCAAATATCAACCTCATGAAGGTTGTAGGTGCATTAGTTAAGCCAAAAGGCATAACAAACCATTCAAATATCCCCTCCTTAGATTTGAATGTAGTCTTCAAAACATCAGTGGGATCAATGGAAATTTGGTGATAGTGATATTTGAGATAAATTTTGGTGAAGAAATTCACACCATGGAGTTGGACCAGTAGGTCATCAATCCTAGGGAGAGGGTAGCGATTCTTCACAATGATTTTATTTAGGGATCGATAGCCAATGCAAAGCCTCCATATTCCATCCTTTTTTGGTGCCAAGACAATTGGGCTACCACAAGGTGAAGAGCTTGGTCTAATGTGACCCTTTTGGATCAATTCTTTAATCTATCTTTTATCTCATCATTCTCCAAAACTGATCTATGATACATAGGATTATTAGGCAAAGATGATCTTTGGATCAAATTGATAGAATGTTTTACCTACAAATGTAATGGAATGCCTATGGGTGACTTGAATAAGTCATCATATTCTCATATGATTTGTCCTATCTAATTCTATTGTTGTGTTGATTGTGTAGTTAGGACTGCAACATCAACCTTCTTGGATTTTTGTGGTTTTACCACCATGAGAATTAATTGCTTTGTCTTTTACACCAATCTCTTACATTGCTTAGCACTGATCAGGGAGATAGATGTGGGAGGTGATATCTCTAGTATCCTATAGTGTCATGTTCCAAGAGTGAGGGTGATTATTTGGGTTCATGATTTGTAGATGCTGTGTCGATCATACATGAATGACTGACCAAGGAGTACATTACAAACATCTAGATTGACCACATCACACAAGACTTCATCTTGGAAAGGTTTTATTTAATATGAAAGAAGACACTGATGGGTGACATAGAGGTCTCTCCCTAGGCTCAATCATCCAATACTGTATGGCTTTGGGTGAGGCTTCATAGATATATTTAGACTTTTCACAATTTTAGGAGAGATTAAATTATTTTGACTCCCATTATCAAGAATGGAATGTAGAGGCTTACCTTTTACCCATAATTTGGAGTGAAACAATCTTTCCTTGTCATCAAGGCTTTCCTCATGGGTCTATGATGAAGCGATGATGGTGTTAGGCTCAACATCTACAATCTCTTCTTTGTCCTCTTCAACTGTAGGTTATGTATGAGACATATTAGTAGATGTATAGTAGTGTGACTCAAAAAGCAGTGACTTGATAGCTCAACATTCTTCTTTGGAGTGAGTTCTATTTTTGTGGTAATCACACCATTTTCTAGCCTTTCCCTTATGGGGTTTCTTATCTTGAAACTCATTTTTCTTCTAATTTTGGCCTCATGTTTGACCTTCCTTGTCACTTTTCCATTTTAAAGGCTAAATCTTTGTATTCTTTCTACCATGCTTCTACTCAATCTTTACTGCGAACTTGTATACCTCACCAAGGGTTTCCAAATTGAAGAGTTCCATTTCCACCCATATATACCATTGGAGTCTACCATGATATTTGAGAGTCTTATGTTTCTCACTTTCTTGAATGCCCAATCTTGCAGAAAAAGAATGAAAAATGTCTATGTAATCTTGAACAAATTGGTCCTTACCTTGGCGAAGTTATTTCCACTATATGTACAGATCATCATATGCTCCAATGGGATAGTATTCTTCCTTTACCACTTCCGTGAAATCATACAAGGTAGGATCCACATCAAGGCCAATGCCATCTATAATAAACCTCTTTTTGTACACTTCCCACCAATTTTTCATGGGTAATAATGTTTTCAAAAGACCAAAAGTGATATTTTCTCCATTGATGAATTTATTTATAGATAAGTAGGAAGATAATTGATCCAAATAATTTTATACTACATCAACATTGATTTTGCCTTCAAATTTAGGAATATCAAAATTCACTTGAACCTTGAAGGGTGGTGGGGCACTGAAAAGATGTTCCATAGATGAGAAGCTAGTAAGTGTAGATGAGGAGCCATAATTTCCCATCGAGAGTTGCTGGAGAATTTGGGAAAAATTATTGTAGCATCTATGCTTGTTGCAATTGAAGGAATTCATTCACCATTTTTTTGAAAGGATCAGATGTCTCGGTGTCATCCACCATTTGAATTCATTTGGAGAGAATAGGTGGATAGTTTAGAAGCTCTATTGTTTTCCACCTAAGCTTCTTGTAGCCTAACCTCATCCTTAGGATCATACACTCTCAAGACAAACCATTGTGATACCACTAATCCAAAACTTAGAATTTTTGGTTAAAAAAAATATTTCAAGAACACAAAAAATAACATAGTAACAATGAATTCTCTAAGAAGAGATGTTTTATTACTCAAGATCACAATATAACTATATGCTTATCTCTGGGAAGAGATGTCTGATTTCTATTTCAAGTTACATTTTAATTTATTCACATTTTGAAATCAAGGGGAGGATGTGGAAGATCACCAATCTCAAGAAAGATGAAGTACTTTGAATTCCATAATTTAGAAAAATCTAGAATTCAAGAAAGTACTATTTTTAGAAACTTATTATTTTTATACTACACTACTAAAATTGAAATTTAGGGAACTTCTATTGGGTTTTTAAGGGTCAAAATCCATTGAGTGAATCTCCATGCCATCTCACCATGTTCTCCTCATTATTATCTTTCCAATGGTTCAAATGGTGAGTTAATTGGATCTACGGTGCAAAATTTATGGCTCCCAAAAGTTCCATCATCAATTTGGGTGGAACCATCACCCGAATTGTCACCTAAATTATTGCCCAGATCATTTCTCCCTCCTTAAGAAGCAATGGTCCCCATTACATCAATGTTACTCATTAGGTGTGGTAGTTATGTCTTAATTTAATTCTCTATGAGCCACTCACCTTGATGGCTAAGCTGGCTCCTTTTGACCACTTGATAAAGCGAAATAGATCATCCTCTTGTTGTCTTCATCCAAGTGTCCACAATCTGATCCTCCTCCACTAGAGTAAAACTCTATGGATCAAGCTCATCAATGTTTATTTGTTATTTTATGACTGAAGTGTCCAATAGAGGTGGATGATATGGTTTAAGGAGCTCTATGTTGAATATTGGATGTAGACCAAGGTAGGTTGGTAGGTTCAACTCAGATGTATTTTCTCTAGCTTTTTTGGTGATGGTGTAGGGACCATATCATAGAGGCTAAATTTTTCTATGTGGGCCTACAAGTCATTCCTTCTAAATTTGCAACTAAACCTTGTCAACCATAGCAAAATGGTGTGTAATCCTATGTTTGTCATGCAGTTGCTTATACTTCTGATTCATCTTCTCCAAGATGTCATGAACTTGCTACTAGATGTGTTGCATTTGTTCAATAAATTTTGTTGCTTTTGCTACCTTAGATTTTATATGAGGTGTGTATTTCATGGTATAAAATGAAATAGCTATATCAATTGGTGTCATAGGTTGGAATCTGAAGCATACTTGGAATGGATTGTGCTTGGTCACGCTGTGCAGGGCCTTATTATATCCATGTTTTATGAAAAGAAGCCCCTCATCCTATGTGCATGGATGTTTGAAGTGATACATTTAAATCATGTGAATAATTAGGTGGTTCACCACCTCTATCTGACCATCAATATATGGATAGAAAGCTATGGACTTCATTAGCTTGGTATCCATCATCTTCCATAGAGTAGACTAGAAGATGCTCAAGAACCTACTATCTTGATCTGAGACAATGGACTTGGAGAAACCAAAATGGAGCCATACATGACTAAAATATAGTTGAGCAGTTTCTTTAGTAGATATATTTTTCTTAAAAGTAATCATGATAGCCATTTCTGAAAAATGATCAACTACAACAAAAATATAGTCTTTGCCATGTTTTGAAGTTGGCAAACCTGAGATAAATTCCATTGAGATAGATTTCCAAGGCTTGGCTGGTTCTGGCAATGGCATGTACAATCTTTGCTTCTTATTTATTGGCTTGGCTGTCACACATAGGGTACAAGATTTGAGATACCTTTCCACATCCTTTCACATATGGGGACAATAGAAGTGTTTTTGAAGAACTACCAATGCCTTTTCTACACTAAAGTGTCTAGCTATCCTACTAAAATGTGCTTCCCATATCATATTTTATTGCTCTAAAGTTGGAACATAGATGTGACCCAGATGATTGAAGACATTATCTTGCAAATAGAAATTATAAAAATGTTTACCTTTTTGAATCACCTGATATGTATTAGCAAGGGTAAGATCTACTTCATATAGAGCACCCCAAGTGGAAGTCTCATGTCCAGCACAAGTCAAGAACTATTGTGAGTGTAGTAATTAGTGGGCAGCTCAAACAATCTATAGTTTTATTTGAGCTCCCCATTTTATGTTTGATTATTATATGGAATTACTAAAGATGTGTGGCCCACTTTTGGTGCCTCTCATTTCAAAACTTTCTCTATGTCTGGATGAATTCCAATGGTCTATGGTTAGTGTGGATGACCGTCTCTTTCCCCATGATGTAGTGTTTCCATTATTTTTAGGCTTGCATAATGGCATAGAGCTCCTTATCATATGTCAAATATTTCTTAACTATATCACTAAAAATTTCACTGTGATATACAATAAGATGGCCATGTTGCATGATGATAGCTCCCATGGCATATTCAGATACATCTATCATCAACTCAAAAAGTTGATGTAAATATAGAAAGGTAAGAATAGGGGCTGAGCAAAGTTTGTTCTTAAAATTCTCAAATTCCCTTTGTTGTATTTCAACCCATTGAAATGCAGTTGTAGCTCCTCCTTTAGTCACTTGGGTTAGTGACCAAGCAATATGGGAAAATCCAATAACAAACCTATGATAGAAATTTATAAGACCCAAGAAGCTGTGAAGCTCTGTGAGGGTCCTTGGTGTAGGCCTTTCTCAAATAACCCAAATCTTTTTTGGATCAACATAAACCACTTACTCATTCACAACGTACCCAAGGTACTAAATTGTTGTCATCCTGAATGTGCATTTTTCAAGATTTGCATATAAATAATGCTCTTAAAGAGTTTGAATCACTTTACAAAAATGCCATAGATGTTCCTCCTATGTTCTACTTTAGATGATTATGTCATTAGGTAGACAACCATGAATGAGATGGTGAAGGGTCACAAGATGTCATCCATCATCCTCATGAAGGTTACAGGTGCATTAGTTAAGCCAAAAGGCATAACCAACCATTCAAAGAGACCCTCCTTAGATTTGAATGCATTCTTCTAGACATCAGTGGAATTGATGGGAATTTGGTGATAGCTAGATTTGAGATCAATTTTGGTGAAGAACTTCACACCACAGAGTTGGTCCACTAGGTCATCAATCTTGGGGAGAGGGTAGCAATTCTTCATAGTGATTTTATTCAGGGATTTATAGTCAATGCAAATCCTCCATGTTCCATCTTTCTTTGGTTTTAAGACAATTAGGCTACCACAGGGTGAAGAGCTTGGCCTGATGTGAACCTTTTGGATCAATTATTGAATTTATCTTTTTATCTCATCATTCTCCAAAACTGATGTATGATACACAGGACTATTAGGAAAAGGTGATCCTTGGGATCAAATCAATAGAATGTTTTACCTGGTAATGTAGTGGAACTCCTATGGGTGACTTGAATAAGTCATCATATTCTCCTATAATTTGTCCCATCTACTTTTGTTATTATGTTGATTGTGTAGTTAGGATTGCAACATCGGCCTTCCTGGATTTCTGTGGTTTGACCACCATGAAAATGAATTGCTTTGTCTTTTCCACCAATGTCTTACATTGTTTGGCATTGATCAGGGAGACAAATATGGGAGGTGGTACCTCTAATACCCTATATCCTGGGACATCATGTTCTAAGAGTGAGGTTGATTCTTTAGGTTTGTGATTCATAAATGCCATGTTGATCATACGTGAATGACTAACCAAGGAGTACATCAAAAACATCTAGATTGACAACATCACACAAGAAATACATCTTGGAAAGGTTTTATTGCATATAAAAGAAGACACTGATGGGTGACACGAAGGTCTCTCACTGGGCTCAACCATCCAATACTATATGGCTTTGGGTGAGGCTTCATGGATATATTTAGACTTTTTCACAATTTTAGTAGAGATTAAATTATTTTGACTCCCACTATTAAGAATGAAAAGCAGAGGCTTACCTTTTACCCATAATTTAGAGTGAAACAATCTTTCCTTGTCATTTGGCCTTTCCTCATGGGTCTATGATGAAGTGATGATGGTGTCAGGCTCAACATCTAAAATCTCTTCTTCATCCTCTTCAAATATAGGTTATTTATGAGACAAACTAGTAGATGTCGAGTATTGTGACTAAGAAAGTAGTGACTTGATGGCTCGACATCCTTTTTTGGAGTGAGTTCAAGTTTTGTAGTAATCACACCATTTTTTAGCCTTTCCCTTCTAGGGTTTATTATCTTGAAACTTCTTTTACTTCTAATTTTGGCTTCATGTTTGACCTTCCTTTTCACTTTTCCATTTTGAAGGATGACTCTTTGTATTCTTTCTGCCATGCTTCTACTCAATCTTCACTATGAACTTGTATGCCTCACCAAAGGTTTTCTAAATTAAAGAGTTTCATTTCCCCCTATATGTACCATTATAGTCCACCATGATATTTGAGAGTCTTATGTATCTCATTTTCTTGGTTTCCCAATCTTGCAGATAAAGAATAAAAAATGTCTGTGTAATCTTGAACAAATTGGTCCTTACCTTGGTGAAGTTGTTTCCACTATATGTACAGATCATCATATGCTCCAATGGGATAGTATTCTTCCTTTACCACTTCTAAAAAATCATCCCAGGTAAGTTCCACCTCAAAGCCAATGTCATTTGTAATGAACCTCTTTTTGTACACTTTCCACCAATTTTTCATGGGCAATGATACTTTAAAAGAGCAAAAGTGATATTTTCTCCATCGATGAATTTATTTACAGAGAAGTAGGAAGATAATTGATCCAACTAATTTTATGCTACATCAGCATTGATTTTGCCTTCAAATGTAGGGATATCAAAATTCACCTAAACCTTGAAGGGTGATGGGGCACTAAAAAGATGTTCCATGGATGAGGAGCCAGGAAGTGCAGATGAGGAGCCAAAATTTCTCATCAGGAGTTACTGAGAGAATTTGGGAAAATTGTTGTAGCATCTATGCTTTTTGACATTGAAGAGCTTCATTCACCATTTCCTTGAAAGGATTGGATGTCTCTGTGTCATCCACCATTTTAATTCATTTAAAGTGAATAGGTGGATAGTTTGGAATCTCTATTATTTTCCACGCAAGATTCTTATAGCTTGACCTCATCCTCGAGATCATACACTCTCAATAAAAACTGATCTGATACCATTGATCCAAAACTTAGAAGTTTTGGTTAACAAATATTTCAAGAACACAAAAAATAACATAGCAACAGTGAATTCTCTGAGAAGAGATGTTTTATTACTCAAGATCACAATACAACTATATGCTTATCTCTGGGAAGAGATGTCTGATTTCCATTTTAGGTTACATCTTCATTTATACACATTTTGAAATCAGGGAGAAGATGTGGAAGGTCACCAATCTCGATGGAGATGAAGTGGTTCAACTTCCATGATTTAAAACAATATAGAATTCAAGGAATTACTATTTTTAGAAACTTACTATTTTTAGACTGCACTACTAAAATTGAAATTTGGGGCACTTATATTGGGTTTTTAGTGGCCAAAATCCATTGAGTAAAGCTCCACGACATCTCACTATGTTATCCTCATTCTTATCTTTCCAATGGTTCAAATCATGAGTTAATTAGATCTACAATGCAAAATTTATGGCTCTAGAAAGTTCCATCATCAATTGGGGTGAAACTATCACCAAAATTATTGCCTAAATTATTTACCAAATCATTCATCCCTTATTGAGAAGAAATGGTCCCCATTGCATCAATGTTCCTCATCAGGTGTGGTAGTTGTATCTTGAATTTATTCTCTATGAACCACTCACCTTGGTGGCTAAGCTAGCCCATTTTGACCACCTGATAAAGTGTAATAGAGCATCCTCTTACTGTCTTCATCCAGGTGTACATAATTTGATCCTCCTCCATTGGAGTAAAACTCTTTGGATCAAGCTTGTCAATGTCTAGTTATTCTACTATGACTAAAGTGTCCAATAGAGGTGGATGATATGGTTTGAGGAGATCCACATTGAATATTGGATGCAGACCAAGGTAGGATGGTAGGTTCAACTCAAAAGCATTTTCTCCAACTTTTTTGGTGATGGTGTAGGGACCATATCGCAGAGGCTGAATTTTTTTGTGTGGGCTTGCAAGTCATTCCTTCTGAAACTGTAACTAAACCTTGTCACCCATAATAAAATGGTGTGTAATCCTATGTTTGTCATGGTGTTGCTTATACTTTTGATTCATCTTCTCCAAGATGTCATGAACTTGCTGCTGGATGTGTTGCATTTGTTCAATGAACTTTGTTGCTTTTTTTGCCTTAGATCTTTCATGAGGTGTGTATTTTATGATGGAAAATGGAATAGCTATATCAATTGGTGCCATGGGTTGGAACTCAAAGCATACATGGAGTGGACTATTCTTGGTTGAGCTATGCAGGGCCTGATTGTCTCCATATTATATGAAAAGAAGCCCCTCATCCCATGTGCATGGATGTTTGGAGTGATACGTCTAAATCATGTGAAAAATTAGGTGGTTTAACACTTATGTCTGACCATCAATTTGTGGATGGAAGGCTGTAGACTTCATCAGCTTGGTATCCATCATCTTCCATAGAGTGGACCAGAAGATGCTTAGGAACTTGTTGTCTTGATCTGAGATAATGGACTTAGAGAGACCAAAATGGAGCCATACATGACTAAAATATATTTGAGTAGTTTATTCAATAGATATATTTTTCTTAAAAGAAATCATGATAGCCATTTTTGAAAAATGATCAACTACAACAAAAATATAGTCCTTCCCATGTTTAAAGTGCACAAACCTGAGAGAAAATCCATTGAGATAGATTCCCAAGGCTTGGCTGGTTTTGGTAATGGCATGTACAATCCTTGCTTCTTATTTGTTGGCTTGGCTATCACACATGGGATGAAAGATTTGAGATAGCTTTGCACATCCTTTCGTATATGGGGTTAGTAGAAGTCTTTTTAAAGAACTGCCAATGTCTTTTCTACACCAAAGTGTCTAATTATCCTACTAAAATGTGCTTCCCATATCATCTTCTATTACTCTACAGCTAAAACAAAAATGTGCCCCATATTATAGAAGACATTATATTTCAAATAAAAATTATAAAATGTTTACTTTTTGAAGCACCTTATATGTATCAACAAAGATAGGATCTATTTCATACAAGGCACCCCAAGTTGTAGTCTCATGTCTACATAGGTCAAGAATTATTGTGAGTGTATTAATTGGTGGGCCACTCAGATAATCTACAATTGTATTTGAGATCCCCTTTTTATGTTTGATTATCAGATGGAATTGCTAAAGAAATGTGGCCCACTTTTGGTGCCTCTCATTTCATAGTTTGATCTGTGTTTGGATGAATTTTAATGGTCTGTGGTCAGTGTGGATGATCGTCTCTTTCCCCAAGATGTAGTGTTTCCATTGTTTGTAGGCTTTCCCAATTGCATAGAGATCATTATCATATGTCAGATATTTTTTGATTGTATCAGTGAAATTTTCACTATGATATGTAACAAGATGGCCATGTTGCATGATGACAACTCCCATGGCATATTTAGATGCATCTGTCATCAACTTAAAAGGTTGATGCAAATCTGGCAAGGCAAGAATAGGGGCCAGGCAAAGTTTGTTGTTCAAATTATCAAATGCCCTTTGTTGTATTTCACCCCACTAAAATGTAGTTTTATCTCCTCCTTTAGTCACTTGGGTTAGTGACCAAGCAACATGTGAAAATCCAAGAACAAACTTGTGATAGAAATTTGTAAGACCCAAAAAGCTGTGAAGTTCTATGAGGGTCCTTGGTGTAGGCCATTCTCAAATAACCCAAATCTTTTTTGGATCAACATAGACCCCTTCCTCATTCACAATGTACCCAAGGTACTGAATTTTTATCATCTTGAATGTGCATTTATCGAGATTTGCATACAATATGTGCTCCCAAAGAGTTTGAAGCACCTTATGAACATGTTGAAGATGTTCCTCCCATGTTTTAATGTAGATGAGTATGTCATCCAAGAAGAAAACCATGAATGATTTGGTTAAGGGTCACAAGATGTTATCCATTATCCTCATGAAGGTTGCAGGTACATTAGTTAAGCCAAAAGGCATAACCAACCATTCAAAGATCCCCTCTTTATATTTGAATGTAGTCTTCTAAACATCAGTGAGATCAATGGGAATTTGATTATAGATAAATTTGAGATCAATTTTGGTGAAGAACTTCACACCAAAGAGTTGGTCTAGTAGGTCATCAATCTTGGGGAGAGGGTAGCAATTCTTCATAGTGATTTTATTCAAGGCTTGATAGTCAATGCAAAGCCTCTATGTTCCATATTTCTTCAGTGCCAAGATATTTGGGATGCCACAAGGTGAAGAGCTTGGCCTGATGTGACCCTTTTGGATCAATTTTTGAATCTATCTTTTTATCTCATCATTCTCCGAAATTGATCTATGATATATAGGACTATTAGGCAAAGGTGATCCTAGGATCAAATTGATAAAATGTTTTACCTGGTAATGTAGTGGAACTCCTGTGGGTAACTTGAATAATTCATCATATTCTCCTATGATTTGTCTCATCTACTTCTGTTGTTGTGTTGATTGTGTAGTCAAGACTGCAACATTATCCTTCTTGGATTTTTGTGGTTTTACCACCATGATAATGAATTGATTTGTCTTTTCCACCAATCTCTTACATTGCTTGGCACTGATCAGGGAGACAAATGTGGGAGATAGTACCTCTAGTACCCTATAGTGTCATGTTCCAAGAGTGAGGGTGATTCTTTAGGTTTGTGATTCATAGATGTCATGTTGATCATACATGAATGGCTGACCAAGGAGTACATCACAAACATCTAGATTGACCAAATCACAAAAGAATTCATCTTGGAAAGGTTTTATTCAATTTGAAAGAAGACACTGATGGGTGACATGAAGGTCTCTCCCTGGGCTCAACCATCTAATATTGTATTTCTTAGGGTGAGGCTTAATGGATAGATTTAGACTTTTCACAATTTTAGCCGAGATTAAATTCTTTTGACTCCCACTATCAAGAATGAAATGTAGAGGCTTACCTTTCACCCATAATTTGGAGTGAAACAATATTTCCTTGTCATCTAGCCTTTCCTCATGGGTTTGTGATGAAGTGATGATGGTGTCAAGCTCAACATCTAAAATCTCTTATTCATCCTCTTTGACTATAGTTTTTGTATGAGACAAACTATTAGATGTCAAGTATTGTGTCTCAGAATGTAGTGACTTGATGGCTCAACATTCTTCTTTGGAATGAGTTTCAATTTTGTGGTAATCACACCATTTTATAGCCTTCCCCTTCTGGGGTTTCTTATCTTGAAACTCTTTTTACTTCCAATTTTGGCCTCGTGTTTGACCTTCCTTGTCACTTTTCCATTTTGAAGGCTGACTCTTTGTAGACTTTCTGCCATGCTTCTACTCAATCTTCACTAAGAACTTATATGCCTCACTGAGGGTTTCCAAATTAAAGAGTTATATTTCCCCTTGTATGTACCATTGTATTCCACCATGATATTTGAGAGTCTTATTTTTCTCATTTTATTGGATGCCCAATCTTGTAGACAAAGAGTAAAAAATGTTTGTGTAATATTAAATAGATTGGTCCTTACCTTAGTGAAGTTGTTGCCACTATATGTACAGATCATCATATACTCCAGTGGGATAGTATTCTTCCTTTACCACTTCCATGAAATCATTCCAAGTAGGTTCCACCTCAAGGCCAATGTCATCTTTACTGAACCTCTTTTTGTACACTTCCCACCAATTTTTTATGGGCAATGATGCTTTCAAAAGAGCAAAAGTGATCTTTTCTTCATCCATGAATTTATTTATAGAGAAGTAGGAAAATAATTAATCTAACCAATTTTATACTACATCAACATTGATTTTACCTTCAAATGTAGGAATATCAAAATTCACCTAAACCTTGAAGGGTGTTGGTGTACTGAAAGGACGTTCCATGGATGAGGAGCCAGGAAGTGCAAATGAGGAGCTAGAATCTACCATCAAGAGTTGCTAGAGAATTTAGGGAAATTGTTGTAGCATTTGTGCTTATTTCCATTTAAAGGATTCATTCACCATTTCATTGAAAGGATCAGATGTCTTGGTTTTGTCCACCATTTGAAGTCATTTAGAGTGAATAGGTGGATAGTCTGGAAGCTCTGTTCTTTTCCACCCAAGCTTCTTATAGCCTGACCTCATCCTCAGGATTATACACTCTCAAGATAAACTGATCTGATACCACTAATTCAAAACTTAGAAGTTTTGGTTAACAAATATTTCAATAACACAAAAAATAACATAGTAATAATGAATTCTCTAAGAAGAGATGTTTTATTACTCAATATCACAATACAACTATATGCTTATCTCTGGGAAGAGATGTCTAATTTCCATTTTGAGTTACATATTCATTTATACACATTTTATAATTAGAGGGAGGATGTGCAAAGTCACCAATATCAAGGGAGATGAAGTGGTTTGACTTCCATGATTTAAAACAATACAAAATTTAAGAACTTACTATTTTTAGAAACTTACTATTTTTAGACTAAACAACCACTAAAATTAAAATTTGGGGCACTTCCATTGGGTTTTTTAGGTGTCAAAATCCATGAAGAAGAGATCCATACCATGTCTCCACTTTCTCTTCATTCTTATCTTTCCAATGGTTCAAATGGTGAGTCAATTGGAGCTACGGTGCAAAAGTTATGGCTCCTGAAAGTTATTTCATCAATTGGGGTGGAACCATCACCTGAATTATTGCCTAAATTGTTTCCTAGATCAAGGTACATAATGAATTCCTAGTCGACCTCAATACCAACCTCAAGTCTAATTGAATTAACGCCTCCTTCATTTATCTAGACACCACCATCACAGTAATATTAGTATGCATCAACTTGGGATTTGGTAATGATATAGCAAAAACAAACTAGTTGGACCCCACCAGTTATGTAATAATAATTTAGAATTGGAGATAATACCCAATAATATTAACACTATAATATAGCACAACAACAAGGAGGGGATAAAGGAGGATCTAGGGGTGGATACAAAGGATGTAACTAAAGTGATAGAGGAAATAATTACCAACACCCTCCTTTGTAATGTTACCTATGTGGAGAGTATAATCATGTGAAACATAATTGCCTTTTGAATACCCAAAGACAATTTTATTGTGCTTATTATAGGGTATATGAGTAGCATGAGATAGAAGACTATCCTATCCTATAAAAATAAAAAAAGTAAAAGGCATGTTAACATGGTGAATACACAACTTAAGGAGAATGCATTTATGAATGCCATTATAAGACACTAGTACATAGAGAGATGATTGCATCCTCTCAAAATTCCTTAGGACCAAGGAATATGGAAAGCAAAATAAGACAAATTCCTAGACCCAATTTAAAAACGGGGCTCATGTATGTGTTGTTCCCAAAATCTGTCACTCATTTTTGGGACAAAATATGAACTATTTTGGTCTTACAGGTCAAAATTCTCTCTTCCCTTCTCAAAAATTGTTCTGAGCATTCAAATTCTTCATTATTCAAGCTTTTTCAGCTAAGGGACTAGCAGGTTCAATGGGTTCAATGACTTCAATAGGTGAGCTCTCTCAAAGGAACAAGTTTCCAACACTTAGGCAATTTCAAGGTTGGTTCAATGCCAAGGTTCAACCAAAAATGTCCATTGACAAGCTTTAAACGAAGGATTGAACCATTGAAAATTGAACTAAAATGGTTCAAAGGTTTGACAGGTTCAAAGGTTTAATGACATTGGCAAGCTTAAAGAGTTAAACACTTTGGCAAAAGTTCAAAGCTCAACTGCTTCAGCAAGTTCAACGGCTTCAAAAGACTTAATGAAAAGAAGAAGGATTGAACCGTTGAACCTTAAACCAAAATGGTTCAAAGGTTCAACAAGTTCAAGGGTTCAAAGGTTCAATGAGATTGGTTCAAAGCAGTTGGTTCAAGTGGTCAATTGAATGAGTGGGACATAAGATTGAACCATTGAACCAAATTTGGCTCAATCGGTCGGTTCAATTGGAAGGTTCAAAAGAGTCCCCAAAAGTTAAAAAGCCAAGTGCCCTTGTGGAGGGTAGTGAAAAAAAGGTAGCAAAAGATATCCTTTGAAAAGATTTTTTGCGACAAATTTTACGAGGCAAATCCTTCAAGCAAAATGTCTAAAGGAATTTATTCGAAACATTTTGTCTAAAGGAATGATCAAAAGCCTGATGGAAAGTGGCTAAGGCAAGGGATGATTTCCTTTAAATAAAATGTCTAAAGGAGTTCTTTCAGACATTTTGTCTGAAGGAATTGAAGAAGAAGACCTCCTGAAGACCGCTTGAAGGACCCCAAAGGGTAGGTACCCTTGCAGGGGGCTCTTAGCGACCAAGAAATGGACCTTCTCAAGGCCTAAAGGGACACCTTCCCTTCAAGAGGTTTTGAAGACATTAAGCTGAAGGAATGTTTCTATAGACTAGTTTCTATGGACTCTATAGGCTAGTTTCTATAGACTAGTTTCTACAGACTTTGTAGACATGGTTCTACAAACTCATTTCTACGGACTCTGCAGACCCATTTCTCTAAAGAATTATTTCTATGGACTCTGAAGGATTATTTCTATGAACTCTATAGGCCTATTTATATGGACTCTAAAGGAATGTTTGTACGGACTCTGCAAACATGTTTCTACAGACTTTGTAGGCTGGTTTCTATGGACTAGTTTCTACAGACTCTACAGGTTGGTTTCTTGGTTCTATAGACTAGTTTTTATGGACTCTACAGACATGCTTCTATGGAATCTTTCAAAGCTCACAGACTTAGAGAAAATAAAGGCTTCTAAGGAAGAGGATGAACCATTGAACCTTGAACCAAAATTGTTTAATAGGTTCAAAGGTTCAAAGAAAGCTTCGAGCAAAGGAAAGTGAATGAACTAGAGGAGTGATAGAACTAAGGAGCTGAGAAAGCCACCTAGACCATTGAAATAGTGAATCGATGATGTCCCTACAAACGTCAATTTTAGGGTTATGAACTATCTATTGATTTTCAAATGTGGTGCAGAATCTAAAAGTAACTCAATGACCAGCTAAAGAGGGAGCTGAAAGAGATAACAAAAAGGGGAAAAGATAGCTTGAGAGCTTAAATTGTAATAGGAAAGAGGGAAAGACCACAAATATCTACGTAAGAGTTATTATAGTAGGTGGAACAATCCACCAAGTAGATATTTGAGCTTGCAAACATTAAAGGTGTGGCCTATTTTTCTCCATGAAGTAAAGGTGATGTGGATAGCTGCACAGATATTAGGAAAAGGACTAGACAACCCATGCAGAGGAGAAGACATTTGAGATGAATTGACATGCCATAGTTAAGGCAGATGCCCTGTTCCATCATGGCCCTCTTTGACAAAACTAAAAATGCATTCAAGGCATTGAATGCAGCATGGGCCATTCCATGAAACAAAGTGCCAGGCCTTTCATGGCTACTATATAATGTAATCTCTTATTTTATGCAAGGGATATCTCTCTGATATAGAAGCAAAACTATGCCAAAATTGAAAGGCAATTACTGAGACTTTGAGCTTAGATTGTTGATCATATTTCTTTATTTGAATGAGAAAGCACGTTACTTTTAGACTTTGTGTGGTTATAGCTTATGTCATTTTAGGAGATTGTTATTATGTCTATTTCATGAATGCATTCTTGTCTATTTTATTGAAATAAGTAGAACTAGTGGAAGTAATTAGGAAGGTGTCCTGAAGCCAACTGTGGAGAGACTTTGTGTTGCCACAATTACCTTTAGTGTGTTTGTCTATTTTCTATTCCTATGTAAAGGATCTTGAGATGATTTTGTGCCCCCATTATCCTTCGTATCTCACTCTTGGGCAGTCAAGGTGGAGACTTTGTGCTACATCTCAGTCTGATCGTTATTACGCCCCCTATTACTAGTTACTTGTTACCTACCAGAAAGAACTCTGAATAAGACCACCCCTGAAAGAAGAGAAGTGACTTCAATGTTTTCACTTGGATTTCTCCTTTGTTTTTGAACATCATCTCTAAAAAAAGAGAGATGGATGGTGTTGTCCTACCCCTGAGTGTTATTTTTTGCATATATATATATATATATATATATATATATATATATATATATATATATATATATATATAGTATATAGCTCCTCATAGTTATAAGGGAACCTCCCCTTGATGAGAGGAGAGATTTGTCCCCTTTTGATGTGGTAAACCTGCACATTTGGCTGATTGATCTCCCTATACTATGATTGAAGAGACCTATTTTTCCCATCAGTTAGCTAATGATAAAATATTCACCCAACAATTTTTTGGTGACTCTGCTAAGGAAAAATGAGCAGTTTCAATCCTTTTCCAGTCCATTCAAATTAAAGCATTTCATATCACTGAGGAATGACGTGAAGTAGGAAAGAACACTATTAGCTTCATGCCAATAGTTTTTTGGCAACTTTGCTGGGGATCAAATGTGTAGTTCCAGTTCTTTCCCATTGTTATTTTTCCTCCCAACCTCATGCAATAGTTTTTTGTGAATCTATTGGGGAAAAATGAGAAGTTTTAGTTCTTTTCCTTATACATTTTCTCTATTGGAGATCAATGAGAATTTTTAGTCCTTTTCCAATCTATTCAAATTGAAGCATTTCATATCGATGGGGAACAATGTGAAGTAGGAAAGAACACTACCAGCTTCACGCCAATAGTTTTTTGGTGACTTCACTAGGGAACACAACAATTTTGTGTAATTTGAAGCCTCAAGCTTTAGATTGAAGCATCACCTATGTCTTATCCATTATCATTATAGCCTTATCCATTTTTGTTATATAATTTGGTCTGTGAACTAGAGCTGTTGGGGATCAAACATTTCACTTATTTTTTCCACTTTCTTCCAGCTTCATGCCAACAATTTTTGGCAACTCCACTGGGAAAGAATGTGTAGTTTGAAGCCTCAAGATCCAAGCTAAATTAGGGCCAGTTCTTTTCCATTTTTATTCTACAATTTGGCAGTTCCATGTTATATAAGAAGGTAAAAATTCCAAAGGTATTGTTGACCCTATATTCAAGTTAGTACAACAAAGTAATTTTGATTTGTTTCCTTCACCATCTCACCTCCAATGAACTAGTATTTTTATTCTTACAAAAGTTAGGTCTCCACTACTAGGTAAAGCATCTTTTTCCTCTGCTAGCAGAGCTTTGCCTATACATACTCCACCTAGATTTGTTATTCCCCCTTTCCATAGTCATACAATGATAGTTTAAGGCCCCTGGGGTAACTCTTTTGGTCCACTCAATCTAACACCACCTCTACATGAGCTACCTCATAGTTGTAGGAAAAATTTCCCCAAATTCTATGGATATGGGAGAGTTCATCTTGATGAACATATTTCAGCCTTTAGCATAGCCTGTGGCATGATAGGTGTGGAGTATGAGGACATAGTAGTTAGGATGTTTATAGAAACACTAAAAGACACTATTTTAGAATGGTTCTATAATTTACAGGTCCAGATAATGACAGACTGGAACACCCTCAAAGCCAAATTTGAAGCTAGATTCAAGCTTGTAGAAGATGTGCATGCCCTAATGGCCCAGCTCACATAGATGAAGAAGGAGCCTCATGAGCCTATGAGGGATTTCATAGCAAAGTTTGACAAACTAAGGATTAGGATTCCCATAATTGCTCAACCAATAGCTGAGAATCTCAAATGCTTTTTCATCAATTTGTAGCTACCTAAAGTGAGTTTTATACTGAGACAGGCTGGCCACATAGACCTTGTTGTTGCTCAAGATTTGGCCACTAAGGTGGAAGATGATCTCATCTTGGTGGGTAAGATTAGGAGAGATCCTAATAGAGGTAAATCTTTTTCATCCTCTGAATATCCATCTATAGGCACCACTGATCTAATGGTGTAAAAGTTGGTAAATGAGTTGTTAGCTCTCAGGAAGCAAATGGTGCAAGGGATGTCTTCTGCTCCTTTATATAGAGATATACCAAGCATAACATTTCCCGATCAGTCATACCAAGGCAATGTTGCCAGAAATCTAGTGCAACCAAATCGCCTTCCTCCCCCAAGGGGAAGCTTTCCATTGAAGCAACTCTAGCCAACTCAGTAGTTGGATATCTCAAAATAGAATCTGATTTTTCATTCTAGCCTGAGTTGAACCTAGAAGATGATGTTGATCTCTTTGCAGTAGACCAAGAAGAATCAACTACTGACTCCAACATTGGTTTTTTGAATCACTAGGATGAACATAGAAGTGAAGGTAAAGTAGTTGATGGATCTTACACTGTGTTCATCTGGTCCAAGAATCAGTCAGCCCAGCAAGCTGATAAAGAAAAATTAGAAGAGCAAGCTCAGCCTAAAATTTCAATTACCAAATGAGGAACTTCTCTAACTTTCCAGCTAAAGGACCCAGTGAGTAAAAAAAAAGTAAGTACCTCAAGAACACCTTCACCTTCCACTTCAATTTCATAGATCAATACCCCCCTCATAAAAACCAAAATGATGAACTACCTTCCCCTGTTCTTAATTCATCTCAGACATTTGACATAATCGACCATGTCAAGAAAACCAAAATTCAAATGTCTAAATTTGAATTCCTGCAATCCAACTCTAAGCAGTTGGATAGGTTGGTGGAATGTGTGAAAGATAAAACCATCCCTGTAGGACCAACTATTTCAAAGGTGATTCCCACATCCACCTGGAATAACCTTGTCATTACTCCTACTACCCCTGGGAAAATAGAGCCTTTCTATGTTTTCTTGTTGATAAATGGTCACAAGCTGAGCAACTGCATAATAGACTCAGGTGCTTCAAACAATGCCATGCCTACCAAAGTGGTAGAATCTCTTGGTCTCACATTGACTAAGACATTCAAGAGATGTTTCTCCATGGAGAAAAAATAAGTGCCATTGCTAGGACAAATCAAGGATGCCCAATTTGCATTTGCAACATTCTCAAATAAGAGATTCAAGATGACAGTCCTAGTGGCTAACATCCCAGCCTCATACGACATCTTTCTTGGGTGAAATTTCTACAAGGACGTTGGTGGAGAATTGAGCATGGACCTATCTAAGGTGAGGATCCCTGTCAAAGGCATCATGTAGAGATTGCTTCTTGAGAAGGAAGCAAAATATTTTGTCACCCAAATGTCAGTACCTAAAGCTCAAATTTTGTTTGAGTCTTTAGGCAAGGGTAATTATTTTTTGTCTACTGAAGACATTCTTGTTACAATAGATGAAAGTCTTGAAGGTAGTGATCCAAAAATTGATTCAAACAAGACATCAAAAGAATTGGTAGGGCACAATATAGATGAAAAAGGATCTTCCCTCTCTAATGAAGACAAATCTGATAGAAGATCAGTTTTTGATGATATTTGGATCCTAAAATCTGATAGCTGCAATTCCTCTACCAGTTATAGAGCTGAGATTACGCTGATATCTCCTCAAAGAGATATTTTTCCTTCTTCATACAAGTTGTAGTTCAACAACACCAACAACACTACCAAGTATGAATCTCTATTACTCAGGTTGAAGGCAGCTCAAGATAGAGGTGTTAAACTCCTTCACGCTAAAGGAGATGCTGAGCTGATGATTTGTCAGGTGAGGAACTTGTGTCAAACTAAGAACAAAAGATTACACCACTACCGCAATCTAGTATGGGACTATATTGAAAGTTTTGATGCTTTCAATATATCTATAGTACCCAAGGAGTTTCATAATCATGCAAATTCATTGGCTGACCCTATGACCTTCATGGTTCCTCACCCCAATTTCAAAGATAATAGGTACACTATCAAATTAGTCTTTTTACCAAGTGTGCATGATAAAGCTAACCATTGGTAGGTGTTTTATGCTGACAATCAAATAATGTGCTTCACTACACTAGAAGAGCAACAAGTTATGGTAGTGGACTATACTGCTACATGCCAAAGTCAGGAAAAGAAACTCTTTGCCAAGAGAACAAGGATTTATGGTTTTTAGATTGGAGACCACATCTTGCCATGGGGTAAGAAGAGAGAACCAAAAGGAGTGCACAAAAAATGTGATTCCTAGTGGAGAGTTCCATTTGCCCATCACTGATTCTAGGGAGAAAATGATTTCTTACTAGTTTATCAGGATGAAACACCCTTTTCTCTACCTCATAATGGGCAGCATCTGAAGCACTTCAATTATTAAAGTATCAGATAAGATCATCTATACATATGTATATTTGTATAGTCTTTTTTGTGTTTTTCATTTTCATTTTTGGCACCTTTTTTTTTGGTAGCATGAATCCAAAGCCCAATGGCATACTTAAAGGCACTGGAGATTATGGTTTCTACTCCCCTCAACTATTTCAAAATTTCAACTGAAGGAAGTTCCCCAACTAGAGCCAACTATTGTTCCCAAAAATATGTCACTCATTTGTGGGACAACATATGAACTATTTTGGTCCTACAGGCCAAAATTCTCTCTTCCCTTCTCATTTTTTTTTGAGCATTCAAATTCTTCATTATTCAAGATTTTTTAGCTAAGGGACTAGTAGTTTCAATGGGTTCAACGACTTCAACAGGTGATCTCTCTCAAAGGAACAAGTTTCCAACACTTAGGCAATTTCAAAGCTAGTTCAATGCCAAGGTTCAACCAAAAATGTCCATCGGCAAGCTTCAAATGAAGGATTGAACCATTGAACCATTGAACCTTAAACCAAAATTGTTCAAAGGTTCAACAAGTTCAAAGGTTCAATGACATCGGCAAACTTAAAGATTTAAACACTTCAGTAAAAGTTCAAAGTTTAACCACTTCAACAAGTTTAACGGCTTCAAAAGACTTAACGAAAAGAAGAAGGCTTGAACCATTGAACCATTGAACCTTGAACCAAAATGGTCCAAAGGTTCAACAAGTTTAATGGTTCAAAAGTTCAATGAAATTGGTTCAAAGCAGTTGGTTCAAGCAGTCAATTGAATGAGCGGGACACAAGATTGAACCATTGAATTGTTGAACCAAAGTTGGTTTAATCGGTCAGTTCAATCGAAAGGTTCAAAGGAGTCCCCCAAAGTGAAAAATCCAAGTGCCCTTATGGAGGGCAGTGAATAAAAGGCAGAAAAAGGTATCCTTCAGAAAGATTTTCCATGGCAAATTTTACAAGGCAAATCCTTCGAATAAAATGTCTGAAGGAATTCCTTTAGATATTTTGTCTGAAGGAATGATCAAAATCCAAACATAAAGTGGCTAAGGCAAGGGAAGATTTCCTTTAGACAAAATGTCTAAAGGAATTCCTTCAGACATTTTGTCTGAAGGAATTGAAGAAGAAGACCACCCGAAGACCACCTGAAGGACCCCGAAGACCGCTTGAAGGACCCTGAAGGGTAGGTACCCTTGTTGGGGGCTCTTAGAAACCAAGAAATGGACCTTCTCAAGGCCTAAATGGACACCTTCCCTTTGAGAGGTTTTAAAGACATTAAGCTGAAGGAATGTTTCTATGGACTAGTTTCTACAGACTCTGCAGGTTGGTTTCTATGGACTAATTTCTACACACTCTGTAGACATGGTTCTACAGACTCATTTCTATGGACTCTGCAGACCCATTTCTCTGAAGGCTTATTTCTACGGACTCTAAAGGCTTATTTTTATGGACTCTATAGGCCTATTTCTATAGACTCTGAAGGAATGTTTCTATGGACTCTACAGACATGTTTCTACAGACTCCATAGGCTAGTTTTTATGGACTAGTTTCTACAGACTCTGTAGGTTGGTTTCTTGATTCTACAGACTAATTTCTATAGACTCTTGAGACATGTTTCTATGGACTCTTTTAAATCTCATGAGACTTGGAGAAAACAAAGGCTTCTAAGGAAGAGGATGAACCATTGAACCTTGAACCAAAATGGTTCAACGGGTTCAATGGGTTCAAAGGTTCAAAGAAAGCTCCGAGCAAAGGAAAGTGAATGAACCAGAGGAGCGATGGAACCAAGGAGCCAAGAAAGCCACCTAGACCATTGAAATAGTGAACCAATGACGTCCCTACAGACATTAATTTTAGGGTAATGAACTATCAATTGATTTTCAAATGTGGCATAGAATCTGAAAGCAACTCAGTGACCAGCTAAACAGGGAGCTAAAAGAGCCATTAGAAAGGGGAAAAGATAGCCTGAGAGCTCAAATTGCAATAGGAAAGAGGGAAAGACCAGAAATATCTATGTAGGAGTTATTCCAGTAGGTGGAATAGTCCACCAAGTAGATATTTGAGCTTGCAAACATTAAAGGCATGACCTATTTTTCTCCATGAAGTAAAGGTGAAGTGGATAGCTGTGCAGATATCAGGAAAAGGACCAGACAAACCATGTTGAGGAGAAGACATTTGAGATGAATTGACACGCCACCGTTAAGGTAGACGCCTTATTCCAGCATGGCCCTCTTTGACAAAACTAAAAATGCATTCAAGGCATTGAATGCAGCATGGGCCATTCCATGAAACAAAGCACCAAGATTTTTGTGGCTACTATGTAATGTAATCTCTTATTTTATGCAAGGGAGATCTCTCTGATATAGAAGCAAAACTATGCCAAAATTGAAAGGTGATTACTGAGACTTTGAGCTCAAATTGTTGATCATATTTATTTATTTGAATGAGAAAGTAGGTTACTTTTAGACTTTGTGCTATTATAGCTTGTGTCATTTTAGGAGATTGTTCTTATTTCTATTTCTTGAATGCATTCTTGTCCATTTTATTGAAATAAGTATAACTAGTGGAAGTAATCAGGAAGGTGTCTTGAAGCCAATTGTGGAGAGACTTTGTGCTGCCACAATTGCCTTTAGTGTGTTTATCTATTTTCTATTCCTATGTAAAGGGTCTTGGGATGACTTTGTGCCCCCATTATCCTTCGTATCTCACTCTTGGGCAGTCAAGGTGGAGACTTTGTGCTACATCTCAGTCTGTTGGTTACTACACCCCCTGTTATCAGTTACTTGTTACCTACCAGAAAGAACTCTAGTCTATTTGTTGTAAGACCACTCTTGAAAGAAGAGAAGTGCCTTCAGTGTTTTCACCTAGATTTCTCCTTTGTTTGTGAACATCATCTCTAAAAAAAGAGAGATGGATGGTGTTTTCCTACCCTTGAGTGTTATTATATATATATATATATATATATATATATATATATATATATATATATATATATATATATATATATATATATATAGCTCCTCATAGTTATAAGGGAACCTCCCCTTGATGAGAGGAGAGATTTATCCCCTTTTGATGTGGTAAACCTACACATCTAGCTGACCGATCTCCATATGCTGTGGTTAAAGAGACCTATTTTTACCATCAGTTAGCTGGTGACAAAATATTCACCCAATAGTATGAAGCTAAAAACATTCAACACTAAGACACTACTGAAGGAGATGCTACAATAATAAATGCCCAAATGTATGGCTAGATCATGTGCATTATGTAAAAAGATGGATTTGTTACTACACTAATAGATTTACTAAAGTTGTTAAGTACATGGTGAAATGAAGACATCTCTTAGAACATCACAAACTTTCTACATAATTTACTAGATTGTGTGCAATAAGGGCAAAAAAAGATAGAAAAACTTGTTTAGTATGTTAAAACAAAGAAGCCATGGGATGTAGATGCAAAAATGAACATTGACATTAAAGGATATGAAATTTTAAATGCTATCTTTGAATTTTGTAGCATGGTCAACATGATCCCTAGGTATACATGGGAGGTAATTAGATGACCAGTTTTAAGTTACAACCTAGTGACTCTAAGTTTAGAAGACTATGGAAGAGTTGATCCCATTGGAAAATTAGAAGATTTTGAGATCAAATTCATAGAACTGATCCTATGAGGTGACTTTGAAGTCATTAATATGAAGACAATACCAACTTAGTATCCCAGACTAATTGGCAAGAAATGGGCATATGATGGTCATATGACTATCAATACTTTACAAAATCAACTAGAGGCATATAAAGGAGATAATATTATCATCATTCCTCTAAATAAGGCACACAAGCCCTACATCATTTTGATTGAACCAGACTCTCTTTATGTCACACAAGAAACTAGATGGATAAAGGTAAACTTTGAAGAGAACCCAAAAGCTTTGTATGCAGTAAGTGCATTTTCTTGTATGAGCATACTAAACCTTAGGTATAGTCTTTACTCACTCAACATTTGAATACATTTGAAGAATAGAATCTCAAACAATAGTTAATTAACCATTAGAAATTCATTTTGTCATAGAGGATTATGCATCCATGTCTGTTGAATCCCCTACTCACTCATAAATTGATTTTCTCTATCAAGCAGATGATCATATGTAGGATTATATAGATCCAAATAGAGAAGGCATCTACTCAAGTGGGCTCATGGTGATCATGAACTCTAACTTATGAGAATGGTCTTCACCCATGAGAGATTAATTACTTCATACTATGTAATTGAGGATATTAATCAATTTATTCTATGCTTATAAGTTCACGTACATACCATTAGTCAGTAGATAAGTTCCTTAAATTATACATTGAAGGGAGTTGTAATGACATTGTGGGTAATTCATAGAAATGATCGGCTTGATTAGAATGATGTGTGTGAACTTATGATTAGTAGATTTTAACTACCATAGGTCATCAAAAGCAATTGGTCTTTCTTTCAAGAAGGTGAGTGCCCCAAAATCCATATCCAAAAATGTGTTAAGGTATGGACTAAAGAATGTGTGGTACCAAATTATTGGGTTTATATCTTTCATTACACACTTTCCCCTTTACCATCAACATGGTATATGCATCAAGAGTGCAAGAGGGAAATAAAACATTAGATACAGGTGTAGAGATAATTCATATAGACTTTTGTCTTTGAAGATGAGAATCCATTGGTTTATAATGCACTACTAAAAATCAAACATTTCCTATGTCATGGGTGTATAGAAGATTTAAGCACCACAATAGAATCTACTATGTATAAGAATGCAACCTATGATCTAAATACAACACTATAAAGATATAAAGCTACCATGTTGTAATAATAATCTCTCATGTAGCCATGCCACTAAATTCAAGATGAAGAAGATGAAATTGAATATTTAGATATTGATGGTGATATTGATTTGACTGATTTATTTGCACCTAAATGACTAGTAAAACCAGTAAAGGATCCAGTCGTAAACCCACTAAAGAAGACAAGATATGCAACATAAAAATTCTAGAACAAGAAGGAAAATGAATGATAAAATAATATGTTTCTAAGGAAAATCATAAGATTTATTAGTAGCCTTTTACAAAATAAATGGAAAACATTAGAAGAGAGAAGATTCCTAAACTAACACCTATAGATGACTATTGGATAGAATCTGAAGTTTTAAGAGCGACGCAAATTTTATGGGATTACCAAGATGTGTTTCCCACCAATGTTTTTAGAGGTAATAGGATTAGACCCATCCATAGGTAAAATTTATATCAAACTCAAAGAGTTCACATGACCCATAAATAAATGACCATACAAGTTGAATCCAAACTTGAAGTTGAAAGTAAAGGTTGAAATAGATAAATGCAAGACATAGGAATAATATATCCCATGGAAAAGGTAGATTGGGTTAGTCCCATGGTAATTCAGCCTAAGGTTAGATAGGGGAGATTATAGTATGTGGTGATTATTGAATTTTGAATAATGCATGTGTGAATGATCCATTTTTGATTCCCTTTACAAATGAAGTTTTGGAATCTGTCATGGGTCATGAAGTTTACTCTTTCATGGATGGTTTCAGTGACTATCATCAAATACCCATCACATAAGAAGACAAAGCTAAAATGACTTTTTCCACATAGTGGGGATCCTTTGCATACAAGGTAATGCCTTTTGGCCTCAATAATGCACCTACAAGTTTTTCTAGAGTAGTGGTGACTACATTTAAGGATTTCATTCATGGCTTCTTATAAGTCCATCTCAATGATTGGGAAGTTTTTTCTTTGTTTAAAGAACATTTGTAAAATTTTCACCTCATGTTAGAATGTTGTTGAGCTCTATGTATTTCCCTAAATTTAAAAAATTCTTATTTTTTATACTTTTTGGTATCCTACTAGGTCATGTAGTGTGAATTAAAGGGATTTTGGTGGATCAAACCAAAATTGTAGTCATTCTGAGTATGCTTCTACTAGTAAGCTCCATATAAGTGAGATATTTTATTAGACATATAGAGCACTATAAATTTTTTATCAATGGATATGCAACCATTTCATCTCCATTGGACTATTTATTATGCAAAGGTGCAAAGTTTATCTGGACTTCTGAGTGTCGAATAAGCTTCATAGAACTAAAATAGAGATTGGTCATTATGCCTATTCTCATATTTCCATATTATATCAAGTCATTTCATGTTCATGTTAATCTTATGGTATCATAGTTAGTGTTGTGATTGCACAGCTAGGAGATGTTGGATTGGATTACCTCATATATTTTACATGCTAAAATTTGTCTGACATAGAAAATAATTACATTATAATTGAAATAAAAACACTGGATATAGTATTTTCACTTCAAAAATTATGACACTATCTTCTTGTGAAACCATTTAAAATTTTCATATATCATCAAGCTCTATAATACCTAGTTAATAAGCCTATGATCAAAAGATGCATTTCAAGATGGTTTATCCTCTTTCAATAATTCTAATTTTGCATCAATGTAAAACCAAGAAGAGAAAAAATGTTGGATAAGACCATCTCAGTCACATCATAAATGGTGAATAACTAGAAGATCTACAAGAATATTCTCCTGATGCCCATCTCTTTCATGTTTCTACAATCCCCAAAATTTTGAGGTAATTGCTAATTTCTTAGAACAAGGAATATTCACTATGTACTACCAATAAAGATACAAGAATTAGTTTGTCACCATAACTTTAACATATACTATTATAAATTGGCTCTTGTGTCATTTGGGGAAGGATGACGTATTACACAGGGTAGTTCTAGAACATGAATGGCCATAATTCTTAAAATAAGCACACCAAGGAATGGTAAGAGGTAATTTTGTCAAAAAATATACTACAAGGAAATTTTTACAGAGTGGATTATAGTGGTCAAATTTATTTTTAGGGTGCACATATAATAGTGCAACAATGTGACATATGTTAATGCATAGGTAAGCCATTCCAAAAGGAAGAAATACCTTTGCAGCCTTTGTTAGACACAACATTTAAAATAATGGGGTATCAATTTTGTAGGACCTATCAATCCTCTAAGTAAATGAAATGAATTAGATTATATTATCAGTGCAATAGATTACTTTACCAAATGAGTTGAAGCTACTATGACACCTAATTATGGCATGAAGGATGTAATAAAGTTCCTTTACGAGAATATCATTATATGAGTTAGATGTCCCATCAAGATCATTAGCGATCAATGGACACATTTCATGAAAAATACCATCAAAGCTCTTACTAAAAAAATCATTATTTCTCATCATAAAAGTAATACATATCATCCACAAGCTAATGGTCAAGATGAGGCTTATAATAAAGTGTTTGGCAAGATGTTAATAAAGATATGTGACGTCAAGAGAGATGATTGGGAAGATTGAATTATTATGATTATTTAGGCATATCGCATGAAATATAAGAGGGATAAAGGTTTTAATCCATTCTAAATGGTCTATGGGATTGAATTAGTAATGATGATGGAATACTCAGTGCCTAGTCTATGTATTGAAAAGGTTATGAGACTAGGGGATCGTGAGTTTTTCACTATCAGGATTCATGAAATGAATAGGATGGATGAGTATCAATGTAGAGAATTTTGGATGCATTAAGTTCATAAATAGACCCAAAAATATTGGCATGATAATAATCTATGCCATAAGGAATTTCACAAAGATTAACCAGTTTTGTTATATGATCATCATTTTAGAGCAGTTCTAGGTAAATTATATATTAGGTGGAAAGGGCCTTTGTTGACATAGTGTTGTCATTGATGCCAATATGATGACATTAATGTCAAAGTATGTTGTCATTGATTTCTAAATTCATCTAGTGAATATGCATGGTGTGTGGGGTATGAGATTATATGCCTAATATGAACACTCAACATAGAACACATTGAGCTATGACGATCCTTAGTTGAGCTCCAAAGATTTGTATTAGTAACTCTAAAGATGATTCATTAAGTTACAAATATGTTCTATTAAATGTCCAAATATATTCCAGGCATCTTTGAATACATTCTGATGAAGCTTTGAAGACCTATCCAGTCATGCTCTGAATATGCCTAGTTGTACTCTACAAATTAATAAAACAACTCCAAAGATATCTACTATACATATATAGATTTTCCCTCTTTAGATATCTTATTTTAGACATTACTATTCATATTAATCATATAAAATGATTTTATAATGTCTCTCTATTGAGAGATAATTTGAAGGCAAATTGATGATTCTTATGAGGTTGATGTCAAGTTTTAGGTCAGGGTAAGCATGTTTTGAAGTACTAGTCTTTGAATACAAGGTGTCTTAAGAAGCATAGTTATATCATGAGTATGTGCATGGTGAGCATGAATTAGTATGTGTATAGGTATGATATTGGATAAGGATCATAAAATTCATGTAAGCAAGGTGTATAAGCATCAAGGAGTGTTTCAAGGTCAATTATCAAACTTCAAGTGATTGAGAAGTCTAGTCATGACACTGGTCATTGCATAAAGAAACCTTATGAGAAGGTATGAGATTGGTGGCCTAGTGAGATGAATGCATAGAGGCATAAGAGGATTTATGAGGTTATTTTATCATGATTATGAGGCTTTATATCACTCAATTGAATCTCAAGGTAAGCATACACGGGTAAGACCTATAGCCTAGTATGCAACTAGACCACTTCTAGACCCTACTTGGATTAATGAAGTAACACAAGATATTGATAAGACATATGAAGAATACGTGATAGTTTTTTAGCATGAGATAGGATGTTTGAGTTATTACATGAGGTGTTGAGATCTTGGACAGTGGTTAGAAGGCTAATTTTAATACCTATTGTGACTTGCAAGTTAAAGGCTTAGAGAGCAAAGATAGAGATGGTGGTCAGATGGGGTATTAGAATAAATTTACAAGGAAAGTGTGAGTATGTGTGTATTCAAAGAGATATTTCATTTTTGCCAAGTATGTTGACTAATTTTTAGGTCAAAATTTTAAGGTTAAGGTAAGAAAAAGTGTTTTGAGGTCTTTCATATGTAGAGAATGAAGGGTTCTAAACCTGAGAAGAACTTTCAAGTGTTCATTAGCATGTGTAAATTATATATGAGAACTTGATATATTAATGGTAGATAGGGAAGAGTCCTAAATCAAAATTTTAATTATTTTTTTCTAGAACAAGTGGATAATATTTATGAATGATCGTTAAGACTACAAGATGGTTTACACACTCAGAGAACCCTAATAGAGATATGATGAAAAATATATTGTTATAAAGTGCTTATAATTGTTTATAATGAATAATTAAGTGATTTTAGGTTATATTAAACTCTCCCAGGCACCTCCAAGTGTGTTTGGTTTTTTAGGGGTGTGAGTAGACCCTATAAGAAAGGCCTTGTTTCTCAGAAATTTATTGTAGTAAAAAGAGTTAACCAAGTCAAAGTATAAAAATACTTGGAGGAAAATTTTTGAGACTTGTATTTGAGGTATATGGTATTTTATAAGTAATTTATAGCTTTTAGGTGTTCTAAACTGATCATATAAGTTGACCTATCGGTAAAAAGGCTTAATGGTGTATATAGTGAGAAAACCAAGTAGAAGTAAAAAGTTGATTAGGGATGTGTTATCATGGATTAGAGATGGATCCAAATGGATTGACATGTTTTTAAATTCCTATAATACATGTTAATTTTGTATATATGTTTTTGAGGTCATGGGTAATGATGAAAATGTTACTCATAAGTTGACATGTCTAGTGAAGATGAGATAATGAAGGTGCAAGTTTGTGAGATTGGTCTGTAAGACCAATATTTCCATATGACCATGCTATATACCTATTTAATAATGATATAATTATCATCCAAATGAATCAATATATTTTTAATGTGTCTAAATAGGTTTTGAAATTAAAAATCACCATGACTGGTCTTCAAGGCAAATTGACAGTTTTGGGTAAGTAGGTTGCAATGATGGGTTTGAGACTCTATGCCATGAGTTTATATATACAATACACATAATGATGTTTTTTGGTAATTTAATGATATTTAAATTATTTAAATAATCATGGAATTTAGTGTAATAGGTTGAAACATTGAAGCCAAAATGGTTTGTGTGGCTGAGTAAGGACATGAGAGAGGTCAACAAATTGGTCTACAAGACCAATAGTTACCATTAATGATTATTAATTTTTTTTTCAATTTAATATAATTAATATATAATATCATTTTTATACATTATAATTATTTTATTATTTTCTTTAAAATGTCATAAGTTCTTGTTTCCATGAGCATTTTTTGAGAATAGTTGGCAGTTCTAAGTGAGCTTCTTGTAGATAAGATTTTGAGCCTATATACCATGATTTGAAGCATATTATAAAGATTTTGATGACCCTGATATAATGAGGTTTATTAATATATATTATTATTTAGTAAATTTGTGTTAATGCTTCAGTTATTCAAGATAGACTTTCTGGGTATGCATAGGCCTTATATGAACAGTACTAAAGATGTGTTCCAAGTAGTGGTTTGAGCTAAAAAGTATTATGAAACACAAATAATATTATAAATGGTTTATTTTAGGGTCATATTATGTATTATTTTCATGTGATTTATTTGAATATTCTCCAAGAAGATCAAAGGGTAACATGTGCTAAGTAGGCGTAATGAAATTAGGTCTCCATGAGACCTAAAGAAGAGATAAGGCCTAATTTAAATAGGTCAGACATAAAGGGACTAAAATAAAATTTGATATATGTATATGGTATGTAATAATATCCATTCCATGTCTTAAATAATAATTTAATAATGTTTTTCTGACTAACACAGATATGATCAAGTGACTTATATAAATACTAGGCAATTTTAGGTTTATTTGGAGAAGTGGTGAGAATGAAGAGAGTAAGTAAATAATATAAAAAATTGATAAGTATAATAGTTATTATAGACCATCATATGAGTATATAAGATAATTTAATAATATTTAATATATGTTTTGTATATGAGGATCAAGGTCATATGACCTAATCAAATCAAGAAGAGGGCTAGTTGAGCGAAGAAGGCTATAGGCTAGTTTGAGATGGATAGAAGTGTATGAAGAGTTGAGGAATAATATCATCATATATTGTATGAGAAAAAAGTTATTATAAATATTATAAACCTTTTTATGGACCTGATTTTGTGTTGAATCATCTATGGGGTTGGTGCCTCTTTGAAAGTTGGTGCTTGTTAAAGCCTAGTTGAGTTGGTGCTTAACTATTTGGGGTCGGTACTCCATGTGAAGTGGGTGATTCATTAAAGTTGGTTTTTTTATTACAATAATGTATTCCATTTCAATAATAAATGTGTTTTATTCCCCTTAATGTTTTCCCACATATATATTGCATTCATGTGTTTCATGCACTTGTGGATAGGTGCTTATGTTTACGAAGATGTACATGCTTGTTTAAATGATCTATGATTGCTTAAGTGATATTGTTAAGAAATTTTTTTAAGACTAATTAATCCCTCCCCTTATTAATTTATCTTCCAAAATTTTATATCAAATCTTTGTCCTTTGAAGTAAGTCTAAAATCCTAAAGGAGATCCTAGATGTAAGGATGTTTAGCGAACAAGATCAAGGTGATTACTTTAACAGTAAGGCTACATTATTCAATGGATAAAATTATTCCTTTTGGGATATCATGATGAAGATATATTTGATGTATCAAGGTAATGATATTTGTAAGTTATTTGTATATATATATAGTGCTTATCTTATTCCACCAACTGATGCAGTAGGTAAGAAGGCTAGTGAAAAAAATTCCAAGGCAATAAATGCCATTATTTGTGGCTTATCAAAGGTATAGCTTGTAAAGGTGATGCACTGTCTATCATCCAAATTAATATGTGACAAATTGAATAACATGTATGAAGGATACATTAAGGTAAATATGGCCAAGTTACAGACCCACTGAAAACAATTTGAAATATTTAAGATGAATAACGATGAAACCATTGCATCTTACCTATTAAGGGTTGATGAATTTGTTAATGGAATATGAGGATTGGGAGAAGTTAAAGAATATAATATTATCAAAAAATTGCTGAGATCACTAACTCTTAAATTTTACTCTATGATGTTTGTAGTAGAAGAGATTCAAGATTTGAACAAGCTAGAGAGGGATGGGATTCATGGCATTTTAACTACCTATGAGATGATAATTAATGAAGGAAGACATACCAAGAAGGAATCAACTTTAAAATTTGAGAATTCAAATTCCAAGAAGGTCAAGGATGAAAAATGCTCATATATTGATGATCATCAACTAATAGACATATTTTCAAGGAAGTTGAGGTTTGGATCAGGTAAGTTTCCCTTTAAATGTTTCAATTATGGAAAGATTGTTAATTTTGCATCTAAGTGTCTTAACAAGGATAAATATGAGCATGATGAACATTATGGAGATGACAAGAATACGTATAATCCTAATAAAAACAAAAAAGATATTAGGAAGTATGAAGGTAAGAAAAGAACTTTCAAAAATAAGAGAAGCTTCTACACTAAAGAAGATAACTCTTCTGATGTAAATGACTCAAGTGAATCTGATGTTGATGGTGGAAGAAATGAGTCTTAACATGATAATAGTGAAACCTTGTTCATGGGCATAAAATTAGATAATAATTGTTGCTCAAATGGGAAAGGCCTTAAAGATTGATGCATAATCAGATGAATAAGAAGTAGAAGTGAATCTTGAGGTAGAGTTGGTAAGTTCTTATAGGATTTGAAGTTCTAAAGGAGAAAGAATCACAAACTACGACCATTAGTTAAGGACTATGAGGAGCATATTGGCTTGTTTGAGGAAAGGCTGAGCAACACTTCCAAGGAGTATGATGAGATCATCAATCAAGTTGAGGCACAGATGGAGGTAGTCAATGCAATCCTAAAGGCTAAAGAGGAAGACTACATTAGGCATGAAACTGAAGTAGAATCCCTAAAAGCTAAGTTGGATCAAGCATCCATCAAGGTGAAGAGCTTTGTGAAGTTTGAAAAGATAATTGAGGTTATAGATGATATTTTGAGTAATAAAAAGTTTGAAAGTGATAAAATAGGACTTAGTTTTAAAGAAGACCAAAAGGAGGCACCTCAATTCAAGGAGAAGACTTTTGAAAATAAGAAGGTCAACATGAAAATACCTATCAAAAAATCTAATGTTATAAGGTATGCTAGTTCTTTCAATGGTTATTATTTTGTATGTAGTCAATTTGGTCATAGAGAAAGAGAATGTAGAATACCCTCTAAGAATGAGTACTAATTGAAATATGGAAGGGGTGACTTCATTAAGATTCATGGAGACACTCATCAATAAGTAGAAGCATGGTGAATTCTTATTTGAGCCTTGACAGGTGTTGTATAGGTATGAAGACATGTTGAAGTATTATTGAGTTTGAGCTAGAAGTGTAGTTTTTTGGAATATTGAGAGGTAAAGTTTTGGTATTTTAGTTGAGATTAATCTATGATAATATTTGATATTACTACCAAAGTTCTTGATTTGTGTTAGTGATGGTATGTGTGTATAGTTGATTGATATGGTGAGCAAGTTGTTAAGACAAAGGGGAAGCATGATTTGTAAGATGTTTCATGAGCTAGTTTTGAGAGAGAGTTGAGTACTCTATGTGCATCAAGATGACCTTAAGGTCATATATAACCAAGACACATGTTGTATTATCATAATGTAGACACTATAAAATAATACACCATGGCTCTAGATGTTACATTAACCTTTAAGCCACCCCTTGGCCCCCTTTAGGTTAGATTTATTTTACCAATTTTCCCATTATTAATCTTAGACCATTTCCCAAGGAATTAACCACTAGTCATTGGTGGACTAGACAATTTTGACTATGTCCCCTTGACTATCAGTGGTTAACACTCAAAGGAGATGATTGACCCAAACCATTGGTGGTTACTTGAACTATTGCATGATAAAAGAATATCAATTTTAATTTGACTGAAACTCACTCAATGATTACCAACTATATAATTTTTGTCTGATGTTCACATGATAAATGCATGACTAGACTATTAGTCAAATTGTTTGATAAACCCTTTGTTAAAATCTTCATTTCAACCTCCCTTTCCTCTATATTAAGAGGTGAATAGAAGGTTGGAAAAAAATAATTTAAGGGGTAAGATATTCTAACTCCTAGGCAAATCCAAAATCCTCCCATCAAACTAGAAACCAAGTCAGAGGCTTAGGGTGATTCTTCAACTCATTATATTGAGCCAAGGTGTCATTACTTTTATGACTTTACTCCAAGATCCATAACAATATTTCATCTAACACCAACATTTTTAAAACCAACAACACCTAAAAGCTAAGTATTTGTGTTTTTTTATCAAGATTCAGTAATTAGCTCTATTAATTTCATTGTTTGTGTCATTACCCCTTTATTTCCCTTTCATCCCATTTTTTTTTGTTGGATTTTTGTAACTCTAGACATTTCATCTCTTACCAAAACCACCCAAAAACCATTCTCACTCACCTAAACACCCAATCCCTAAACCAAATACCATTGAGCATTACTTTATGTCTCAAAAGCAACATTTAACCTAAACACCACTCCTAAAACCTCTTTGTAACTCTCTTTAATAGGTTTCTTTTCCCAAACCAAATCCCACAATAACTACCAATGGTCTTACTTAATTTCTGATGGACTTTTCTAACCATCGATGATTAACAACCGTTGATGGTCACAAAACCATCGACAGTCATACCCAGACTGTTGATGGTCATTATCTGTCATTTTACAACAATAAGCTAATTTGACCCATCTACCCATACCCAAATCCAATTTTATGAGTATTTATTTTATCACAGAACTTTAACTTATTTTTTGAATCAATTTTGAGTGATATAGCATTAGTATTCAATCATTTATTATTATTTTTAATAAAAATCACTTTTTTTTCAAGCATTTATTGTATTTGATTTCAATACCTTCTATTATTTCATGTAATCATCTATTTTCAGTTTATCATAATTTAAGAGTTTTAAAAGTGTGGATTGATGGCCTCCAAAGAAACTTGTGATTCTTGGATCTAGCTCACGCTAGGCAGTCCACCCTACTATCTCACTAATCCACCTTTTTCTAGATTGCCTTCTTATATGTAGGCCATCCTCCCTAGATAAATAAGAGTGCAAATAATCATTTGGATTCATGTGCACATAACATATCCAAGTTCTAGTAACCTCACCCTTATTTCAAGTTTTACATCTTTCTAAACAAGAAAATAAATAAAATTTTAGTGAAACATTTTGGCACACCCAATGGGACCCTTGAGCTTTTTCTTGGGTTCATAGTTATAAGACATTTAGTTGCATTAGAGAAGAGTAATTCATTGATTTATTTTCTAAAAATTAAATGTTACTTATTTCCTTTCATCCTTTTCAAAATGCAAGTTCTAGTTTCTTTTGATTTCTTAGAGAAAAAAGTAAAAATTATCATTTTTGTTTTCATTTCTAAAAATCAAAAGTACTCATTCTAGGCCTAGTCTTTGCATCATCATATCGCATCTAGGTGCATCTTAGTTATTTTGTATTCATTTGAAAAGACATCAAAATTTTATTTTGTAATAAAATTAACTTTGCATGTATTGTTTGCTTGTATTGATTAGCTCACATAGCTTAATTTATTTAAGTAAATTAATCATAGTCTCACTTCTTGTCACACACATAATACCAAACCACACATTTAATCAAACATTGAAATATTGACATAAGTCTAGATTGGTATTTCATCACCTATCAGACACTTTTCTCATCTATCTTACTTGGATTTCACCACCAAGGGGAAAACCAACTCAGTATATTGGCTAAGTATAATCTCTAGCAACTCGGTATATTCTGGCTAAGAACCCAACACCCTTATCACTACTGTGAGTGAAGTGAGGGGGTAGGCCCAAATATTAAGCCACGTACCAAGTTCTAGTATAGATCTTGAGAGCCTTTAACTACCTAAAACCATTCATAGAAATCTTATTTTAGTACCTGGTCTACAAGCCAAAGTTGGTCTTCATAAATTCTTTAAAATTGAGGCATAAGCCTAAAGAGAGATAAAAGGTACCTTAAGATTTTAATTCACTTTAGTGTATACATTATTCCTAGAGATATTTTTATTTTTATTGCTTTTCTTTTGAGTTGTGAGATTGTTCTTATTTTCTTTTTCCCCTTCTTTGCATGGTTCTCACTAGACAATAACTAATAAACCAAGCAAATCAAGATCCACCTCCTAACCACCCATCTTCCTCTTCTTCTCCATCTATGTTGTATGTCTTGGATATATAGGGTTCTTCCCATCCTTCTAGAAGTCCTAGGATCCCTTGGATGGTTGCTGAAGGCGATACAGATTTTTCCACCTTTTTGGATAATGACCCCATAACCCTCCAACACTACCTTAACACCATATCTCACCATATCCCCACTTCAATTTCATCTATTGATCCACCCTATGGTATGCCATCCCATCTTATGGGTAGCACCTCTATTAACACCATTTCCAACCAACCCTTAGTCACCCAATCATCTTCTTCTACCAATAATCCCTCTAATACCACCATCCAAAACCAACCCATCCAACTAATCAACACCCAAATGCCTTCCACCCCAACCAATATTTCTTCTATTATAGGAGAAACCAAACCTTTGGGCACTTATACTCCACTTACCATTGGAGTATCCTCTACTAATTTTTCCACCCCTCCTCTTGTTATCTCTACCCCACCAACCTCTACTCCATTCCAAAGCTTGGTGGTTTTCATACCTCCTACCCTTCTACCCATTAGTACCAAGGTTACCACCCATCCTCAACCTAACCATACCTCTAACACAACCCATGTCAATCCCTCAACAAGTGCCCATTACACCCAAACCAAGATATATTTATAACCCACAAGGGTATATGGCTCTACATTTTACCTAACCTCCTATGTCCATTTACCCACACATAACATGTTTCCAACCACCCATGTCCACATACTAATATTTGGAAACCTACCAACCTTCCACTAGTTATCCTTATGTTGAACCTACCCAACCCCAATATAATTTACCCTACAATGATGGGGGTGCACAACCTCAAACTTATATAGTTAAGATGTTAATGGACAAGATGACTAATTTAGAGTCATCTATTTTTGATGCCCATAACTTCTTATCATATGGTGAAATATGCAATGAACCAATTCATCCATCTGTCCCAATCCAACCTTATCCTCCTTAATGGGAACTTCTAAAATTTTCAAAATTTTAGAGAAAGGAAGATCCTCAATAACATCTTAGAGCATTTAGACACTCTTGATATTTGATTGCTTATGATGATGCTCTCCTTCTTCACACCTTTCCCATGTCCCTATCCAACCTAGCATTAGATTAGTACAGTGTTATTATGAGGCATTCCCTATTTTCTTTTACCCAATTAGCTCAAACCTTCTCAGATCATTTTTCCATGAATATATCTAATAAAGTTTCCAATACCGACCTCTACTCCATTTGGAAATTTGAGGATGAGTCAGTTATTGATTTTGTGTCCCATTGGAGAGGTTTGATAAACTAACTCTCTTTCTATTTTACCCAACCCAAATTGATTGAGATTTTCTCTCGAGCTTGTACCAAACATATTTCCTCCACTCTCCAGGTTTAGACTTTCAAGACCTTTGATGAGGCTTTCATTATGGCATGAAAATTAGATATTAGAGCCATTGATGAGGGGAAGCTAAAATTGAGAAACAAGAATTATAGTTTCAAGTCAAATGAAACTTCCTCCTCCAAAACCACCAACCACTCCAATACTAACACCAAAACCAAGGGAACCATGAATGCAATTGTCCTTAAAACCACCCCTCTTATGGTTGTTAACCAACCCAAATATTCTAATTCTTCTAACTAGAATTCTTGATACCAAAACCATAACAACCAAAATAAATATACTCCTTTAGGGGAGTCATATGCTTCTATTTTAGAAAATTTGTTGAAATAAAATATCATACAACTTCATCCAATCAAAACCCCATAGGTCACTTTACCTTTCTCTTCCATCATAGATCAATCCACTCTTCCTTTGGAGATAATTCCTAAGGAAGAGGTCACTTTACCTGCGTCTCCCATGAAAGAATCACCTTCCAAAACCTTAGATCCTTTGATTGAAGAAAAATACAAGGTAATCATTTCCCTATCTCAACCCATGGGTTCATCCTTTGAGACCAATATCAAAAGAACCAAACCCATCTATAAGCCTTTTTATAGATTGGTTCAAAACTTGGAGTACCTATCCCAACATAACATGGATTGTGCCATATTTTGGCACCATTTTGGGCTCCCCTATCCAACCAAACAATATCCCTAAACTATACCATTATCAACCCAACCTTCCACTTCCTCTATTGAACCCACCATCATCCAAACCAAACCAATATAAACCTCTAGCTTTCAAACCATAGTTGAACCATCCAAACCAACTCCACCCAAAGTATCCCAAGCACCTTCTACCATCCCAACAAATCCCATCAAAAACCTATGCATGTTACCTACTTAGAGTCTTCCTTACCCTCCATTAAAGTTATATTTAACACCAAATATCCCACCAAGGAAACTCCACATTAAGCCAACCAATAAAGTGGAACCACCTAGGATCCTAAAAACCAAAACCTTGCCTCCCTTTTCTACCTTGCCTTTCATTTTAGGACTACATCCTTCTTCCATCTTGGGACGTCACCCCTCTACCTTGATTAAAAATTTAAATATTCCCAAGAAATACCAAACCCAAACACCACTCTTAGCTACACCTTCACCTATCTTCACCAAACCATCCACATCCCAACCATCTACTTCTAAATCTTCTATCTCCAAACCATCCACTACCAAGATTTCTAATTATAAACCTTCTACTTCCAAATTTTTTTCCTCAAAACCATTAAAACCAAATAAATATACTCCAAAAACACCTACCACAAAAATTCCTCCCCCAAAATATCCTAGTAACAAACCCATTCCTAAAAATATTTCTACCCCAACTATCAAAGCCAAAACCTCCACTCCCTTGCCACCATTGTTTGAGTCTTAATCAATAATCTTACAAGGATTATTTCAATATTATTTTTTGACTTTGTCTCCTATCAAACTATTTTACCCCATAGTCCTAAGTCATCCTAATTTAATGACAATCTGATTTGTTCATACCATAGAACACCTACACATAATATAAAAAACTATAAAGATCTCCAAGTCATAGTCCACCAAATATGTGATGAGGACGACCCATTTATAAAATATCTTCCCATGATCCAACCACCACTCCAAAAAACACAAGATTCCACCCCAAAATTACCTTCTCCCACACTCTCATCTAAGAGTGAGGAGGAACTGAAGCAGTCCCTAGACTAACTCTTTCCCAAATCCATACAATCCATATGGTCACATGATCACAAGCACAACAAAAGGATAAAGGGAAGGAAAAGGTGTCCATTCTATAGACATAACATTCCCCCACCACCCAATCACCCAACAAAACCCAAAAAACCCTCACCTTCATGCAAGCCCAAGGTGTCCATCTTGGGTACCTCCCAAGCAACTTCACCAAACATCAGTGAAGATGAGACTATATTAACTAATCAATAACTTTCCTCATCACCACCAAGTGATGATAAAGGGTTTGAAGTCCATAGAGGTTCAACTGGCAGATCCACAACCTCTAGCATCCTTTGTTAGAGCCCTTCAACTTTCCACCCATGTTACCTTTAAAGATTTGTAAATACCATCCATACATCCCTAGGATCCATATCCTCCCCTATTCATTACCATGTATATTAACCAAAAATACATCAAAAGGGTTATGATTGATGGAGGAGATAGTATAAACATTATCTCCTCCCATGTGTATGACCAACTAAAATTACCATAGAACATTATGTTAGAAACCACACATATGCTTCATTACTTTAATGACACTATGGTAAAAAATCAGGAACTATCATCCTCCACATTTGTTTAGGACCTCACATGCTTTTTGATCTCTTCTACGTAGTGGAAGGTGAGTTCTAGTACAATTTTCTACTTGAATGCTCTTGGATCCATTCCATGAATTATGTGCCATCTACTCTACATTGATGTGTCACGTTTGAGCATGAGAGTCAAGTAGTTACCATATAATTTGACCCAAGTCCTTTCATGTCATGAAACATGACATACCAACCCAATTATATTCTCTTTTTTATATCAACCAAAGCTTCACCAACCACAGATGACTCCACCTCTTCCATCAACCAAGCCTTGACTATCTCATCCATCCCTTCTACCCAAATCCCCATAAAGGGCCCCTTGGAATCAACATTCCAACATCTCATGCTTGGGAGTATCACCTATTGAACTTGGATGCCTTCCCTACTCCCCAAGAGTATGGGAACCTTGACCAAAATCATATTTATGATCCTAATATCAAAACCATTATACCTTTTGGACCTCCCAATCTCCAAACTAATCTTAACTATGGGGGACTTACTCAACCTATTTCTACCACCTCTACCTCCTCTTCTAATCGACCATTCACCTCTAATTTATCCTATCTAGATAAACCAAAGTTCACCAAGACATACCTCCATATGTGTTATTTGAAGGGATTTTGTTTAGGACATTAGGAATAATAACCACATGAGTTATTTACATGTAAGACTCAAAAGAATCATGAGATATTTGGTCTTAGATTCATTCTGCCTAAGGAGCCAAACAATTCTCCCCCCGTTACCATAATTGACAAGGAAGTTTCATCCTCACCAACCCCTTCACCATCATGATCTAAGGATCTCAAGATCGTTCACCGTAATATATTTTATCAACATGATTATCCTTAGACCCCTGACTTATTAAAAAGGATGGGGAGATCATAACCATTCCTCTAACTCATCCTAAGATGGTAGAAGATGAATTTCCTACCATTAATACCATCCAATATAAGGATGATGATTCCCTTCTTACCTATCTAGGTGTAGAAGAGTCCTCTATCCAAAAATATCTCCCTCCTAAGACTTCAACCATGTTGAACGAGTCCACTATGGATATCAACTTGGGTACTCAAGATAACCCATAAATTGTCAAAATCAACCAATCAATATATTCCTCAGAGCTTCAAGATTTTACCTCCTTCCTATGAGACCATAACATAGGATTTTCTTGGTATTATAATGACATGCTAGGAATTGATCCTTCTATCACTACCCATAATGCCAAGATTATCAAGCAAAAGCTTCATCTAATGTACCCTCGCATAACCCTTCTTATCAAAGAAAAGCTTCAATGCCTCTTGTTTGTATATTTCATCCAATCCATTAAATATCCCAAATGGGTATTGAATGTCATCCCTATCACCAAAACAATAGGGGGAATTTGTATTTGCATGGACTTCTATGATCTTAACCTTGCTTGCCCAAAGGATGACTTCCTTTTGCTAGGCATTGACTAGATTGTTGATCTTACATCTGACCATGAGATGTTATCTCTTATGGATGATTTCTCAGGATATAATTATATCTTGATACCCCTAAAGACCAACATAATATTCCTTTTATCACCCCATGGGGAACCTTCTATTATAGGGTCATGCCTTTTTGTCTGAATCATGTTGGTGCAACCTACCAATGTGTCATGACCTATATATTCTATAAGCTTATTCACAAAACCATGGAGGATTACATAGATGACCTTCATGGGAAATCTAAATGTCATGAAGATCATTTAACAATTCTCAAGGTTAATTTCAAATGCCTTATCCATTACCATATTTGCCTTAACCCTAATAAGTGCATTTTTGGGGTCTTTTCAAAAAGTCTCCTTGGATTTATCATCTCTCTTCAAGGAATCAAATTTGATCCCACCAAAATCAAAATGATCCTCGACATGACTCCTCCAACCCACCTCAAGAAACTTTTTAGTTTGTAGGGGAAGCTCCAATCCATTCATCACTTCATCTCTCAGCTATTTGATACATGTTAACCTTTCCACCACCTTATAAAAAATGATAATCTTTTAAGTGGAATAAGATTTGTCAAAAGTCCTTTTATTCAATTAAATAGTACCTTCTTTCTCCACCCATCTTCATTCCTCCCAAGGAGGATCCAACTTTCTACCTTTATATTTCTTCCACTGACCACTCTTTAAGGGCAATGTTTGCACATCAAGATGAGTAGCATAAAGAGAAAGATGCATACTATATAATTTAAAAAATTATAGAGTACAAGACTTAGTACACCTATATCAAAAAACTTTTCCTTGCCTTGGCCTTTATGTCTTCCAAACTCCACCATTATCTTCTCAACCATAATACCTATGTCATAACCAACATCAATGCATTCAAGTATATGCACTCTAAGCCATATAAAAACCAACATATGGCTAAGTGGATCATGCTCTTAGCTAATTTTGACCATGATTTACTCCAATAGAAGTAAATAAAAGGGCAAGTCATCACTGACCAATTGGTTGAAGCACCTTTAGGGGATAACCAATGTTCTCTTCTTGAGTTTCCTGATGAGTCCATCATGACTCTTTCTCAAGAGGACATTACCTATCAAATGACCATGTTATTTTATGGATAAAAGTACCAACATGGTGGGGATGATGGTATCATTCTCATCCCCATTGATGGTGATCCCATTCCTTTATCTTTCAACCTTTATTTTGATTGTACTAATAACATGGTTGAGTATGAATCCCTAGTGTAGACACCAAAATTACATCACACACACATGAATAACTCCCTATGTAAAAACCCCCCTAAACCCATTTTAATAAAAAAATAATCTCCTTAACCCATACTTTTACCCCTCACACATTTAATTAACTCAGCCTATGACTCATTATCCTTATGTTGCCCTGACACACCCTCAACATCCTATGTCATATTCTCCCTTTGCTTCCTATCAGCTTCCATATAACTTATGAGGAATCCCCCAAACTAATCCCCCTCTAGACCTCATTAATATGCTAATGGACAAGATGTCTAATCTAAAGACATCTATTTTTGGTTCAAATAATGTATTATCTTATGATCAGATATGCAATGAAGCAATCCATCCTTCTATGCCTATTTTCCCTTATCCAAGTCAATGGGAGCTCCCTAAATTTTCTTGTTTCTAGATTAAAGAGGACCCAAAATACCACTTTAAAGCATTTAGACATGCTTATTATTTAATAATACATGATGATGTGTTACTACTTCAAACTTTCCCTATGTCTCTTTCAGGTGCTGCCTTAGATTGGTATAGATCTATACCCCAACACTCTCTTTTCTCATTTACCAAACTTGCACAAATATTCCTAGACCTTTTCTCTATTAACATTTCTAAGAATGTTTCTATAGCATACCTTTATTATATTAGACAATTTGATGATGAGTCTACTGCTAATTTTATTGCTTATTGGTGAAGCTTGATTAATCAATTCTCCTTCTCCTTACCCCAACCTAAGCTTATTGAGATTTTCTCAAGGGCATGTGCTAAGAAAATCTCATCCATGCTTTAGGTATAGACTTTACACACATTTGATGAAGCCTTTGCAATGGCACTAAAACTATAGGTTCACGCTATTGATCAAGGCAAAGTCAAGTTGTGTAATAAGAATCCTAATACCAAGACAAATGACTCCTCCTCCACTAAAAATTCTCCCTCTAACCAAAAGGCTAAAGGCTCTACTAATTTAATGGTCATTAAGTCATCCTCTTCCACAACCACAAACCAATTAAATACTTCAACTTCTTTGAATCTAACCAAGTAATTCCAATAACAGTATAAATAATGACAATACACTCCCATTGGGGAATCATAGACATCCATTTTGAAGAAACTATTACAACAAGGTGTCATAACCCTTCCTCAAATTAAACATCATATATAGTTCAACCCTTCCCATCCTATCCCAACCTAGTACAAGGAAGATGAGTTTTGTAGTTACCATCGAGTTAAAGGCCACAACTCTAATAATTACAAGACACTCAAGAACATTGTTAAAGATATGCTTGATAGAGGTGAGCTCATCTTAGATAATCCTAACACACCTCCTAATCCAAGTATGGATGTGTTAAAATTCCCTTTTCATAACCATTCATCGAATCAAAATATTATCCAATCCATAACTGACTCAGGTGATCATAATATCCATATGGTTAATATGGGCTTTCTTTTACCTTCAGTTCAACCTATCCCTCAACAAGAGACACCTATTTCATTGACTCTTCCCCCACATTCTATGGCATCTATTTTTCCCATTCTTCCTCCTCAGGTAGAAGAGCCTATTTCACCTATTCCACTCCCTTGAGAGGAGGAACCTCCTTTTCCACTCCTTTTTCCACATGAGGATCTTGTAGTCCCAATTTTTTTTACACCAATATTACCTATCCTCTTATCACTTGAAGACCACACCCTACCTATTCCTCAACCACATGTTGAAGGGAACATCATTCCTACATTATACCCTCTTGAGGAGCCCTCTTCACCTACTTCTCCTCTGCCTATAGAGAGTGGTACCCCACCCACTTCACCTTTGCACCTAGAATAGTTCATATCATCTATTCCCATAATAGACTAGGGACCTATTGTGCCTACTCCAATTGTACCACTCTTACCCCTTCTTTTACCTATGGAGGATCATACTTTTCCCATGCATTTCCCACATGTTGAGGGAGCCATAATACATTTGATTTACCCTCTTGAGGAACCTACTTTGCCTACCTCCTCTCCACCCATGGTAGATTAAGTCTCTTCTCCCATTTATGATGAAGAAGATCCTATTATGGTTCTTTCTCATCTTTGGCCCGAAGTATCAGAAACCCAAAATTTCCCTCTTTCCCAAACACTAAAACTTTATAAAGACCCAATCGTAAGGCCTATGTCAACTTCATCAAAACCCTTCTCACATTTGGTGAAAATTCTATAATTTCTTGACTCCATGAAGCTTGACCATGTGGCATTTTAGGATCAGCTTAAGACTCCATATCCAACACAATGAATGTTAGCCTTTATTGCCAATCCCCTTACTACCCTTTACCCTAAGGTCTTTGACAAAGATAGAGATTCTTCACCAATAACACCAAAAATTTAATCCATCTATGTTAGAACCATCATCCTCATGTTAATCTATTACATTAAAGCAGATCAGGACCTTAGGTATATACCCTATTTCTAATTTAAATCATCCAAATATGAAATTAGATTTAACCCCTCAACCACAAGTTGGAGTTTATCACCCTAAAATAAAGAATAATGTTAAATTTATTAGACCACATTGATCCCTTATTCAACCCTCAACTTTACCATCCATTTTGGGGCTACACCCTTATACTTTAGTTGGATTATCATCTAACCATGCTAAATAAAAGTTTAAGCTAACTCTACTCCTACCTTTTCCATCTAGTAGACCTCTCACATCTGACACTAAGAAAGTGAAAAAAAAACATGTAACTCCACCATCTTTAAACAAAACACCATATAAAATTACCTTTCTAACACTGAAACAAAATAAGGTGTCCACTCCTATTAGTACAACAAGCATGACCCCACTAGTAGGCTCTCAAATCTTTTTCTTATGTTAGTTATTACAATCATCGATAGTAACTCTTCCTCCTATTAATCCCTATAGTCCTCTTGGAATGAATCCATCTTAGTTTAATGATACACAAGTGTGTTTATATCATCATTCACCTAGACATGATACTAAAAATTGTAAATCCCTCACAATGGTTATTCATCAATACTTCGATGTTGACACTCTCTTTGATGATACTCCCATTAAACTTCCTATTATTCCACCTTTAGCATCTATAGTAACTCTTACTATTCCACCAAAATTCAAACCCAAAGATGTCATTGTAACCCCTTTACCACCTCCTTCACCAATTTTTCAAATCAACATAGTTAATATGCCCACACGGTCACAAAACTAGAAAGATAAAGCTAATGAAAATGTCACTACACCTTGGACCCATCCCTTCACCAAAGACACTCCCCCTACTAATCCAAATATTTCCATTTTGGGTGTTCCTAAAACAACATCTTTAGATGTTATTCAAAGCTCAATGGTGAAACAACTTCACCAAACTCCTATGAAAATGTATTTATATAAGTTAATCTAAAGCTCATCCCAACACCATCAAGCTTTGAATAGTTCTTTGAAAGTGATTGAGGTATAGTCAGATGATCCCCAACCTCTTACAACTTTGGTTGGCTCCCTTAATTCTATTTCCCTGATTTCTTTTAGTAATTCAAAAATTCCACTTTAACACCCTGAAGATTAGGATTCTACCCTTTTTATTACCACATATATTGATCAAAATCATATAAAAAGAGTTATGATCGATGGGGGAGCTAGTATTAATATTATTTCCACCCATGCCTACAAATAACTAGCCCTTATCAATAATTGTATGTCTCAAACTGATGTGGTACTCTATTCCTTTAATGATATTACAACTACTATGGTGGGCACTATTGTCTTGCATATTTGTGTCCGTCCCCACAAAATTCTTGAGCTCTTTTATGTTATGGAAGGAGATTTCAAATATAACATACTACTTGGATGACCTTGGATACATGTTATGGCATGTGTACCCTCAACTTTGCACCGTTGTGTCAAATTTAAACATGATGGACAAGTACATGTTATTCCTACTAACATGCCTCCATTTAAAACATGTAATATGAACTATAGTCCCAATTATGTTCTCATCTCATTGAAAATATCATCTTCCTCACATGATTCTTTTGAATCTTCCACAAGCTCCTCTCTTGCGATTACATAGATACTGGTAACACAAATTCTTGACAAGGATCCCATGGAGGAGATCTTTCAACATTTTTCACTCGATGAATATCATTTGTTGATGCTTGAAATGTTCCATACTCCAAAAGAATATGGAAGACTTTAAATGCACCCAAATTATGATCCTTGTATTGGGATGGTCATCCCTTATGGCCCCCCTATCCTTTGAACCAATTTCACATATGGGGGAATTGATCAAGCTCCCATTGCCAGCAATCTATCTTCTTTGCCACAAACATTTACCTGTGACTTCTCTTTCCTAAATAACCCTATATTTTCCCACACCTATCTCTATAGGTGTGCCTGGAAAGGATTTGGTTTGGGTTGTTATGAACAAGGTGTCCATATGCCTATTGAATTCCTACTAGCAACACCATTTAAAATGCCAAAAAGAGGCATGGGGTGGGATATGACAAACCAAATAAACTCCCTAAAACCTCCCATAAACCAATTGTCAGAGAACCAATCTCTCCTCCACCATCACCTACCAAATCAGAGGTATTTATATCTCATAATTTTTTTTCAATAATTTCCATCCATTTGGGGCTTGTCACCTATCATTAGGGTAAGGAAACAAGGTTCCTTCCTCTCTTTCATCCTAAAATAATTGATGAACCACTATTAACACTATCTAATGTCAAGATGATGATGCAATTCTCACCTACATAGGTGTAGATGATTCCTATATCCAATGATCACTCCCATATGAAATGTAAGCCATGTTGAATGAATCAACCATTGACATCAACCTACCCTCCCATGATAACCCCCACATCCTTAAGATTGGCCAATCTTTAGATTCTTTTGAGCAAGCTGATTATGCCACATTTCTTAATGACCATAGCAAATCCTTTGTTTGGTCTTAAAATTACATGCCTAGTATTAACCCCTCTATCATCACCCATAACATTGTGACGTATTTTGAATCAAATTAAGCTTCTCATCACCATACTATCCGCAAGCTAATGGATAGATAGAATATTTTAACAAAACTTTAACCAAAATTCTCACGAAAGTAGTCAATGATACGGGAAAGGATTGACACACACACATTCCTTTTGCTTTATGGGCTTACCGCACTAACATTCAAACCCCTACAGGTGATACACCTTTTTCATTAGTATATGGGATAGAGGCTATTTTGCGTCTTGAGGTCTAGATTCCTTATCTTTGCATTTATTTACATGACTACTTACTAAGGATGACTTTCACTAAGAATGTTTGGCCCAAATTTATTTTCTTGATGAATGTTGTCTCATAGCCCTTAAGCACCTCCAAATCTATCAAGAGTGTATCAAACATGCTTATAACAAAAACCTCAAGGAGCAAGATTTTAATATAGGAGATCTCATCTTAAAATAAAATCAACATTTGATGAATATGGAGAAAACCAAATGGGGTAAGTTTGCTCCTAATTATCTTGGACCTTATATCATAACTCATAAGTATGGTTCAGGAAGTTATCACTTGTCTTCTCTTAAAGGAAGGCCATAACTTGAGCCTTTAAATGCCTTACATCTATGACCATTATTTTGTTAAACTAATGTCACTTTAGTTCTTCACCCTTACTCCTATACACTTAGATAACTTACATAGTGGTATGGTTTTATCCTCATAGTGGAAAAATCCTAAGCCAATATAGTCTTGTCCATGACTAAAAGAAAAAAAATTGGATATTTGAAAAAGTTATAAAATATCAAGTCATGTTTTTCAACGTATATTTTTCCCTTGAAGGATAGCTGCGTAACTTCCCTTTGCTACTATCAATAGACTGCTCCCTTGAAGGACAATGATTTAAAATTAAAAATAAATGCTTAGACCACTCCCTTGAAGGATGGTTAATCCAATATTTATTCTCAAAGGGAAAAAATAATGCAAAGGACTCCTCACCTCTTTGTAAAACCTTAACCTATACAAAATCCCATTGTAGACTTCTTGTATTGATTAGCTTACATAAACAAAAAAAAAGATTTAACTCATGGACTTGTCTATATTAGCTCTCAAGTCATCCAGAAAAGGGACATATCATTTCTCATTGGTGTTATCTAAACATTTCCCCTCATTTTACCCTTTTTTCCCCTCATACTCTTTCAAGGGACTATGAAGCTCACTTTTCATGAGGTAAACATGATGCTTCTCTAATAAACACAATGGTTAAAAAATATAAGGCATGAAATAAGTTCATTTTATTGAGCCTATTTATGTTCTACATTATGATCTTTGCCAATCCAAGAGCATTCTGCCTTTTTATTTTCCCATCCACATCACATGTTGATATCTTTATTTGAGATGAAGAAACAATGTCATACCAACACTAACATAACAAACCTATTTATTTTATGCATACACCATCATAAATATGGAAAAATGCTGAAATAAATTAACCTAACCAACCTATTTATTTTACTCATACACCATCACAAATATGGAAAAATGTTAAAATAAATTAACCTACTCGATCTATTCATTTTAAGAATACACCATCATAAATATGGAAAAATTATAAGATGAAACGAACCAATCAACTATGCATATACCATCACATAAATGGGATAGGCAAGTCTAAACTCAAATACCATGATCAACATTAACATCCAAATTAACATAGCATAAAATAAACATCACCCATGTCATCATCATAATCATAAGCAATGTATCTCAAATAAACACATGGCAATAAATGAACATCTCATATATATAATATGTGATCCCAATATATGTTCATCATCTACATCATCATAACATCACAACTCTCTCTCAAAGTGTACATCTTGCATCTTTAGCTCATAGGCCAGTATACATGTAACATATATAAAAATAAATAAAAATTGGAAAACACTGATACTCAAGGTCATCGAGGCTCTCCCTAAGGTTATGAGGATGCAGTGTCATCACCACTCTCCATCCATCTATGTCGACATGAGCTCAAATCCATCACATATGACATCAACCTTTCTTACTCTCTAAACTCTAAATATCTCTATATCTATGGGAACTCTCTAATAGCCCTCTCATAGTAAGCAATCTCATCTAGGGTAGTCAAATACCTCACCATCAATACAGTCTATGGAAGACCCATAGCACCTGATGAAGTCCCAGCCTATAATAGTCCTTATGGTGGTGGAATAAGAGTGGCCTAGCCTACTACTCTCAGATTGTCTCTCTCTATTGTCACTATAGTCACCTAACCTTGTAAAACAATCACTCAGCCCTGTAGTGCTACAACTTGACCCTGTAGAATCCCAATCTGACCCTGCAATGTCACCACCTACCCCTATAAGGATAAAACCTCTACCTAAGCATCTCTCAAGGCTACACCAATACATCTTGAGCCTATACTACTATATATTAAGCTTGTAGCACTACATCTCTCTCCCTAGCTAACCCTTGTACATTTGTCAGTGGCCTCTTGACCTCTACTACTAGATGTATCCCTACCCACTAAGTTATAGAGGCCATTGTATAACCTGGGTCCCCAACACCTAGCCCTACTAGCATCTCCTCAAAATATAGCCTATTAGTCTCTTGGGGCAATGGTAAGGGTGACTCTATATCATCTTACTTGTATCGAGGGAAGGCAGGTAGAATATCTTATAATAGTCCAAACTACCTCCTAAATTGTGCTACAATTACCATCTCTAACTCATTTGCACGTTGTCCCCTAACCCATAATGAGCTTTAAAACCCAACAAGATACTTTGCCTAACCTTTAAAAATTGGATATGTTAGATACGGTCTCCACATGATATCTGTAGGGCTCAAACCCTTGATCATACACCTATAGTAGGCAATGTCTTACATGACACCATCCACTTGGGTTTGTGCCATCCCATTTCTCCACCATCTAAATCTAACCCTAAATCCAAGTAGGATAGTGTTAGGTAGCCCCATTGGTCATGTCACCATGATATACTCATACCCTCGATAGTGTAGAAGATGGCTGACACATATACTACATCACCATCACAGCCTCAAACCTCATAGCTCTCTATATAATTATGCCAAGAATACTAGACCCTAAGTAAAAATGGTCTGCTACTCAATCATCTATGTAAGCACACTTATTAGAGCAATCCAAAATCTCCCTCCATCTAGATCAGGTAATGCATACACCATGATGTTGAACATCATCAAGATGCTCAGATGATACTGCTCCTTATCAGCCATATAGAGTGGCTCATATGCAAAACTCATGAAGTGGTAGGTCACCTCACTTACATGTTCCTCATATAAACTAACCATGTATATATCATGCTCCTCTCTTAAGCATGCAAAAATCTCCTCACCCTAGAGTGGTAGCTATAAAATCCTATAGACATCCTCCTGTGTCACTATCAACTTCCCCATCACTAAATAAAAGGTGTTAGTGGTATGATCCCACCTCTCAATCAAATATATCATTAGTACACATCATGCATAACATGATAATACCATCACACTCCTCCTAAACCCATAGCTACCATATACTCCCACTCATCTAGAGTAACACCTCTTCACATGCATGTCAATAACCTCAACAAATGATCTCATAGTGTAAGATCCATCCTCACCTACATACATACACAAATAAATCAAGTCACATCCCTTTTAATCTACTCTATCACCACCTTTTTCCCTTCCCACTAGGAGAACTACATTGGCCTGAGGCCCTGACTACGCTATGTAGGCAAAACTCAATCAACATGGGATCTTCTAAGGATAGCTCAGCCATATACCCACCTTACTAACTACCCTAGGCTTCACTTCCTCTCTCTCTAACCTAGGCCTCACTACCTATATTGTTGACTCTTGACACTATGACGTAACTTTTAAGACCTAGACCTCTCAACTATCTTATTTTACCTTTTTCCCTAAAACACACCTTTTTAGATCTTTTTCTTAGGTTCTAGGAGAACTACATTAGCCTGAGGCCCTAAACTAGGCTTTGTAGGCAACACTCAAATGACACAGGGCCTTTTTAGTCTAGCTCATCCATTAGGCTAGTTGACTACTACTGCTAGCACTCAAAAACTCACCCTTTCTCTTGTTTACTACTTTTCAACAGTAACTGACATCAGCATTAATATCAACATTTATGCTTTATCAACCTATGTCATAACTAACATCAATAAAAAAACTACTGACCTTGATGTTATGTTAGTCAACATCAGTTGACATCGGTGTCATGTTGGATGATGTTGATCGATCTCATTGTTGTTAGTGACTAGTTTGGCCCCAAGGCCAAACAACCCAAAATCCAACCTACTTATTTACCCTAAAAACCTACCCCCAACTCCCCCTAACTTATCCTTCACCTCCTCTAATATATTCTATCCCCCCCCACTCTTATTTTCTATAACCCCACCTCTCATTTAGCTTACAAATTGAAAAAACTAAATCAAAGTAGTGTAGGTTCTTACCTCATCTTTCTATCTCCTCTTAGTTGGCACTAATGGCTACTATGGTCATACATGTCTATTTGGGTCCCCTCTTTGTCTTTCCATCTCAAATCACTCTCAATATCTATTTATTCTCTCCAATGACAAAGTTGCAAATGAGTTTGGTCAACCACCAAACCCCTTTTTGTCAAGTTTGGTCAGCCACCAATGTTAGGATTTTTCACTTAACTTACCGACATTGATGCTTACACCTATTGACATTGACAATGTTACCTTAGTTTTACTGATGTTGGCACTTTATATTACCAATATTGACACTTATTACTGATTTAGACACCATTATAGTACTATTTTTACCCACTAACCACCCTAACTTTTTAAACTTTATCCATACACTGGGGTAATTGGAGATCACATATATCTCCCCCAACCACAATAAAATGACATTAAATATCACTTAAATATTTACCCTCGATCATTGTGCTTGGAGATCATTAATATTTCCTTACTTATTGACCCATTTTACACTAGGAGTGCATCACTTGTCATGATTGCTTAGGCTATTTTGTTGTAGTTGGCTATTATGCACATGCATGTATTTTAGGTGTTGTGGATGGAAACCAAGCCCATCCTATCACCTTCAACCTTTTTTTATTTCCTAGGGGCACTTCTTACCTTGGATACTTGGGACACATTGACCATTGGAGCTACAACTTTAATTGATTTGACTTGTGAACTATCACTTACAAGCTGTGCTTTGGTTACTTCTATCCAAGTCCTCCTTAACCTTGCCTATTATTGACTTTGTAAACTATAGCTTGTTGTGGCCTACATATATGAAGTGATGCTCAATTCTCCACCATTCACCCAATTAACTTTCTATCAAACTAGTACTTGATTTTGGTTTCTCCTCCATCGATTCTTATTTTGAGGGGGAATACCTCATCCAATACTTGGAGCATCTAACTCCTTTTTTTGTCTTACATTTAAGTACAAATTACAAGACAAAAAAGGGTAAATTTAGAAAAACAAATTACATCACACAAATGTACATAACTTCCTATATTGAAACCCCCCTAAACTCATTTTAATAATAACAACTAATCTCCTTAATCCATACTTTTACCCCTCACACACCTAGTGATAGGTCTCCAAACTGCTTGGGCCTTGAGAGCCAAGACAAGTATTTTGGGTGATTCCAAATTCATGGTAAATAAAATTAATGACTCTTATAAATTTAAAAATGACATCTTGCAATAGTATAAACAACTAGTTGATGTACTCTTAATATCATTTAAACATTACCTTATCTAAGCTTGTCTGCAATCTATAAATAAGTTCATCGATATAATGGCTTCCCTTACTTCCCAGATAACATCTACACCTTCCAAATCTAAGTTATTTATCAATATACATTATCTTACCAAGCCTTATTATTCCAAATAAAACCCTCCTTCCATCTTTAGTGTGGAGGAGACCTGACTTGACCTTTGGTATAAACATATCTTCCACTATCTCAAACTAGGCATTGTTCCCTCCAATATTTCTAGAAATGGTAGAAGAGAATTAATTTAGAGTACTTATCATTATACCATACTAGGGGGAATTATTTATAAGCATGGCTTTGATGGTCTCCTTTTATATTGTCTACATAGTCATGAAATCTCTCACGCTATCAACGAAACATATGATGGGATTTATGGGGGACACTTTAATGGCCTAACTATCACTAAATGTATCCTTTGCCTTCAGTACTATTGGCCCACCCTTAATTAAGACTATTATGATTACATGAATAAGTGTTTTAAATGTCAACAACATGCCAATTTACATCACACACCTAGTCATAGCGTGCAAGTATCCAAGGATTTTTGGCTTTTATTGCAATGGGGACTCGATCTTATTAGTGAAATTCATCTCCATTCTTCACAAAAATATCATTCTATTATCACTATGACTGAATATTTCACCAAATTGGTGGAGGTTATTCCTCTCATTTCAACCAAAGCTAAAAATATTATTGATTTTATTAACCATCACATCATCTATCATTTTGGTGTCCCTCATAAGATAATAACTGATAATGGTAAATATTATAAAAATAGAAAAATCTGTCTTTATGACACATTTGGAATTAATTTGAGTTTTTCCTCACCCTATCATCCACAAGATAATGGGCAGAATAAAGATTTTAACAAAACCCTTAACAAAGTATTAACTAAAATGGTCAATGCAAACGGTTGGGATTGGCACTTACACATCCCTTTTGACTTATGGATATATCATACTAGCATTAGAACCCATACAGATGCTACCCTTTCTCTGTTTTCTTTGGAGTAGAGTTTATCTTACCTCTTGAAGTCCAAATTCCCTCTCTTTGCATATCCCTATAGGATATCATTTCCAAGGGTGATTATCTCAGGAACATTTATCCCAACTTGAGCTACTTGAAGAGCATCATTTGGTCGTGCTTAACCATTTTTATGTCTATCAAGAATGAATCAAGTGTGCCTACAAAAAAACCTAAGAGAATGAGAATTCAATATTATAGACCTCATCTTAAAGGAAAATTAGCATGTAACCAATATGAAGAAAAGAAAGTGGGGTAAGTTTGCTTTCAATTGGCTTGGACCTTATATCATTATGCATAAGTCTGGATCAGGAGATTACAAAGTATCTTCTCTTGAGGAGAAACCACAACCCGAGCCTCTGAATGCTTCACATCTATATCATTTATTTTGTTAATTAAAATCAAACTCACCTTTTGTCTAACTTAAGCTCATCCCTTATTTTACAAGATTTTCACCTTCATCCCCTCGCTTTAAGGACTATCGAATAAAGCAAATAATTGTGTGATTTTTTGTCACAATTGTATCCTTAATCCTAAATATGGGTACCGTGGCTCTACCCATGGCATGATTTTCATTGATACATTTCATCCCTAATAGGATGGAATCTCATGATCATTGTCTCTCAAATAATCCTCTCACCCACTATTTTAACCTTCTTGTGCTTTAGTTTTACTTTTATAAAGGTAAGCCTTTTATCCTATATAAGCAAGTATATGTCATCAAAATAAAAAACATTAACAATCATTTATCCTATGGGTCATCTCTAGATTTATAAAACTAATCCCTTTAAGGATAACTATCAAAACCAATCAAAATTGCTCAATGCAAGGTAGACTTCTCCCTTGAAGGATAGCTATCATAAAGCCTAAAACAAGTCTCAAAAAATTTAAGCCATTCCCTTGAAGGATGGATAAGTAAAAACATTTGTCAAAACTGAGAAATTTCTTGGAAGCTTCTCACATCAATTAGCTTCCCCAACCTCTCAAAGAAATAACAAAAATATCAAAAGACCCATTATTTAGAAGTTGCAATTGACTTTCATGAGTAGACTTCCTACATCGATCTATCTACACCATCTATGACATAGTTTTATTTATACTAGCTCTTTGATAACCTACAAAAGAGGCACGATATTCTCATAAGAAGGTTCCTTTAATCATCCATCTCCCCTTTACACCTTATATACAACAAGGGATTTTGAACTTACTTGGCACTATGTGATCAAGAAACATTTTTACCAATTAAGGAATGCTTATGCGAATCATGTGAAGGCTTATGTTCATAAGTTGATCTTAGCTTCCTTTTATTTTTGTCCTTGACAATGATAGAGCATTAGGTTTCCTTCTTATTTTCTCAAACCTATTTGTTGATGCATTCACTAAGATGACAATATTTTGCTTGTTTTATCTTTCTTTTCTTTTCTCACATCTAGTTTTGTTTTCCAAACATACTCTATGTATTTTAAGATTAATTCACCCTCATATAATCAAATGCAATTCATTAAAATATTTAAATAAAAAACATGTGTTTTATTTTGTGATTTGATTTTACCTTATTTGTTGAAGTGTTTTTAGTCATAAAAACATTTTAATGAATTAACCATCTCATATATCAAACATCATTTCACCCTTCTAGCCAATCACATAAACTAATCATAACCATTTTTCACATCTATAACCTTTTAAACATTTATTTTAAAAAACCAATGAGTCATCACATCTATTATCCATCACATGTCTATCTAGATAAAGGGGAATAAAGATTCATTAATTTAAAAAACCCACATCTATAACATCTAATTAAGCATGTATCTACTAGTAAGGGAAATGATAATCACAACATCATGATCTTATCATAAACAACATCATCACATCATGAACATCAAATAACTAACCATAACCATAAAAAACATCCATAACCCATAATCACATCAATAAGCTCATAATCATAAATAATTATATATCATAATAATGTCCATGTCTCTCATAATAATGTGTACACCTTGATTCATCAGCCTGTAGGCCAGTATGAAAATCATATAATACTTCAAAATAGGCATCTCATATGAGTCTAAGGTGGAGGGGCACTACTGCTTCCTGGAGCCTATCCATCTCTAAGATCTATTTGTGCACCTACAGATGTTGCCCATAAACTAGGTGTATCACTGCTATCTCCCCCAACCTTGCCTTGGTCATTTTGACCACATTGATTACCTTACCATACTGTCACAAACTTGTGATAATTTTATGAATCAACCATTTAGGTACCTTAGAGCATGACCCTTTATGGTCCTAACACTTGTGACCATTTTTGTTTTCTTAGGATCACATTCAATTTTTGGATACCTATGAATACATTAACTTGACAAGGAGACTTGAGTTTATAGGAGTAACCCATATCAGCTATGCCTAACACTATGGCTTGGTTACCCTATCACCTATCCTTCTACTCTAACCTTATTTTACTACCTACCTTAACTATGGTATCCTAGTCTATGTGCAATATATGATATCACACTTAGTCATATTTTATGGGTATGTTCATGTTTACATGTCCACCCAACCAATATTGACACTAACCTATCCACTTGTCAAACCTGCCATTGGCTCTATTTCACTTCATCAATTCCCAATTTGAGGGGGAACACCTCCTCCCATAGTTGGGGTATCCAACCAACCTTCCATTTTTTATTTTTCAACTTACTAATATAAATTACATAATAAAAAGGGTAAAATGTAGACACTATAAAACCATACACCATGGCTCTATATGTCACATTAACCTTTAATCCACCCCTTTACCCCCTTTGGGTTAGGTTATTTATAAATTCTCTTATTATTAACCTCAAACCATTTCCTAGGGAATTGGCTGCTAGTCATTGGTGGATTAGCCAATTTTGACTATGTCCCATCAACTGTTAGTGGTCATCCCTCTACCACTGATGGTTGACCCAGACCATCAGTAGTAACTTGAAATCTTGCATGATCAAATGAATCAACTATAATTCACTCATTGATTACCAACTATCTAATTTTAGTCTACTATTTGCATGATCAATGTGTGATTAGACTATTGGTCAGACCATTTGATAAACCATTTGTTAAGATCTTCATTTCAACCTCCCTTTTATCTATATTAAGAGGTAAAGATAAGGTTGAAAAAAAATCATTCAAGGGGCAAGAGATTCTAGCTCCTAGGCAAATACAAAAGATTCCTAGTGAACTAAGAATTGGGTCAGAGGCTTAGGGTTCTTATGTAACTGATTACCTTGATCCAAGGTGTTGTTACTCTATTGACACTGCTCTAAGATCCACAAAAAGATTTTATCCAACACCAACATTCTTAAATCCAACAACACCTAAAAATTAATTATTTTTTTATATCAAGATTTACTAATTATCTCTATTTGTTTTATTGCTTGTGTCATTACCCCTTTATTTCCCTTTCATCTTGTTTTCTTGTGTTGGAGTTTTAAAACTTCAAACATTTCATCTCTTACCCAAAACCACCCATAAACCATTATCACTCACCTTAGCACCTAATCCCTAAACTAGATACCCCTGAGCATTACTTTCTATATCACAACCAACATACAACCCAAAAACCACTCCCACAACCTCTTTATAACTCTCCTCAATAGGTTTTTTTTCTCAAACCAAATACCACTGTAACTGTTGATGGTCTTACCTAACCATTGATGGATTTTTATAACCACCAATGGTCACACAATCATTGAAAATCATACCCAGACCGTTGATGGTTACTATATGTCATTTTACAACAACAACAACAAGCTAATTTGACCCATCTACCCATACCCAAATCCCATTTTATGAGTTTCTATTTTATCACATAACTTTAACTTATTTTTTAAATCAAGATGGAGTGATTTAGCATTAAAATTCAATCATTTATTACTATTTTTAATCAAAATCACTTGTTTCTTTTCAAGTATTTCTTGTATTTGATTTTAGTACCTTCTATTATTTTATGAAAGCATCTAAATTTCAATTTATCATAACTTAAGTGTTTTAAAAGTGTGGATTGATAGCCTCCAAATAAGCTTATTATTCTTGGATCTATCACGTGCTAGGTAGTCCACCTAACTACCTCACTAATTCACCATTTTCTATATTATCTTCTTATCTATAGGTCATCCTCCCCATACAAAGAGGAGTATCAATAATCATCTATATTCATGCATGCACAGCATATTCAGGTTCTACTAACCTCACACTTCTTTCAAGTTTTACATCTTTCTAAATAAGCAAATAAGCAAAATTTTAGTGACACACACAATTTTCATATCATGAAGAAGATTAGTTATGATAGAGGTATGTCATAGTGAAGCATGTAAGTGCAGACCTAATTGATAGATTGATGCAAGGAAGATGTAATGATGATGTCTATGCCATGGTGGTTTGATAAATATGAAGGAGAAAGATTGAAATCAAGCAACATCTTGTAGAAGGTGGATATAATTAGAAAGGTATAGTTGGTAGGGATTAGGTGCATTAAAGAATTGTCATGAGTGAGGTCATTCATGAAAGAAGTTTTTATGAGTGGTTGCCATAGTTTTTGAATATTGTGTGCCATCTAGTGTCTTTAAAAGGTAGTATCTACTTAAGGGGGAGAAAAAGGTGTTTGCAATAACTAATGAGCCTAAGGTGAGTATTTATTCATCATTTAATTATGTGGTTTAATGAAATTTAGGTCTAATGATCAAATAGCTATTTGTAGAAGACCCTTTATCATTAATGTCAAAGGGGGAGAAAGACCATTTGGGGGAGAAGAGATTGATCAAACTGTAATGTGTTTTCCATCAATGACAAAGGGGAGTTTATTGGCATAATGTTTTCATTGATGTCAATTTTATGTCATTAATGTCAAATTATGTTGTCATTGATGTATAGATGCATCTGGTGAAGATACATAGTGTGTGGGGTATGAGTTTGTATGCCTGATATGAAGACTTAACATAAAACATAGTGAACTATGAATATCCTTAGTTGAGCTCTAAAGATCTATGTTAGCAGCTTTAAAGATGCTCCATCAAGATATAGAGATGTTCTATTGAAGTTCTAAAGATATATAAAAAAAATACAAGGACATTGTAATGAAGCTTTGAGGACTTGTTCATCCATGCTCTAAAGATGCCTAGTTGTAATCTATAGACTAATATAACAACTCCAAAGATATCTACTGTACATATATAGATTTTACCTTTTTAGATATCTTCTTTTAGACATTAATATTAATAGTAATAGTCTAAAATGAACTGATAATCTCTCTATTGAGAGATAATTTAAAGGCAACTTGATTATTCTTCTGATGTTGATGTCAAGTTTCAGGTTAAGGTAAACATGTTTTGAAGTAGTAATTTTTGAATACAAGGTGTCTTGAGAAACATAGTCATATCATGAGCATATGCATGGTGAGCATGAAGAAGTATGTGTAGAGGTATGATATTGTTTAAGGAGCATGAAAGGCATGTAATAAAGGTTTATAAGCATAAATTATTGTTTCAAGATCAGTTTTCAAGCTTCAAGTGCTTGAGAAGTCTAGTCATGACATTGGTTATTGCATGAAGAAACCTTATGAGAAGGTATGAGCTTGGTGGCCTAGTGAGATGAATGCATAGAGACATAAGATGTTGTATGAGGTTGTTTGATCATGCTTATGAGGATTTGGAGCACTCAAGTGAGTCTTAGTGTAAGGATACATGGGTAAGACCTACAAACCTAGTATGTAACTAGAAAACCTCTAGACCCTGCTTGGACTAATGAATAAACATGAGCTATTGATAAGACATATGAATAATACTTGATAGTTTTTGAGAATGAGAGATTTTTTTTGAGTTTTTAAATGATGTTTTTAGATCTTGGATAGTGGTTATAATTTCAACATCATGACCTATTGTGATTTATAAGTCAAAGTCTTAGAGAGCAAAGAGAGAGATGGTGGCGAGATGGGGTTTTAGGATCATTTTTCAAGGAAATTATGAGTATATGTGAATTTACAGAGACATTTCATGTTGTTTCAAGTATTTTGACCAATTTTAAGGTCAATCTTTGAATTTTAAGGAAATAAAATGTGCTTTGAGGTCTCTCATGTGCATAGAATGAAGGGTTCTCAACCTGAGCAAAACTTTTCAAGTGTTTGTTGGAATGCGTAAACTATGCATGAGAAAATAATATATTCATGGTAGATAGGTAAGGGTTATAGCTCAAATTTTCAAGTACTAGTTTCTAGAATAATTAGCTAAGTTTTATAAATGATTGTTAAGACTGTAATATGGTTTAAACCCTTAAAGAATCCTAATAAAGACATGATGAGATAGGTCTTATAGATAGAGTGTTAAAAATGGTTTGGAATTAATATTTAATTTATTTGAGGTTATATTAAAATCTCTTGGGCACCTCCAAGTGTGATTAGTTTGTTAGGTGTGTGAGCAAACCCTACATAAAAGGCCTTATTTCTTAGAAATTTGTTGTAGCAGATAAAGTTGACCAAGTCAAAGTATGAAAATCATTGGAAGACAAAAATTGAGAATTTTATTTGATGTCCATGATGGTTTATAAGAATTTAATATCTTTTAGGTGTGCTAAAATAATCATATAAATTGAGCTATCATGAAAAAGGCTTAATGGTGTAGACAGTGAGAAAACCAGATAGAAGTACGAAGTTGATTAGGGGTGTGATATCATGGATTAGAGATGGATATAAATTAATTGGGATAATTTTAAAGATATATAATACATGTTAATTTTGGATATATGTTTTTGAGGTTAGTGGTAATGATGAAAATGTTTCTCATAATTTGACCTATCTAGTAAAGATGAAACAGTGAAGGTGCAAGGTTGTTAGATTAGTTTGTAAGACCAATATTTCCATATGACCATGTTATATACCTATATAATAATTATTTAATGATAATATAATATAATCCACATACATTATTATATTTTGAATTTGTCTACATGGATGCTAAAATTCAAAATCACCATGACTAGTCTTCAAGGTGAACTGGTAGTTTTGGGTAAGCAGGTTATAATGATGGGTTTGAGACTCTATGCCATGAGTTGATATATATATATAAAATACACATAATTATGTTTTTTATACTTTAATTATCTATCCATTATTTTCATAATCTTGGAATTCAGTGTAAGAGGTTGAATCATTGAAGCCAAAATGGCTTGTTTGGTTGAGTATGGACTGTGAGAGAGAAGGTCAACAAATTGGTGTACAAGACCAATAGTTTCCATTGATGCTTATGAAATTTTTGTTTAAATTTATTATGAGGAAGTTATAATATAATTTTTAATAGTTATAATTCCTTGATTATGTATTATCAGATGTCAAAATTTCATGATTCTATGACAGTGTTTTGAGACTAGGTGGCAGTTCTAAGTGAGCTTCTCGTAGAGAAGAGTTTGAGCCTGTATACCCTGATTTAAAGAATCTTATGAAGTTTGTGATGAAAATTAGGTCATTATATTTTTTAATATATGATTTATTTCCATTACTATTCATAAAATTTGTGTTTATGCTTCAGTTATTCAAGATAGATTTTTTGGTTATGCCCAAGCCTTATATGAACAATACTAATGATGTGTTCCAAGTAATGGTTTGAATTAAAAAGTGTTATGAAGAAAAAATAAGATTAAAATGGGCATATTAGAGTGTAATATGGTGTTTTATTACCCTTTTATGTATTTTAATATGCTCCAATAAGATCAAAGGGTAACGTGTGCTAAGTAGGCTTAATAGAATTAGGTCTCTATGGGACCTAAAGAAGAGATAAGGCCTAATTGAAATAGGTCAGATCTAAAGGGACTAAAATCACATTTTATCCATGTATATGAGATATATTAAGATAAATTCCATGGCTGAACTAAGAATATAATAATTTTTTGTTGACTAAGTAGGATATGATCAAGTGACTTGTATAAATACTAGGCAATTTTAAGCCTATTTGGAGAAGTGGTGAGAATGAAGAGAGTAAGCGAATAATATAAAACTTGATAAGTAGAATAAGGTATTATAAAAAATAATAATAGTATATATTTTTAATTATGAATCTTTTATATAGGTTTATCATATGAGGATCAAGGTCATATGACCTAATTTAGTCAATAAGAGGGCTAGTTGAGCAAAGAAGGCTAGAGGTCAGTTTGAGAGGGATAAAAGTGTGCAAAGATATGAGGAAGAAGATAATAATATATTGTATGATAAAAAAGGTATTATAAAGATGATTAGGTCTTTTAGGTGGTTTATTTAGTGTTGATTCATTTGGGGGTTTGGTGCCTCCTTGCAAGTTGGTGCTTGTTAAAACCTAGTTGAGTTGGTGTTTAGCTAGGTGGGGTTGGTGCTCCATGTGAAGTGGGTGCTTCAATAAAGTTAGTATTTGTATTATAGGAATCTATTACATTTGAATCATTAGTGTTTTTGTAATGTCCCCAATTTTTTTTTAAAATGGTTTAATTAATTTAAGTTGTCCAAAAATTAAGATTTTCTTCAAAAGGATAACTTTAATTAATTAATTTAATTATTATGGAAATAAATAAAATAGCTTAATAAAATAAATTTAACTTCTTCTAGAAGTCTCCTGGAAGCCTTTAAAAGAAGGGGAAGGCAAAGCATTTAGATCATCTAATATCTTCTGTTGCAAAAATTATTCTGAGTATTGTGAAGCTTGAATCTGTGATTCAGCTGAAATCTCTTTCAGTAGATTGGAGAAGAGTTGGATGAAAACCCAGCACTTTTCAGAGGTGGATTCGTGATGGAATTTAGATTGGGCATATTGATTAGATCTGGAGCTTCAGAGGCCATTCACTGAGTATATCAGGGGTTCAGCATATGCAGAGGTTTCCAGGTATTTATTCATTGTTTTGATTTAAGATTTATATATTTATATCATCAGATCAGGTTCAGTACAGAATCCATACAGATCGGCACCAGGCCATACTAGCAGATCCAAAAAAGGAAAGGGCACAGTTCACAGTTGTGGGCTGCAAGGTATTACAGAGGCCGACATCGGTAGATAAGTGACCGGCATCGACATATAGACCAACATCGGCCGATCAGCGACCGACGCCGGTAGTCAGGCAGTCACAGGCAGTCACAGGTAGTCAGAGGTCGCCACTAGACACCCGATGATGGTAGCATGTTGATCGACATCGGCATCATCATCACCGACATCAGTGACTGTGTTTTCTTGGACACAGCAGACCGAGCACGCAGACCCAGGTTTTTATTTCCAGTTTTAGTTTGATATAATAATTGGGTTTTGAGACCACATCTGTAATAATTTTATGACATCTGGACTATATTATCAATTACATTCAAATTTATATCTTTGTCCATTTGATTGAATGCTGCAAGTAGTTGAAATCAATTTTATTTGCATTTAATTCTAGTTTGGGATCTTTCAGTGGTATCAGAGCCATGCATCTTGCCAGCCTGTAGGGGTAATTTCAGGGTCAATTTGATTATCATTATGGCTCTAAAAGGGGTCAAAGATTTGGAAGAAAGCATGCACAATGCAAAGAAGAAATTAGATAATCCATGTCAGCAAGCAAAGGACATTCTAAAAACTTTGAGGAGTTGGATATTTAAGCAAGGTTGATCAGTCAAATTCTTATGAGATGCAAACAACATATCTCCAGCATTTGGTTCGTTGGTGAAGGTTTATTAAGTCGTGATGGGTGAAGACTGCAGCTCTCTCTTGCATTAGTGAAATCATGAGGATCATAGCTAATTTTAATGATGATCAGATTATGAGAGAGGTACTTATGCCATGGTAAAAAGCTTCGAAAAGTTGGATGACATTAGAGACCCTCATTTATAAGAGGGCAAGATTACTTGAAATTTTGCAAGGTATGGATTTCCTTATATGTTAGTAGGTTGTAGGTGACATTCACAAGTGTTTAAAGTATTTTGTATTTTAGATGATTTTCATTCCAGTGATGTATTAGCATCAATGCACTCTATCATGTTCACAATCTTGTTCGAGGAGGAGGATTTTCTAAACTGGCAGAAGATTTATGGTATGTCTGGACAAAAGGGAAAAATGTCTCACCTAGAGCTTGTATGTGGTTAAAGAGTTTAATTAATAGGCCTAAGGATCGTAGTGCTTTCCCTATGACATGCAACAACTTGCATGATGAGTTTGATAGTCATGCTAGTACAGGGAGATATTAACACATCTTCAGGTAATCTACATTATCTTCACAGGTAGGAGTAGTTGAGGATGTTGTGGATGAGCTTTGTCTTAAGGTGAGTTTAACTCAGGAGTTAGACAGTGAGGATGAGTCTGATGCTTGCATTCAGAGTGTGGAGGTATACCCAGATGTTAGTACACTGAGTGTTGGTGATGAGTATGTTTCTATAGCTGCTTATGAGGAGCATGTGGTTGAGGCTCAACACATATTCAGGAAGAGTACCTAATTCTAAAGATTTGGGATACCAGTGGAGTCGAGTCTCTACCATTTGATGTGGTATGGTCACCGTTACAGAGGGATCAATTATGGGATGGAGTAGAATTTTTATTTAATTACATAGCCTAAATCCATCCAAGTTGTGATTTTAGAGATGGGTTGATTGTGTCCAATTTGATCCTCTTTGTTTTACTTTTGATCAGGTACTTACAATTTACAACAGTGCAGAACATAACTACATTTGGGATCTAGGAGGATCGAGTGGTTCATTGTTCTGAGATTGCTTGGGGACAAGCAATCTCTAGGAAGGGAGGACTCCTAAATTTTTGTTAAAATGGTTTAATTAATTTAATTAATTTAAGTTGTCCAAAAATTAAGATTTTCTTCAAAAGGATAACTTTAATTAATTAATTTAATTATTATGGAAATAAATAAAATAGCTTAATAAAATAAATTTAACTTCTTCTAAAGGGAAGCCTTTAAAAGATTTGGATCATCTAATATCTTATGTTGCAAAAATTATTCTGAGTATTGTGAAGCTTGAATCTGTGATTTAGTGAAATCTCTGAGGATGCAAACCTTCAGGATTAACGAAAACCTAGCATTTTCATGGATTCATGACGGAATTCAGATATATTGATCAGATCTGGAAAATTCACTGAGTATATCAGGGGTTCAGCATATGCAGAGGTTTCTAGGTATTTATTCATTGTTTTGATTTAAGATTTATATATCTATATCATCAAATAGGTTTGGTACAAATGATCGGCATACCAGTAGATCCAGAAAAGGGAAGGGCACAGTTCACAGCCAATGGTATTAAGAGGCCGACATAATAGACTACATCGGCCAATGCGACCGATACAGTCATCACAGGCAGGCAGAGATACCACCAGACGACCGATAATTGATCGATTCGGCATGTCGGCGATTGTGTTTTCTTGGACCAGCAGGCCGAGCATGCAGACCCAGGTTTTTATTTCAGTTTCACATCTGTAATAATTTTATGACATTGGACTATATTATCAATATTCAAATTTATATCATTTGATTGAATGCTGCAAGTAGTTTAAATCAATTTTATTTGCATTCAATTCTAGTTTGGGATCTTTCAGTTTTTTTCTTCTCCTTGAGGTTTTACCACATAATACTATGTGTTTCATGCTCTTGTGGATTGGTGCTTATGCTTGTTAAGATACATAAATGATATATGTTGTCAGATAAGGTAATTCATTCCCCCCTCTTAGTAATTTATCTTCCAATATCCTTATCTTATACATGAAATATTATAGTAAGGAGCCAAGTTTTCATTTCAAGCCTTACCACCAATAATATTAATTGATATAATCGAGATATGGGTGATGATTAACTCATGTGTTTCAAGATGATCTCTTCAAAGGATAACAAGAATAACATGCACCAACCATGCAAAAAATTATTCAACCATATGATGTTAATAGGATAGAAATAAAGTAATTCATCCCAAGAAAAAAGTGAAAAATCAAGATTTTCACCATCATTTTAATACTAAATCCAAGGTTTGATTGATCTAATATTCACCAAATTAGTGGCCGGTTAGAAAACAAAGAAAATAATGGCATATATCAATACATGAGCCAATGTTTAACTAATTTAAATGTTAAATTAGATAATATTTGTCACATCAAAATTCACATTGATATCAAACAAATCAAAAATTGGCATGATGTATATAAAGGCACAAGATTGTGAACCAAATGCTAAAGTTTCAAGATCTAAGCTAATTTTTACTATGCAAAAGGAGAAAAGTTTTCATTTCAGGCTACTCAAAGAACATGGATCATTTGCAACAAATTCCCAAAAGGAGCTAATAGGCATCAACCTTATACTTCAACAAAAAAAATTCATTTATCTTTATCCATTTTATTACCTTTGAGAGGTAGAGCAAAAACTCTTCTGATCAAATCTTGTAGATGCTATGCAACCACTGGCTCTTTTAGTCCCATATCAATTCCATAACATAGACATCGACCACCTACATTGCAAGCCTATTTTCAATAACTTGGGGAAGATTGTGTAAATATTGATTGACTAATATAATGATGGAAACATTTACATTGGCCATGACACCATGATAGTCATCAACGTAGAAGCAATGGCTTGAGCTTTAAGCATGCCTATGTGAGGGGATTTTTTGGCTCCATACAAGATAAGAATGCCTCCTATCCTTCAGGAGGTCAAATATTTATATGTTTAGGGATCTAGAAGAATCAAAATTTAATAAATTCAAGATGAACCAGTGTGCATCCTAGTTAAATGTATCACATAGATTTTGGTAGACCACCAAGTCTAAAAATCAAATCCTAAAAGGCATGGTGGACATTGCACATTTCATGATCCATCACAATGAGTGGTTTAATTATCCTTAATACTTTATTTAAAAGGTGACTACAGACATTTAAAAGTGTTACACAACTTCCAAGAAGACATTTTAGTACTAGTTTCTCATCTTTTTGCTATGTTTCACCCAATGGATGTCCCCTAAAGGTGAGGTACACCCTGAGACTGACTACTAGTTAGTGTATCAATTTTATAACCTAATATGGAAACATAAGTAAAATTCCCTATCCCATGAGGTTAAATTTAAAACATGGTGGGATGAGTGTTTGAATTTGATCACCACACATCCTCAGGTGCCACTAGATGTCATGTAATACCTAAGATAACATGTTGTTATCACCTTGCTCCTGAAAGGTGTGTTCATCCACATTCATGAGTTAACGAGGTCACCATTTGGACCTATACCATTATTTGTTACCATGGAAATCCATATATCAAAATTTCCAAGTAAAAATCCTATGCATCCAGGCATGCAACACTAGTCTAAGCCATACCACCTAGTGTAATAGTCCCTATAATGTAACAACAACTAAAAGCCACAACTTCATAGTAGCAGAAAGGAAAGTGCAAGCTCTCTACCCATAAACAATCATTATATCCTATATTGAAGCATAAGATAAGGAACACTAAAACTTGGATAGATGACCCTAAGGTGCCCTGTATCACAAGCTCTTGTGACCTAGCTCAGATGGGCATGGATGAGTAAGAGGTTTACTAGGTAATGGTCACAAATATGGTAGGAGATTTATATGAAACGGAGAAGGAAAATGACTTATTTTAGAAGGGATTACACATAGTCCAAGTGCACAAGAAGGTTCCACCAAGTTTTTGGGTGGAGCTACCACCATGCCCTGCATTCATAGTGGTCAACACTATGCATGAAGAAGTTGAGTAGATGTAGTGAAGGTTTGACTTCTTCTAGTATCAACCTTCTACCACCTTTACAGTTATTTATGCCATTGTGCTAATGCCAAAAATTCCATATAAGTCCCTAGTGTGTAGACCCAAAACTCAATGAGAGGTTAGGGTTTTGCCTACCCTTAAAGAATGTACATTTGGAAGGATAACTATGGCACAGGAATTGTAGCCTTTTCCATCTTCAAATTCACCACCACCCAAATATAGGTTGGTCACTTTGGGATGTAATAAATCACATGTATCTATTTCCATGGTCTGACAAAGTGATTTTCTACCTTCACTAAGAGCCCAAGATGTCAAATATCTCACACTAGAACAACCTACAACTGAAGAACAATAGATTCATGGGAAGAAGTAGATCATGCAACTAAATGGTGAGTCTGACAAGAGGAAAATAAATGCCATAAGGAAAAGGCCCAATAATGGCAAGTTCAATAAGTAAGTTAGAAATATGAAGAAGCCAAGGCCACATAAAAGGCCCAGGATGTAGAGGCTGACTGATAAAAGGCTCCAGAGGTGGCCAAGAAGCAATTGATGTAAAAAAATAATCACAAAAATCACATCAAAAGAAAATAGAGGAAGAGTATAAGAACAAGGATGTTGTGCTTGCTGCCAAATCAAAAGTCAAAGAAGATCAGTAACAATAAGATGCAGTGGTGTAGGCAAAAAAAGGTTCTGGAGGAGGCCAATCATGCACAATAGCAAACTAAAGAAGCTATAAAGAATAAGAAAGAAGAATAATATGAAGCCTTGCATAAATGGGTTTCAATTTTGAAGAGATCAATAGATATTCATCTGGTTATGGTTACCTATGTGATTTCTTATTATGTTCCTTGCATGCATTCTCGTGTATAATGTTTGGTTACTTTCTATCTAATTTAATTTGCATGCTTTATTTTTGTGTATGAAACACTGGTTTTTCTTAATTCCTAAATAACATAGGATAATTAATGCTTAATATGTTTTTGTTATCCAAACTTCTATATGAATGCAATACACTATTCTATGCACACAAATTATATCATAGCTATCCTCATCCTTAACATATTTTAATACTTTAGGAACCTATGCTAACAACTATTTCATATTATTTATAAATGTTGGGGATATGATAGCCCTTGAGAATAAAATTTAAATCCTTTTCAATAGTATGTTCTTCAGGATTTAAATTATCAACTTGGATTTGAACCTGACCTTTGCCCTTATCAAAAACATGTATGTAATCAACTACTTTTGTAGCAAAGATATTCTAAATTGTAATACTAATATGATGCCATGGAACCAAATATATTAAGGGGAATTATAAAATATAAGGGTCTTACCAGAATCTAATCTTTCACCACTTCCTATATTCTATTTAATTCCTTTGATAATGAAGTATTTGTTACTAATTAGGTGATTCCAAAAAGCATACACTCTAACAAATTGATTTTCAGTCAAAATTCTATAACTCCCTCTAGGTTCAAGGTATTTAATATTGAGATCCATTAATTTGTCTCAGTAGTGGATCTCCACCCTAATTTAGAGTTTAAAGATTAGTTCATTTTTTTAGTATTCTTAAGCCCAATCCTCCAAGCTGATTGGGTAGACATACCTTATCCCATGCAACAAGGTGTATCCTATTCTTGTCTTCTGATCCTAACCAAAGGAATATTTTTTAGATCTTTTTAATTTGGTCAATTATTGATCTTATCATTTTGAACATCGACATTAAGTACATTGGGATACTTTGTAATGTATTTTTGATAGGAGTTAGCTTTCATTCTTGAACTAAAACCACCCTTTTCTAACTTGCCAATTTATTCTAAAATATGTCTAGTAAGGGGTTCCAAGCATGAATAGGTAATTGATCCATGAATAGAGACATAACTAGGTAAGAATAAGAGATATTTTGGATCTGACATCCTAATATTCTATCTATTTTCTACTGTCTCACCAATGGAGTATTAAAAAAGAACACTAAGATTTTATCAAATTTAATCAATTGCTTAGAAGATTATTCAGTCATTAAAATAAAAAAATTCCTTATCTTCCTTGATAGAGGATTCAGTGAGAACCATACTGTCATCCAAAATTATTGATGAGAAGGGTTTGCTCTTGAAGCTAGCTTGACACCTTTGAATCTATGATGACTAACTACAAATGATAGCGATGTACTAAAGGATTCAAACATGATTATAAAAATAAAAGGTGAGAGTGGATGTCCTTTTTGAATGACCCTTTTGATCTCAAAATAACCTTGGGGGATTCCATTAACAAGAACCAAAAACATAGTTGTAGATATATAATATTGAATCATAGTTCTAATATGAGGATGGAATCCAAATCAAAATAACACCTTATCCAGGAATCCCCAATCTAAATTATCATAGGCCTTATTCATATTTAGCTTAATGACCATACCAGATTTGCTTCCTTTCTCTATGGAGTGTAAGGTTTCATGGACATAAATGATGCCATTCTAAATTTTTATTCACATCATAAAACCCTTGGTGTTTAAAAATGATCTTATCCATCAAAGGCTACAGCCTTAAAACTATTTTTTTGTGAAAATGTTATAAAATATATTACAGAGGCTAATAGGTCTAATATATTTAAAATTAAATGCCCCTAATTTGATTATAACCAACATTATAAATGTGTTATTAAATTCTCTTACAATCTTACTTGAGGAGAAAAACTCATCCACCACAACAATCAGGTTCAATTTAACAATGTCCCAATAGTGGTGGAAGAAAGTCATAGGAAATCCATCTATACTAGGGGACTTGTCTTTATTCATCAATAAAATAACACTTTTCAATTTAATACATAGAAATTGGTTTAATAAGATTCAAGTTGTCCTCTTGAGTAATCAGAAGTGGAATGTTACAAAAGAATTTATCCATAAACCTTTCATTTTTAGTAGAATTTGTAGCAAAGAGGTTTTTGAAAAATTTAATAGCCTCTCTTTTAATGATATTAATATAAAATCAATTATCCCATCCTTCAGGATTAATCTCTAAAATTTTATTATGGCTTATATGCTTAAATGTTGTCATATGAAAGAACCTAGTGTTTCAATCCCCTTCTTTCATCCAAATTGCTCTTGATTTAAGTTTCCAAAAAGTTTTTTCTTTTGTTATTGTGTTATGGTATTCTATAAATTTCCTTTTTTTCATGAAAGAAAAATATGATTTTGACCATGATCTACCATAAACTCTTCTAGATGAGAGAATTTTTTTTCTAATATCATTCTTTCATTTAAATATGTTTCAAAAAACATGTTTATTCCATAATCTAACATCCTTTTTGACTTTTTGAGTTTCCTAGCCATAATATGCATGGTATAACCTTGAAAATACATTTTTCACCATTATTTAATTCTAAATATAGAATATAAGTGTTGGAACCACACGTATTCAAATTTGAAATGCATCCTTTCTTTTTTTTAGATGATTCCATACTTAACAACAACTAGTTATGATTTGAACTTATTCTTGGTAAAGAGGAGAGGAAAAAATCCTATGAAGAAATCTAATCCAATGAAATCAAGAATCATCCAACCTTACCTGGATTAGGCTTTATCCAATTATTATGTTCAACCAAGTAAACATAGATCTTCTTAGTTATATATCAAATAACCTATGAGCAACTATAAAGTTAACAAAGTCCTTCATGTTATCTGACAGAACTTGATTGCCTCCTTTTTTTATAAAGGGGGATAGGAATGTATTGAAGTCTCTTGAAATCATCCATCTTATAATCCCATTATTCTATCTAAATAAAGAGAGGTCATGCCACATCTTACGATGTCCAAATGAGTGTTAGTAGTATATATATTGGATAGTATCCATATAGTTCCATCTTACTTATGAGTAAAAACCATGGCCAAATGAGAGGGAATTTTGAAGAGGATCTCACCCTTCACCTCTCTATCTATCAAAAAAATTATTAATCTCTTAAGGCCCCAAAAGAGATAACACCTTTAACAAAGGAGTCTTTCTAAATCACTTTCTTAATATTGTCTAACAAACCATCATCCATTTTAGTTTTTTTAGGATCAAAATATTAGGCCTATTATTCCTTCTCAAATATATTAAGGTTATATGCTTATTGTTACTATAAACCTCTAATATTATAGTTAATAATTTTCATTATCAAGTATCAGATCTAACTACTTATAATAATGTTTTTTATAGACCATCTATATTCTCCTTATCTATTTTCTTCTTATTATTCTCTTTTTGAGAGGATATGCTTTTTTTTAATTTTACTCAAATCAACTACTCTATTACCTGATATAGTGATCCCATTGAGAGCCTATTTAACATATTTACATTTTTTAAATTATAGAGAGGATAACCTTTCAACCATTTCTTCTATTGAGCAAGGCACAAACTCTTGCTCATTTTATTTGAATCCTTCATGCCCACAAGATAAACAAATTGAGACTTTTTCCATGAAACTATGTTGAAACTAAACTCCTCCTTAGAAGGGAAATTCTTATTAGAACATTTAATGCCTAAGCAGTGTAATTATAAAGACCCTTAGTACATTTTAGATAATTAAATAATGATTTATTATATATTAACATGGGTTAACAAATTTGGGTAAATAAATAATAAATAATAAATTATTTATTACCTATTCGTAAAAATAAAACATTATTGTTTATTTTTATTAGTGTTTTAAATGTTTTTAGGATGATTGGAGATATTGGTTACAATGGTCACCTCCCTTAAAGTTTTACTATAAAATAGGGTCTTCCCCTATGATTCAATCATCTCGATGATTTTCAAATATCTTAGGTGAACAAAGGTTTTTCTGAAGGAAATTCTATGAATAAGTGAGATTCGGAAGATTTTATGTATTGGGAGAAATATTTCAACATTGAATAATCATTGTGTTTTTTTACCTTGGAGGGTTTCCCACCTAATTTATGTGTTGTGTATAATTTCCTTGTGTGCATACTTTGCTTATTATTATTCATTATAGATTCTATGTGTATTACCACTAGTATATGAATATTTACATGGTTTCAAAGTCTAGTGGATGGATATGATTCGCAATCAAGCTTATATGGCATCGAGACACCATAAAGGCAAATTACTATTTTTTGGATGATCTCTAAAAGCCTAGTTCAACATATTTTGGTCTTCAAACAACATTCAAGTGGTATAAACCCTATTTGAAACAACCAAAATTCCTATGTGGAGAAGACATAATAATTTGGATGCCATTGTGTGGTAAAGTACAACCTAGAAGGAGAAATATATATATATATATATATATATATATATATATATATATATATATATATATATATATATATATATATATATATATATATATATATATTCTTTCTTTTCTAGTTGTTTTTTTATCTAAAAGGTTAGATCTTGTATGTATAAGTCTTCTAGAAGAATCTATTGACCCTGAGAAGCCTTCATCAAGCACCTATTTTTTTAATCTATGTGAGGCACCATTTTGCACTACTTGGAAAAATCATTTCTCAACCAAAATTCAATTTTTAAGTTTCCTTCATCATCAATAAGAAAAATCAGGGGGATTGATAAATTTTGGAGGTTTTCAATGGCTTATTCAAAATTTTATGAGATTTTCTCTTCACCTAGAGTGCCATAACCAACTACAAATATGTAGTTTCATTATAAAGTTTTAAATATTATTTAAAAAATAACTTATTTTTTAATTCAAAATTTTCCATGCTAGCCGCCCGTGGGTCCCACTTTAAAGATAGCCATTTACCAAAATGTTAAAAATAGTTATATTTATTTACTATTTTTTTACATGCATAGTAAACATTTATTTATATATATTTTTATTATTGAAAATCATATAAAAAGGGTATAAATATAATATAGTGCATGTTAAATAATAACAAGATTGTTAGATGGATTGGTAAACCATATTTTACTAAAAGCTTGTAGTTTGAGAGGTCTAGTGTTCAAAATCCCCAAAATTAAATTTTGAATTTTGAATTTGAACAAATTTAATTTAATTTATTTCCATTTTTTTATTTTCAATGTCAACCTTTCACGTGTTTAAATCCTTAGTTAACCTGTCAAACTTGTTTCAACTTTCAACATATTGAATATTTTGTCAAACATAGTCATATAACCAATCGATCCCTAGGTTTTCAAACCTTTTATACACATTTAAGTGATCCATTTTATGTTTTTAAATCTCCTATTATAGTTTTCACAGTGTTTTTAATAATAGTGTATAGGTGATTGTTCTGAGTAGAACCATTTTGACACCTAATTTAGTACAACTCTATTTCCATTTTTAAATTATTTAGAATCTAAATTATGTAATTAAGTGTAGTTGCATGTGTGATTCATTTTATTTTAGAAAATAATTTAAATAACTCATTAAAAAGTTTTTAAAAAAGAATTGTTCTTATATTAGTGTATTTTTGGGACACTTGTGACACCTTATTTTGTTGTAATTTTTTTAAATTTTTAGTATTAAATTGAACAATTATTCCCCGTTTACACTTACAATATGTTTTTAATTTCAAATAAAATTAAAATTCATAATAAAAAGGATTCATTCTAAGTATTTGTTTACTGCCATTCTTAAATGGAATCTATGATTTCACCTAATTTTGTTTTACATAAATCACAAATGCTTAATGAAAATAATTATAATATATGAAAAATTCATGTTAAAAATGAATTCATGGCCCAAAATTTTTGTAATATTTTTGTTAGGACTGAAAATGCCTCTTCTAGATGACATGTGACTCCTAAGCTTACTAATACACTTCAACAATAATCACAAGTTATGTCCATTATCTTGTAGAGTGTTAAAGATGAATTACTTATCCACATTGGTAATTAGGAGTCTCCTAGTGATGATTTAAAACTCCTTGAGTCCATGCATGAGGGAACTCATCTCTCAAAAATCATTAAATTAATCATTGAATTGCTGACTACACCTATGAAAGGTGATAGAAAGGTTATTAATTTTTTTCTTAAAATTAAAAACATTAAAGATAAATTAGATGGATTTAATTTTAATTTGATTTAAGATCAATTATTTTATTTTATCATTCAATTAAATATTCATGAATTTTTTAGAAATTTCATTTAAATTTTAAATTCTAAATATCAAACTAAGTAAGATATCCCTACCCTTACCACCTTGTCTACTCTCCTCATTTAAGAAGATCAATTTATGACCAATTTTGATTTTAAATAGAATGACACTTAGGTACTTCTCACCTTAAATAATGTTTATGGTTATAATAAGAGCCATAAACCTAACCCTACTTTTATTCAAGACAAAAAATAGAAACAAAAAATTAGCCATAAGAATCATAAACCTAAGTTTAATGAAAATTGAAATATCTATGGTAAATTTGGTCATAAAAAGGAAAAATGTTATAAAAAAAAGGATAAAGTTAAAAATAAATCTTCTAAAAATAACAAAGAGAAGAAATATAATAAAAAAAGCAAAAAAATCAAAACCCTAATTAGAATAACAATTAAGATTCAAATGTTATTACTCTATATGTTGTTTTATTTGCTTTAAATGAAAATAAGTGAATTTTAGATAGAGGTGTATCATACCATATGACATGTTTATCTAATATTTTTTATGATTTTAGAGATATCTCTAAAATAATTTACTTATGAGATAATTTTTTTTTAAGCAACTAAATAGAGAAAAACAAAGTTTTTAAATGTTATTAGATGTTTTCTTTGTACCTAAGCTTTAAAAAAAAATTATATATTGTTCTCAACTTATAAACGACAATGTAATTATAAATTTTCTTAAAGATATCTATTCCATTAGAAATCAATCTAATTCTTTTATTGTTTAAGGTGTTCAAAAGAAAAGTTTATATATCTTCTCTCCTTTTACATGTTTTCTTTTATCACATTGTAATAACGAATCTCAATTATGGCATGAAAATTTAAGACATCTTAATTTTATAAGTTTACATGATAGGTCTATAAATAATATTATTGTTTGACTTTTTTCTATCCCCTCTCATCATGAAACTTTTTAATCTTACATATGTGCTAAACAACATACTAACCCCTTTCACGAGAATCATGATGTGAGTTCCTCACATCCTTTAGAATTGATTCATAGTGATGTTGTAGGTGTAGACACTAAAATTTTAAATGTCATATGTGATTTATTCATTTTCGTAGGCCCCTTATTATTATATTATCCTAAATATCCCTATCCTAAATTCTAACTTATTTACCATTAGGTACTTAGTAATTTGTTTTTATAAATTATTATTTTACGTCCTTAATCACCTAAATATAATTACAAACCATGAAATTCTAACCCTTTAAAAACCTACACACGTATAAACCCATTCCTAAAAAACCTATGCATATAATCCTAAATTTCCTATATTTGGAACAAACCAATGTGGATGAAACTAATCTCTTGCTAAAAAAGGTAAATCATTGCCGATTCTACCACAATTGGTGCCAATTATCCTGATTGGTGATGATCTATATATAAATCCAACCCTTTGTTATAGGGACTATGAAATTTGGATATTGAAATGTTGTTTGTATTTTCTTAGGATAATTAAGGAGAATGCTAGTACCACATGAAATTCCACTACACCTAGTTGATATCCATCATCACAAACTAGGAGGATCACTTGATCTGAAGGATGAATACATTCTACCTATAATAAATTTAAGGTAACTATTATCTTAGTTATTTCATTTCTTATTTATATTCATGTCTCTTCTTACGTATTCTACTCTTAGAACATAATAGACCTCCCTATTTTCCTTTGCCATTATCCTCTATCGCCTTGTAACATTTTTATTTTTAATTTGGTGAAGTTTGAATAGAATCGATGCTGATTCATTTGAGTTGGCATCAATCCCTACACTCTATTTTAAAACATGAGACTTTTCATCCTATAAATCTATATTGAATCCATTCTAATTTGATTTTATGTCATTTTAAACGTGGAATTAATGTGTAAATGACTTTACCCAGAATTATGCATGACATCATTAATATTGTTAATCTACCCATCATATCTCAACCATTTTTCACCGACTAGAGTGATATAGCCTTTGAGTTATAACTTTGTTCCATTTTTTATTGTCCTTCATTTGAAGGCACTTTTGACCAACTAAATATTATGCAAGAGGATGTGAATACTGCTACAGCTTATTTGGATGAATACTTTGCTTACATTGACAATTTAAACAAAGATTAATTCATAATAATTTTTTTATCACATATCATCATATATTTATATTTTGTAATTTTAGTGTTTATTTATCCACTTAATTATGAAAATAGTGAGCTGACATCCATTTAAAGAAGTTCATGACTTCCCAGGATTGGTTCCTAACTAGACTGCTCACCTATATATCTATTAATTCATTTTATCCATGTTGTCTTATTGTGTGCAGGTTATTATTGTAAGACAAAAATAAGGTCTCTCATTTGATAAATTTAAAATGTGTATAACCATCTTCATATCTCTAGGTATTCTTCATAAACCTTGCATTTCTTTAAGTTTTTAGTAGAAAATTAACTTAAAAGGAAAAATGAAAAACCACTATAACATTTTGGCATGCTTGATGGGACCCCTAAGGTCTCATTATTATTATTACATTTTATTTTGATTTTATTCATTCATTTCTTTTTCTGTTTATTTTTGTCTTTATTCAAAATAAAAATCTAATTTTTTTCATCTTCTTTTTAAGGTTTAAAAATAATTGCATCCATCCTTTTCTTGCTTAGATAATTTACATAGGGTAATTTAGGTAGATCAATTTATCATTGCAATCACTTCTTTTCACACACATACTAAACCACTTACATAATCAATTCATCAAACATTGACATAAGGAAACTGTCTGAGATTTAATTACCTAGTGGCAACCTTCATCTTGACTATCCTACTTGAATTTTAACACCAAGGGGAGAACCAACTTAGTATGTTGACTGAGTATAAAATCTAGATATTAGATATATACTAGAAAAGCACTTGACACCCTTACATTGTAATGTGTGAAGTGAGGTGGTAGGCCCCAATACCAAGCCACGTATTGATTCTAATATAGAGATGTTTTGAGCCTAAACAAACTTGAAACCATCTCTAGATTGTTATTTCTTAGTACCCTCATTAACCTTTTTCCTTATCACACTTTAAAGTTATTTTTTAAAAAAGCAAAATCTTTTTAGGTATGTTTTATAGCATGTGTGCCTTTTTACACTAAAATGAGGTAATAAAAAAAGACTATTGTGTGATTTTTGTTTTCATTTCTTGATTTTTTTCATTACTACATGGTTTTGATGTGACAAAAATTACTAAAGCAAACTAAATCCCCAACCTTATCCTCATCCATGGATAACTCCCTGAGTCCTCCTACCTCTCCTGATTTAATGGGGGTGGGGATATTCCCATTTCTATACTTAGGGAGATCCTGAATTCACCACCATATTGAATAATAATCCAATCATGCTTAACCATTACCTTATAACTCAATCTATCCATATTTCACTTTCCCCCCATACACAATTTTTTGGGAATGTTTTTGGCATGCTTCTAGAGGAAAATGAAGGGTTTACTACAACTATGGTATCCTCCCTTAATAATCCTCCCCCAATAGGTTCTGATACTAAAAATATGTAACCTTTAAGCAATCCACCTCCACTAACATCTAGTGGTTCATCCTCAACTAGTACCAAATCTCAAAATATTACAACACCTCAACCTATGTCTACTCTACCTCCTATAAGACACCTCAAAATGTAGTGATTTCAATCCCAACAACTCTCTCACTCATCCAAACTAGCATATATTTAAATCCCCAAACTCAACCTTTGCAACAAGCTCCCATAAATCATCCTCTTCAATAGTATATCCCATTGACCACCCAATACATATCTCCCTCACAAGCCCTTGGGTCCACTTATATACCCTTGCAAGCCCCACAGTATTTGGTGGCATCCTAATTGATTATGACCACTTGAGTTGGCTATCCTTTGCCATAACCCATTTCCTACCTATCAACATCCATAAAATAATGTCTTGGGAAGTATTACTCAATATAATACCCAACCAAACTTTATGAATATCCTTATGAATATGATGGTGAATCTAGAAGCCTCTACCTCTGGGTAGAAAAATATTCTCACTTCTGAGCAAATCTATAATGAACCCATTAATCCAATTTTACCTATAATACCATACCCATCATAATGGGAGCTTCCAAAATTTATGAAGTTTAAAAATAAAGAAGATCCTCAACAACACATTCGAGCATTTAGACATGCTCATTATCTTATATGCTATAATGATACTCTTTTCCTTAGAACCTTTCTCATGTCATTTGCTGGACCAACTTTAGATTGGTATAGTTTGATCTCTCAACAATCCCTATTCTCTTTTGGGTAAATATCCCAAATCATTTTAGAGCATTTTCCCATCAACATCACAAGAGAAGTGACCATCACCGACCTCTATGCCATTAGACAATTTAATGATGAATATGTTATTGATTTTGTGGCTAGATGAAGGAGTGTTATAAAACAACTCACCTTTTCCTTTACTCAACCTCAAATAATTGAATTAGTTTTGATATCATGTGCTAGACATATCTCATCAACATTATAGGTTCAATCCTTCAAAAAATTTGTTGAGGCCTTTTTGATGGCCCATAAAATAGAAATTAGAGCTTTAGAAAAGGGGAAAGTAAAGTTATGTAGTAAAAAATTCAAACTTGATCCCTCTAAAGGGACTAAAAATAATAAAACCAAAGGCACTTTTAATGCTATGATCTTAAAATCAGCACCCCCATAGAAAAAAATCCAATCTAAACCCTCTAATTCTCAAGCATAATCCCAAAACCATTAACACATTTTCTTCCATGACAATACACACCCATAAGAGAATATTATGCTTATATCTTATATAAGATCTTAAAATCATCTATCATTAAACTTCCTCTTATTATACCTCTTGACAACTCTCACCCTAAACCATGTTGGTTCAATGAAAATGAAGTTTAGCTGGAATAGGTCATGATATTAATAGGTGTCTCTATTTCAAAGGTCTAGTGCTTAACTTTATTGATCAAAGAGAGTTATAATTAGATAACCCTAACACTCCCCCTAATTATTCTATAGACATCTTTAGGTATTCATTCCCTAACCATGATTTTGCATCTAATTTCATATAGGCTAATTCAAAATGCACCTTAGACCATGAGACCAATGTGATCAGTACAATCCATGATCAAATTCTGCGTAAAGAGGTTAGTAGTGCTTCTGAAACACCTTCCATGATAACTAAAATCCTATATCTCCTTACAAGAGATGCCTTTAAACCATATGAATTAAGTATATCTATCCCCAAGACTCACTTAAGCTTTTTGAATCTCATTATTTGGGATCCTCTCAAAGAAACATTATCTAAACCCATTCAGGATGATCAACTAGAAAAAAAGGATGAGAGATCTATCAAGAAGGATGCTTGTTTAGACATCCCATTAGATACATATGCCACTCCTTGTGTTACCTAAACACCTTCATGTAGTATACCTATCCCCTCTACATTACCCCCTAAGGAGACTATTACATGGCCTTAAATAAACCCAAGAGCAACTCTACTCATAGCTCAGGAAGAGCCAAATATTAGAGAAATTAAGGGGAAGGGTTTAGGTATTAGACATAAAAACCTTAGGGCATCATGAGGAAAATCCTTTAAACATCCTCCCATAAAGATTTAAATCCATAAAGAGGATATCCCTACTACCCTTGATCATATTCAAAAAGGGAAGGCACCTCTGCCACCTATTTAAACTAAAGCATCTATATTAGGACCTCATCTTTTGGAAAGACTAAAAGCCACTATTATAAAATCCTCTTTTAAAGAGAATTTACCATTACAAATGGATCTTCCCATTATGATAATGCCAATACATAACCTTTTAAATACCTATTATCCACAATTTCTAGGTGTGAGGTCTTATCCTAGGCACAAATTACCTACTCTAGGGAATATTTAAACAACCAATTCAAAGGATCAAGGTTCAAAAGCAAATTCAAATTCCATGTCAATGCCTCGAAAGATAAAAAACCTAGTCAGGGTCCATAGAAGGGGTCTTACTCTAATATTTTTGATCAACTTAATCAAACCTCCTTTGTCACTCTACCACACATAAAACTTGTTAACCCCTATATTCAGAGACTAGTATGCTATCAAGAAAATAAGAAATATGTGTATAATTGAATAGTAGGACATGATACAAAGTTGTAATGCACTAAAAGTTATGGTCTAAATTTTATTAGAAGAAGATGATCTTCTAATATAACAATTTGATCATGACTATCCCCATAATCAAACTACTAGGGTCATGTCCACCTCAAGAACTAGTATATTACCAACAAAAATCAAAGGAAGATAAAATCTATGATAGAACTCAATATCAACCCCTCCTAAACCCTCTAGATTTCAATGAGTCTAAAAACATGACAAACCTACCTTTGTTTAAGATATATATGATTCACACTGTATGCAATCCTAGACCTAGGGTCATAAGACCCAAAATCATGACAAGGCAAAGTGACCATTATAAAATTTCCTTATCCTACCCTAAATAGTCCTATAATTCCTACCCCAAAACCTAAAATTTCTATTTTAGCAAAAGTAAAAAATAATAATGCTTTAAAAATGATACAGATATATATCCTAAAGTAGCGTCATCAACTCATAGTCAATGTCTTTATACGAACTTGTCCAAAACTCTTTGCAATATTGTGAGGCTATGATATAAGCCTTTTAAGCTACCAAGATATAATCTGATGAACCTCAACCTTTATTAGATTTTATAGCATCACTTTAAAAGATTTCATCCATAACATTCGATGATTCTAAAATATCACAATTATAACTTGATGACCAATATCCACCACCATTTATCATTGCCCAAATTGATCAAACCTAAATCAAATGAGTAATGATTGATAATGGAGCAAACATAAATATTATATCCTCTCATGTATTTAAGCAACTATAGTTACTTAAAACTATTGTAACCCAATCCAAAACCATTTTATGAGCATTCAATGGTATTATAGCCCCTACAGTAGGAATGGTTGTCCTTCCCATCCAAGTAAGCTTACATACTCTACTCAAGCTATTTTACATAATATAAGGGGAGTTTCAATACAACATCCTATTAAGACATCCTTAGATATCTGATATATGTTGCATCCCCTCCACCTTACACCAATGTATTAAATTCAAAAATGAGGGTAAGATTCATAATGTCCCAACTAAACCCCATCCATTCAAAACATGAAACCTTACCCTTCTAACAAATGATGTCTTAATTCTATTATAAAGTATGATCCCATCATCGTTTAATGAATCATCATCTAGTATGATAATCCCTACATCAAAAATTGCCAGCAAGGATTCCATTGATTCTGTGTTTCATTAGCTATAGGTTGGAGAGTATCAATTACTGATGTTGAACACTCCCCCTACTCCTTAGGAATATGAGTGTCTAAATAAACAACATGTGTATTATCCTAACCTAGGAGATCTCATTATTTTTGGTTCACCTTTCTTCCACACTTATTTGATCTATGGGGGGATCGATCAACCTTCTTTAGGTATTACTAACCAAACCCATTCCAAACCATTAACCTCAAAATTTTCATTCCTATATAAACCCCACTTTCCAAAAACATACCTATAATGGTGTGTTTAGAAGGGTTTTGGCATAGGACACTATGAATAAGGGCCATATGAGGTCACATTAAGATATTTTAGGAAAACCCATGAAAAACATGGCCTAGGTTTTAAAAAGAACCCAAAACTACCCCAAAAGATGCTCTTTTACCTATTCTTGAAGTGGACACATCATCCTCACCATCCAACACCCTTCTTGTGATAGATGACATTGTATCCATTATTCCCAGCTTTTTTTTAATCAATACCATCACTATAGAACTTTTCATCTATCACAGTAATAGGGAGGTCAAAACCATTCCTCTTTCCTACCCAAACATGATAGGGCACAATTTTCCCACCATCCATGTTCTTTAATGCTAGGACGATGAGTTGATATTAACTCATTTAGTCATAGAGAACTCCCATCTATCCAATTATCTTCCATATAAAAACCTCTAGTCTATTAAATGAATCTACTATCAATATTAACATAATATCTCATGAGACTCTATAAATTATTAATGTCATAAAATATTTATATCCTCAAGAGAACTAAGATTTCACTACATTTATAATATATCATAGTGAAGCATTTTCTTGGTCCTCTAGTGACATGCCTAGTATTGACCCTACTATTATCATTCATAACATTGTCACATTTCTGAAAACAAAGCCTATAAAATAAAAAATTTAAAATATGCATCCTTGTATTTCACTCTTAGTCAAGGAATATTTTCAACATCTCTTATCCATCAAATTTATCTAGCATATTGATTACCTTCAATGGGTATATAATATCATCCCTGTCACAATCCCATAGGAGGACTGCACCTTTATACTAATTTTTGCAACCTTAATCTCACTTTTCATAAGGATGATTTCCCTCTCCCTAATATTGACCAATTAGTGGACTTAACAACTAGTCATGAAATGTTGTCACTTATGGATGGTTTATCTAGATACAATTAGATCCATATTTCACCAGAAGATCAACATAAGACTTCATTTATTACTCCCTGAGGGAACTTTTGCTATCAGGTTATGCCTTTTGGATTAAATAATGTTGGGGCCACCTATAAAATGTCCATTAATTATATCTTCCATGATATAATCCATAAAATCATTGAAGATTATGTGGATGATATCCTTGATACGTCAAAACTACAAAAGACCATCTTTTGGTGCTTAAAATAATCTTTGTTTGCCTAATCTAGTTTTGCATTCATCTCAAGTATAATAAATGTATTTTTGAGATTTTGATAGGTAATATTTTAGGTTTCATCATCTCCATTCAAGGGATATAGGTTGACCACACTATAATCAAATCCATTATATAAATGCCACCCCTATCTAATCTTAAGCCACTCCATAGTTTATAAATAAAATTACAGTCCATTCACCATTTTATCTCCTAGCTATCTGATCGATGCCAAACATTCCATCACCTACTAAGGAAATATACCTAATTCAATTGGGACTCTATCTAGTATAAGTCCTTCAATTCTCTAAAAATATATCTTCTTTCACCATCAATTCTTATTCCTCCCAAGGAAGGGCAACCCTTTTTATTATATATCTCAACCATGGACCATGCCCAAGGAGCCATACTTGCCCATCAGGATGAGAAATATAAAGAGTATGTAGTTTATTATATAATTAAAACACTTATGCAATATGAGGTATGTTATACACACACATAAAAGTTATGCCTAGCTCTGGTTTTTGTAGCTTCTAAGCTTTGCCATTATCTGCTCAATCATAAAACCTATGTGATCATGAACATAGATCCCCTAAAATTTATGCATTCAAAGCATTATCAGAATCAATGAATTTCTAATTGTCTCATGATATTTTTATAATTTGATTTTGAGTTTATCCACCAAAAATTAGTCAAATATTAGATCATTACTAATTAGTTTATTGAAGCACCTCTTGCTAATAGTCAGCCAATTAATTATGAATTCCCAGCCTCCACGTCTCAAGTAAATATTCAATATCAAAAGACTCTATTATTTAATGGCTCCAAGTGTGAACATGGTGGGGGATATGAATTATCTTGATCCATTCAAAGGGGATACCTATACCTTTATCTTTTAATCTTGATTTTGATTGCACTAATAATATGGAAGAGTATGAGGTTTTGATTATAGGTCTCCAAACTACTTTAGCTTTAGGTATTAAAACACACAATATCTATGGATATTACCATCTTGTGGTCAATTAGATTAATAGAATATATCAATGTAAAAATGATACCCTTCACAAGTATAAGACCTTGGTTGATCAAGTACTAACTACTTTCAAGCATTATGATATCCAAGCCACTCCTCAATCAACTAACAAGTTTACAGATACCATGTCTTCTCTGACCTCATTTATCCCATTTTCATCATAGGAGTCTAATTTATTTTTCCTCATCCACAAGGTTAATCAACTTTATTTTACCAAAACTAATATTTTTCCATCCACAGTGTAGAGGAAAATCCATTGGATCTTTAATACGTGTAGATATTTGAGTATATATCAAGGGAGATTATTCTTCCAGATTTATCTAGAAATTACAAGCGAGATTTCCATCATCACATCAAACATTTTTTCATATGAGGGGTGTTATCTATAGGCATGGTTTTGATGGTATCCTTATTTTTGTCTACAACATTAGAAGCTACCCTCGATGTCAAAAAAGCTCATAACAAGTCATGTGGTTGACATTTTAGTAGCCACACCATCAGTAAGAGAATATTATAATTAGGCTATTATTGGCCCACATTAAATTAATATTATTACACATGCATTAGGAAATGCATAAATTTCAGTAGCATGCCAACCTATCACATGTCCCTAGTTATGCATTATAGGTAGCATAGGAATTTTGGCCATTTTCCTAGTGGGGGCTTGATCTTATAGGGCAAATCAATCCTAAATCCTCCTAATGACACATATTTATCATTATCACCACTGAATATTTCACTAAGTATGTAGAGGTTATTCCTCTTATCTCAACCAAAGTAAACAAAATTATGTAGTTTATTAATCAACATATTATTTATCACATTAGTGTTCCTCATAGGATCATCACAGATAATTGAAAATCTTTTAAAAATAAAAAGGTTCAATAGTTTTGTGATTATTTTAACATTAAGCTAAGCTTCTCCTCACCTTACTATCCTCAAGATAATGGATAGGATGAGGCATCTAATAACAATCTTGTCAAAATACTAACTAAAATCATTAATGAAGTTAGAAAGAACTAAAATCTTCATGTTCCCTTTGACTTATGGGCTTATCGAACTAGTATTCGAACCCCTACAAGTGATACTCCTTTCTCCCTAGTTTATGACATCAAATCTATAATTCCTCTTCAGGTTTAGAATCTTTCCCTTTACATCTCTCTTAAATATATCATTTATGAGGATGACTTCTATCAAGAATGATTAGCCCAGCTTGAGCTCTTGGATGAGTGTCGATCATCTAACCTTGACCATCTCCATGTATATTAGGAATGAATAAAGTGTGCCTATAATAAACATATAAAAGAACATGAATTTAATGTTGGTGACCTTGTCTTAAAATAAAATAAACACATCACTAATATGGAAAAGAGCAAATGAAGAAAATTTTCTCCAAATTGGCTTGGGCCATATATTATCACCCATAAATATGGATTTGGGCTATATAATTTGGCCTCTCTTGATGAAAAACTAAAACAAGAACCTCTTAATGCATAACATTTATGTCATTTCCACTATTAATAAGTCTTAATCACCTTGGTCAACCCAATTTACTTTCTTTTTATTTGATTAGATAAAACCATATCCCTTTCATTCTTATACCAAATAATGATATATAGAGACATGTGGTTATCCGACAACATTTTCTATTCTAACCTTAAATATGAATAGCCTGAATATATTCATAGCATGCTCTAATTGAAAAAGCTCTGCCTATAATGGGAAGGTCCCCAAATCATTATTTACTGAAACTCCTCCCTATCACATCAGTAGTTCATTTTGAGAATAAGAATATCATCTTGTAAAATAAAGCTTTGGAAACTATTCTAGATTATCTTATGGCAATCCATAATAAATTAATAACATTGGGATCAAAAGAAAAAGATAAGCAATGAAAAATATCTATCAAAAAAATAAAAAATAACAGATTGATCCCTCAAAGGATATATGTAAAATTTATAAAAATCATAATAGCGTAGACTACTCCTTTGAAGGACAACTACCTCAAAAAACATCTCTCAAAATATAGACTACTCCCTTGAAGGATGGCGATCATGCATAACATATCCCAATAAAGCTTCTCACTTTGATCAGCTTTATTTAAATTAGTAGACTTCTCATATTAATTAGTATACATAGATTGGCACAAAAGGATCCTAGGGTCACTATTAGTTTTGGGTATATAAGGTGAAATCATCTTCTTCTTAAAGAATCCATTTTTTTTTATCAAAATCATGAAGCAACTCCCTAAAAAATTCCATGTCAAACCAATAGATCCTAAACTTAAATGACCTAAGGTTGTTAGGGTATTTATTAAGAGTCGATTAAGGATGTACATGAATTTATTACAAGAGGTTTTTTAGGGTTGTGGTATGAGACAATAACAAGAAATAAAACCTTTATGTCTCTCTAAATCAAAATTGTGTTGATTAATTATCTAAAAATAGGATCACCACATATATCCTTATAAAAGTATAAGAATATCCTAATATAGTCATTCATAAGCATCCTAATCTAAATCAATAATCATATAACATAAATCTAAAATCCATAATCTAAACTGCTCATATAAGTCTATAATCCATAATCTAATCAAACCCATAATCACAAACATAAAATATGTAATCCATAAATCCATAATCTAATATAATATAATAAATAATATAATCCACGTCCATTGTCACATAGTCATGATCCATAAACATTTTAATCTAAATCCATGACATTTAAAACCATAATAAATCTATCACATCATTTAATTATCTAAAACCATAATCTTAATACAAAAGCATCATAAAATTTAACTCCATGATCTATAAAATTTCAAATGTATAATCCGATAAAATTTATAAAACACAAAATATAAACATCACAACTCATAATAAAAATCATGTATCTATATTATAAATGCTCAAGTGTACATCATAATTTTTGATATACAAAGTGTGTAGATCTTTGGACAATACAATAGATACAAAATGAGCTACTTTATAAACTATAAATGGCTTAGATGGATGCTCCCAATTCCTCAACCCCTACCTCTACTCCCATCCCCTCTCCCATCTCATCCTCTATCTCTCCTCTAATCTCTCTCATGGGATACACTCCCTATGTTGATTGAACTTATATGCATCCATCTGGAGGATGTACCCTATGTGGCTAAATGGGTGGCATACTGTGGAATCTTTGAATGTAAATATTATAAAATCTACTCATAATATCACATCTTAATTGATAACTCTTGGTACCTATACACTCATAGTACATGCTTACCCTGTGTTTGTCCTAACGACCCCTAAAACTATCTACCCTATGGAGCCTACATCACCTCATCATAATATATCCCTCTATACATGGTATTAGTCCTGAGCCTTAAATGCTATTTTGTGACTCAATTTTAAGGTGTCATATTCTACCTACAAAGCATCTATTCTAGTCTGAAGACCATCTCACTCTATATGCACAATAGTGAATGTCCCTACAATATGGTCACCTATCCTTGTAAATAAATACACTAGGATCTCATTGTATCCCTGTCAATAATAATCCCTGTAATATCTATCTCCTCCTCCTTCCCTCCCTTATCTTCCCTCTTTCCCTCCTCTCCCTTCTCCTCCTCTCTTCCTCCCTCCTTTACATCTAACATCTTCTCATATGCTCCTTCCTGCCAAGGTCACACCACCCTCTCATGTCTAGCATCCAACTACCCTACCCACCATATAAAGAATTTTGGGTTACACCTTACATTATCTACATCTGCACCTACTACCTTTTCCCTGGCTCTTTTAGAAATATCTATAATATCTAGCTCTAGGAGTCCAAGCTTTTTATCATCCCATCTATAAAATCATGGGGCCCATGGTATTTCTTATATAATACTGATCTATCTCCTCACCCTTCCAAAATGTGAAAAATCCACATAGTCTATCCTCCTCCCTATAAGCCACCTCTCCCTATAAATGTCTACCAACTCTACCTCTATCCTAGGTCATGTAGGAAATCTAACATAAGGCCTCTAAATGATATACCTATCCTGTGTCCCCTTGAGGACTCCTTGATAGTACACCAGGTCCCATATCACACCATCTATATAATTTTTTACTAAATCTTCCTTCCATCAAAGGCAACATTGTAGGTAGTCTTCTACTAGCATATCCATGGGGTACCAATAAGTTGAACCACCCTGATGTGTTTAGATGACCAACAATGTAAAATAATGATCAAATATAAATCATATCTCCTCTAGGTCCTCCACCCCTATATCTCCCTATATATCTACGCTAGTAATTTTAGGGCCCAGGTAAATATTGTCCATTGCTCCATCATATCTACAATAACACTTATAAGGCTCCATAGGACCCTACCTCTTCCTAAGTTTAGGAGAGCGTAACATGAGATGGATATCATCATCATCATCATCTGTAGTCCCCTCCTCTCTATATCTACCTCATATAATGGCTCAAATGCAAATCTTCTTGTTATGAAGGTGATGTCCATGACATATCCACCATATAATTGTGTCAATGTTATTATGCAACCCTACTTGTCTATAGTTACAATAGTAAATCCCTACATTAGAAGTCATAGTATGCAATATATATCCTCCTTAATGATAGTCATCTCCCTTGTAGGCAACCAAAATGTCTTCATAGTCACATCCCATAGCTCTAGTATTGTAGCTAATAAACTCGCATCTCTATGAATGTGGTGGTAGAAGTGCACTCCTCTTAAGCCCATGACATCCATATACACCCAATCATCATCACTCAACTTGTCACATAACCACTCCAATATAGGTAATACTCGATCTTGCATTCATAATAGTGTTCATGCCTATTACCAATATCCTATATAAGCCTTGAATTTTATAAACCTCAACTTAGTTTAACCTTAGACACTCTAACCTAACTATTTGCCTTTTTTAGTGCATCAGCACCAATTTATTTTTTGATCAATGATGTTTCTACTAGATTGATGACATTTTCCCTGAATCATCACTAATTCAATAGAATTAGTGCTAATTTTGGGTCACCATAATAATTTAGTACTATACACATTATCCTAATCCAAAAGCAAAAAAAATGTAAAAAACCAAAAAAAACTTAACTAAACAATAAGGCCTACCTCATTCCATGACCATTGTCATCGCCTCTAACCATTGTCACTCACCTATATTTCACCTCACATCATAATCATCATCCAATTTATGCTTTTAGCTCACCACACATTGATAGCAAATAATCTCTCCAAATCATATTTTCTTATATACTCAAGTTTAAATTAGCATCAATTTATTTTTGATCAGCATTGATTTAGTGGATCGTCATTAATTTCCTCAAAATTAGCATTGATCTGCCTATTTTTCAATACTTGTAATTTTTGTACATCTAATCTTGCTCTGAAGTCTCATATTGTTACCTTTCCACACCTACCCTATTATTTGTCATATTTAATTTTAAGTTTATGGATATATACCCCTTATTGGTCCCATAGCCCACATAAGGCATGCACTTTTTGGGCATATCCCCTCTGTGGGACCGGATAGTACATCTCTTCTTGAGAAAAACTATCTATAAGTAGCACACACACCATATAACACACTAGATTCTTCATTCAGCCAAACCCTATCACTTGTTCTCTTGTTTAGCCTTCATTTAATCCCATTTATTTAGAGTTATGAAATTTTATTACATGACTTATCTTGGGGCATCTCTACCTATATTATCTCATACTCTGTTAGTGAAAAATGTATACTTCATGTTGTGCATCTACACTCTTAGCTCTCCTTTGTTATCTATCCATCCCGTCCAATACTCCATATTTTAAACCTATCACTTGCTCTTTATCCTACATCAACTCTCAATTTAAGGGGGGATACATACTCACATAAACTTGGGGCATTGGACCTCTCTCAATTTTTATCCCATGGCACGTATTACATACTACTCCATAAAAAGGGGAAAATGTAGACACTATAGTTTCATATTTCATATATGATTTATTCAGTATTGTATACCCCTTATTATTATATTATCCTAAATATCCCTATCCTAATGTCTAACATATTAATCATGAGGTACTCAGTAATTTATTTTTACAAATTACTATTTTACCTCCCTAACCACATAAATCTAATTACAACCCATGAAATCCTAACCCTTTAACAACCTACCCAAGTATAAATCCGTTCCTAAAAACCCCACACTTATAATCCTAAATTGATCATAATTGGAACAAACTAATGCAAATGAAACCAATCTTGTTTTACAAAGGGTGAATCATTACCAATACTCCCATGATTAGTGCTAATTTTTTTTATCAGTGATGATCTATATATAACCAACCCTTTGGTTTAGGGACTATAAACTTTAAATCTCAAAATGTTGCTTGTATTTTATTAGGAGAATTAAGGAGAATGTTATCACCACACTATCAAAATTTTGCTACATATAGTCCACATCTATCATCACAAACTAGGAGTATCACTTGCACTTGTGGGAGGAATACATTCTACATACAATTAGTTTAAGGTAAGTATTATCTTAGTTATTTCATTTTTTTTTATATTCATGTCTCTTTTTTCTTATCTTGCTCTTAAAAAATAATAGACCTCCACGTTTTCCTTTGTCATTATCCTCTATCAACTTGTAACATGTTTGTTTTTAATTTGGTGCAGTTTAAACATAATTAATGCAAATTCATCTGAATTAGCACTAATTTTGAAGGATCAACATCAATCATTTCACTCTATTTTAAAACCTAAGCCTTTTAATCTTAGAACTTTATATTAAATCCATTATAATTTGATTTTATGTATTTTTAAACATAAAACTAATGTGTATATGACTTTGCCTAGAATTATGCATGATGTCATTAATATTACTGATCTTCCCATTGTATCTCAACCCTTTTTCACTGACTAAAGTGATATAGTGTTCAAGTTATCACTTTGTGTCATTGTTTATTCTCCCTCAGTTGAAGCCATTTCTAACTAACTAGATGTTATACAAGAATATTTGAGTGATGCTATAGCTTATTGGGATGAATACTTTTCTTACATTGATAGTTTAAATAAAGATTAATTCACAATAAATTTGTTATCACATATTTCTCTTTTGTAATTTCAATGTTTATACATCCATTTAATTATGAAAATAGTGATCTGACATCCACTTGAAGAAGTTCATAACTTTCTTGGACTGGTTCCTATCTAGGCATCTCACCTATTTATCTATTAATCCATTTTATCCAAGTTGTCTTCTTGTGTGTAGGTTATTATTCCAAGCCAAAACAAAGTTCCCTCATTCATTGGATTCAAGTAGTGCATAACCATCTTTGTATCTTTAGGTATTCTTCATAAACCCTACATTTCTTTAAGTTTTTAGTAGAAAAGTAAATTAAAATAAAAAATGAAAAGCTACTATAACATTAGGACCTCTTAAAGTTGTATATATTAATGGTTGTTTTCATTTTTTTTTATATATTAATGATTACACTAAATATGATGTGTTGTCTAAATTCAAAGAATTGAAAACTAGTGTTGAAAATGCATCTAATTTTTCTATTAAGAGATCAAGAACTATAATGATTGTGAATTTGTTAGTAAAGAGTTTGTTTTTTTTTAAATTATTTTTTATATTAAAAGGTAATTAAAAATTCCCTATTCACCTTAGCAAAATGGTATTGCGAAAAGGAAAAACTACACCATCATAGAAATGTCTAGAACAATGTTGTATTCTATAAATGTTCTTAAATTCTTATGGGATGAATCCATGAATATTTTTGTGCATATTACAGATAGAGTCCCTACCAAATATTTTTATCTTTCTACCCCTTTATAAATTTGGACTAAAAGGAAACCTATTGTGGCTCATTTCAAGATCTTTGGTAATCCTACTTCTATCTTTATTCCTAAAGTTAAAATTAAAAAAATTGATCCCACTTACTATTCTTGTATTTTTCTAGGTTATAGAAGTAAGACAAAATATTTAGTAGTTTATGATCCTTCTAAATTTTATATCATGGAGAATAGCAATGTTCTTATTCTTAAAAAGTCCTTTTATGAGCCCTTCATGGAACCTTCTTAGTGTTTTTTTGTTAATAAAACTAACTCATGTTTCTCCTTATGATGAAATGGATTCCCTTGATGAATTTGATCTAGTTTTAGATAACTTAGAGTCTAATTAACCCCCTAAATTTCATGTTAAGTCTAAAATATCTAAATCGGCAAAATCCCTAATCCAATCTTTTAATGTTGATAACTTTAATAAGTTAACTAGAAGTCAACATTATTATCATGTATTAATGACTACGTATGAATGTAAACCTCAATATTTTTAGGAAACCACTCAAGATTATAGATGAAATGTTGATATGCAAGATGAATATAATGCCTTAATTAAAAATCAAATGTGGGATATTTTTCATCTTCCACCTAAAAGACATATTTTTAGTTGTAGGTGGATTTATAGGATTAAATACAATTCAATTGATAAAACTAATAAGTTTAAAGCTATATTAGTTTCTTATGGGTTCACTTAAAACCCCAAGTTTGACTATGTTGAAACCTTTGGCCCTGTAGTAAAAATGAGTACTGTTAGATTACTTATTGCTATTAAAGCCCAAAATGTTTGGGTTATCCCCTAAATAGATGTCAAGAATGCATTTGTAAATGGTGATTTATAAGAGGAAATGTATATGACTCAACTTAAAGGTTTCATTGAACAAAATAGAGAATATTTTGTATGCAAATTAAATAAATATTTGTATGGTCTAAAATAAGCTCCTTGATCTTGTTATTCTAAGATTAATTCTTTTTTCAAAAAATTAGATTTCCCTAGTTGCTACTCCGATAATGATCTCTTTGTTAAAGTTGAAAATAGTCATTTAATCTTAATTATTTTATATGTTGATATTTTGATTACTGATAATCTAAATAGTTCAATTTATAAATATAAGGATAAACCAAGTCAAAATTTTGAAATCATTGATTTAGGCATTCTAAATCATTTTTAGGAATGACTATATTTCAAGATAAACATTCAATTATTATATCATAATCGCAATATACACACAATCTTTTTATTAAGATTGACATGCTTGTTTGTAAATCTTCTTCTACTCCTATTGAAATTAGAATTAAAATTGATCTAAAACCCACATGTGAAAAAGTTAACCCTATTTTATATAAAAAACTTGTTGGTAGTTTGATTTATTTAACAATTACTAGGCTAATTATTTCATATTTTGTTGGTTTTGCTTCAAGATTTATGCAGGGATCATTGGAAATTAGCTAAATGTATTCTTCATTAGTTTAAAGGAACAATTAATTTTAGGTTATTTTATTCTTCCATTTATAAAGTTAAATTATATGGTTATTGTGATGTTAACCATGCCCATGATATTATAGATCATGAATCTACTTTTGGATATGTGTTTAAGTTTGGTGTAGGTGTTATCACTTGGAGTAGTAAGAAAGAAACTATTATCTCTATCTCTTCTACTGAATAAAAGTATAGAATTGTTATGGAATATACTAAATAAGCCATGTGGATACAAAGGTTATTGAGAGAAATTCATTTGGATGTATTTCACAATACCATCCTTCATTATGATAACCAAAGTTATATAATTCTGGAAAAAAATTTAGTGCAACACCAAATAGCTAAACATATTGAAGTTAATGTGTATTTTATCTAAGATAAAATCCTCAATGGTGATATCGATCTATAGTGCTATCCTATAAATGAACAAGTGATAGATATCTTCATAAAACCACTTGATGCTACCAAGTTTTTTTTAGTTTCATGCAATGTTGGGTCTTTCAGAGTTTTCATTGAGGGGGAGTGTGCATAACAATGTCAATTTTTAATGGACATGTGTTTATTTTCCTTCTCTATACTTACTATTATTTTACAACATTGTAAACTTCATGTGGAAGTTATATAATTTGAGTAAACTTCATGTGTAAGTTATATGATTTGAGTAAAATTCATGTGAAAGTTTTACTTTTGTAACTAAATATATTAAATCATACTTTTTAATGGAGGTCATTATATTATAAAAGGTTATTTCAATACATTTTTGTCTATTTCAAGTCTAAAGGAAAATAAAAAAGAATGATGGGGATAAGTGATTAGAATGAACCTGGATTGGTTTGCAGTATCCAGACATTGTGAGCACTCCTTTTTGGCTGGGGAGGACTACCTACAAGTAAGAAAGAACTACCACAAGATGTTTGTTAGTAGTTAAATGAGTGGGTTGCCAAGGTACATGCTTTTTCTAAAAAAGTTTAAAACTTCCTTAGAGATGAAAGTCCAATTTTGAGAGATAAAAGAGTAATAAATAACTAAAAGAGAGGTAAAGAGAGAATGAAAGAGATAATATTACCATTATTCGCAACCTAAGTGCAACAAAGAGTGTCAGGGTGTAGGTGGTGTACTTTGTTTATATATTATAAATTATTTGGGTAGGTTTTGGAGAGGTTAAGAAATCCATAATCATTGACATCGGTAGGGGAGTGAATGATATTGGTTATACTACTGAGGTTGGTGGTGAAGGTGATTGATGTTGATTAGGCTACTGAGGTCAGTAGAGGAAATAATTGTCTAAGGGATTTCAAAAGGCTTTTCCAGGTCTGGGAAATGGTTTTGATCAATTTTGGGAGGTTAGGGAGAGTTATGAGAGAGAAAGAGTATGGTTTGGGTAGATTTGGTCATAGGTTTGATGTGTTAGGTTAAGGGGAAACAAGTGAGGAAGCTTTGTAACTCCCTCATGAGGGTTCGGTTAGAAGTGTGTAAAGTAATGCACATTAGATATAAAGTGATAGAAGAATAAATGTTTTAAAATACCTATAGAATAAGTGATGTAATTAGATATGGTTACTAAATGACAAGTGACAGATTGATGATACTTATTAGGGAGTCCAAATCTGAATGCTTGAATAGAGAGAACAAGTGGATGTTGTTGCTCCTCAAGAGCTCAGTTCCTGATCATGATTCACTTACACAAGATGATAATAAGCCAAGATGTTGAAAATATAATGTCGAGAGCTTGAATGTAAGTAAGAATGAATGTTATTGATTTCTATTGACCTAAACTTCAAGTTAGAGTTTGGCTTATATTGTTGACACCGGTTATCCCACTGACATTAGCCATGGGTTGATCGATGTTTGTGGCCCTAAAATAGGTAAACCTTACTATTTTTGGCCTATTTTTTTGTTCTTCATGCCAAGTGTGGCACCCATTGCAAAATGGTAAAAATAAGAGGTTAAGGAGGTAGTTGATTAGGAATTTAGTTTGTAAGTGAGAATAAGTCTTTGGTAGTTAGGATGAGGGGACCAGGTCTTGAAGTGACTCATCAAGTAAAAATTATTTATAAGGCAAGGTGACCAAGTAAGGTGGCAAAATGGGGTTTTTAATTAACTTCATTAAGTATTTTAAATTAATTAAATGTGTGAGGGTAAAAATCATGGGTTAGGGAATCTAATTGTTATTATTGAAAAATACGTTAAAAAGGGGTTTTGACATAGGGAGTTATGCACATGTGTGTGATGTAATTTTGGTGTCTACATTTTCCCCTTTTTGTCTTGTAATATGTACTAACAAGTTTGTAAGACAAAAATATGAGTTAGATACTCCAAGTATTGGATGAGGTATCCCACCTCAAAATGGGAATAGATAGAGGAGAAACCAAAATCAGGTACCAGTTTGATAAAAAGGTAATTGGGTGAGTGGTGAAGAATTGAGTATCACTTCATATACGTATACTACTATGAGTTATAATATATAAATTCAATAACATGCAAGGTTGAGGAATACTTGAATATAAATAGACAAAGCATATATTTTAGATGATATATGATAGGTCAAAACAATCAAAGTTGTAGCTCTAATGGTCGATGTTTTCCAAGTATCTAAGGTAGGAAGTGCCACTGGGAAACACAAAAGGGTTGAAGGTGTTAGGACGGGATTATTTTCCATCTAAAACACCTAATATACATGTGTGTGCATAATAGACAACTATAGAAAAATAACATAAGTGGTCAAGACAAGCAATGCGAGGTTAGTGTCAAGGGGTCAATGATCAAGGAGATATTCATGATCTCCAATGGTGTTTGTCATGGTTGGGGAAATATATGTGATCTCTAGTTACCCCAATATATGGGTAAAGTTTGAAGAGTTAGGGTTACTATATTGGGGAAAACATTATTGGAATGGTGATGACAGCAATGACATTTCCAATATCGACAATAAAAAGTGCCAATATCAGTAAACTAGGGAAACGTTACTGATGTCAGTTTGCATAAGCACCAATGCTGGCATATTAGGTAAATAATACCAACATTGATGGTCAACCAAACCCAAAAAAAGGGGTTTTTTGACTGACCAAACTCATTTACAATTTTGTGATTAGAGAGAAAAAATAGCACTATGAAAATGATCGAGATGGTAGAGCAAGGAGGGGACCTAGCAGGAGGTGCACCACCATAGGAGCCAGTTATGCCAGCTAAGAAGAGATGGAGAGACGAGGTAAGAGTCTCTGCTAGTTGGTTTGAAATTTAATTTGGGTAGTTGTATTTTTTAAGCTAATTTAGAGGTGGGGTATAGAAAATGTTAGTAGAGGGGTAGAAAATAGGGTAGGGTAGTTTTAGGATAAGTTATGGGGTTTTATGGGTAGGTTTAGAGGTTTAGGGCTTAAAATATAGGGCATAGTGTCAAGGGTCAAGGATTTAGGCCATGAGGCCTAGATTTATGATAGGTAAGTAGGCATAGGGTCGAGAGAGAGAGAAGAGGAAATGAAGATTAGGGTAGAGAGAGAGGTAATGAAGCCTAGGGTAGAGAGAAAAGAGTAGGGTAGTTAGTTAGGTGGGTATATGGCTGAGCTAACCTTAAAAGACCCCATGTCAACTGAGTATTACCTACATAGCCTGATAAAGTAGTGATAAAGTATATTAAAAAGTATATGACTTGAGTTTTTATGTGTATGGATGCAGGTCAAGATATAGCTAACATTATGAGATCATCTATCAAGGATATTAACATGTATGAGGAGGGATGCCACTATATATGAGTGGGATCACATGGTAGCCATGGGGTTAGGACAAGTTTGATGGTATTTTCAAGTCACCCAAGATGTGTCCCTTATGATAAAATTGATTTAGAGGTGGGATCACACTACCAACACCTTCCATCTATCAATTGGAGAGTTGACAGTGACTCAGGAGGATTTTTATAGGATTTTATAGCTACCACTCCAAGGTGAGGAGCTCTTTACATGCTCAAGAGAGGATCATGATATATAAATGGTCACATTATATGGAGAGCATGTTCATGAGGTGAGTTACCATTCAGTGAGTTTTGCATATGAGCCACTCTATATGGCTAATGAGGAGTAACATTGACTATGCATCTTGATGATGATCATGATCATGGTGTATGCATTACTAGATGCATATAGAAATAAATTTTTGATTACATTGATAGGTGTGATTACACATATGGTTGAACATCTGACTATTTTTTCCTAGGGTCCAATATTTTTAGCATAGTTATATAGAGAGTTGTGGGGTTTGAGGCTATGATAATGACACAGTTTGTGTGTTAGCCATCTACTACATTGTTGGGAATATGAGCACATCATGGTGATATAACCATTGGGGTTACCTATTATGATCTTATCAGGCTTTAGTGTTGATTTTAAATGATGGAGAGAGGGCATGGCATAGACCCAAGTAGATGTCATGGTTTAAGACATTGCCTATTATAGGTGCATGATTGAGGGCTTGATCCCTATTGATATTTTATGGAGACCCTATCTAACATACCCAATTTTTAGAGGATAGGCACATCATCTTTTTGGGTTTCAAAGCTCACTATGGGTTAGGGGGAGATGAGCTAGTGAGTTGGAGATGGTACCTATGACATGGGTCAGAAGGTAGTTTGGTCTAGTTTAGGATATTCTACCTACCTTCCCTCTATATAGGAGGGATGACATAGAGGCACCCCTACCATTACCCCATGAGATTGATGGGATATATTTTGAGGAACTACTAATATGGCCAGGTGTTGGAGACCTAGGGTTCACAGTGGCCTATACAACTTGGTGGGTAGGTTTACATCTTATGGTGGAGGTCAGGAGGTCACCACTAGATTTATAAGGGTTGATGAGAGAGAGGGATGTAATAGTACAGGTTTGAGATGTAGTAGTGTAAGCTAGAGATATAACCCAAGCATAGGTATTAGCCTTACAAGGGTAGGTGGTGACATTACAGGGTTAGATTAGGGCACTACAAGGCCATGGTATAGCACTACAGGGCCAAGTTATAGTTTTATAAGGTTAGGTGATTGCAGTGATAGTTGAGAGATAGTCTGAGAGTAGTAGGTCGGGTTGCTCCTCCTCCTCCTCCATTATAGGGACCAGTATAGGCTAGGACATCATTAGGTGCTATGAGACCTCCATAAATAGTATCTTTGGTGAGATATTCAACTACCCTAGATGAGATTTCCTATTATGAGAGGGTGATTAGAGAATTTCTATAGATTTAAAGATATTTATAGTTTAGAGAGTAGGAGAGTTCTATGTCACAGCACATGGCTTCTAGTTCACGTAAATGTAGATGGGCATAAAGTGGTGATGACACTACTTCGTCATGACCACACGGAGAGCCTCGAGAACCTTGAGTGTAATATTTTGCCATTTTTGATTATATTTGTTATATGTATACCAGCCTATGAGTCGAATATGTGAGATGTATATTTTGAGAGAGAGATGATGTTATGATGATGTAGTTATGGACATGTATCTTGATTACATAGATATACATGAAATGTTAATTTATTGTGTTTTTTAGATGTGTGTATTGTGATTATGATGATGATATGGATGATCATTATTTAGATAATAATTTTATGCTATGTTAATTTGATGTTAATTCTAATCATGTTAGTTGAGTTAGACTAGCCTTTCCCATATATGTGATGGTATATGCATAGTTGGTTGATTAGTTTCATCTTAGCATTTATCCACATTTTTTGATGGTGTATGCATAAAATAAATTGAGTAGGCTTTGATAATATTGGTTTTGCATTGTTTCTTCATCTCAATAGAGAGATCAACATGTGATATGGATGGGAAAATAAAGAGGTAGACTGTTCATGCACCAATAAAGACCGTAATCAGAACATAAATAGGCTCAAAAAAATGAGGCTCTTTACTACCTTATATCTTTAAACCATTATGTTTTTTAGGTAAGTGTCATGTTTAACCTATATTAAGTGAGCTTCATAGTCCCTTGAAAGAGTATGAGGAAAAAAAGGGTAAAATGAGGAAAAATGTTTAGGTAGCATAATCTACAAAGTAGGGATGATATGTCCCTTTTGTGGATGACTCGAGAGATAATATAGGCAAGTCCATGACTTATATATTTTTTTTATGTGTAAGATAATCAATGCAAGAAGCCTATAATGGGATTTTGTATGGGTTAAGGTCATATAAATCTGATCGATGTGAGAAGGCTTCTTCATGTGTTTGTCATTTGAGAACAAAGCTTGGCTTATCCATCCTTCAAGGGAGTGGTATAAGAATTTGTTTTTAATTTTAAATAGATATCCTTCAAGGGAGCATTCTATTAATAGTAGCAAAGGTAAGTTACATAGTTGTCCTTCGAGGTAGCAGTTTACATTGAGAAGCATGATCTGAGACTGTATAACTTTTTTAGATATCCCATTTTTTTATGCTTTTAGTCATGGACAAGATAATAGAGGCTTAGGATTTTTCCACTTTGACGGCAACACCATAACAATGAGTAAGTTAAATAAGTGTATAGGATTAAGGGTGACGAGGAAGGGAAATGAATGTAATAAGGGTGCTCAAGGGATGAGCTCAATGTAAACATGATGTAAATTGATTCTTATTTAACAAAAGAATGGTTGTAGGTGTAAGGAATTTAAAGGCTCAGGTTCTGACCTTCCTTCAAGAGAAGATAAGTGATAAGTTCCTAAGCCATACTTGTGAGTTATGATATAAGGTCAAATCCAATTAGGAGAAAACTTACCCTATTTTCTTTTCTCCATGTTTGTCATGTGTTTATTTTCTTTTAAGACAAGATCTCTTATATTGAAATCTCACTCTTTGAGATTTTTGTTATGAGCATGTTTGATATGCTCTTGATAGATTTGGAGGTGGTTGAGGGATATGAGACATCACTCATCAAGAAAGTCAAGTTGAGCCAAACATTCCTAGTGAAATTCATCATTAGTAAGTATGTCTTGTAGAGAAATGTGAAGAGAAGGAATCTAGAATTCAAGAGGCAAAATAGCCTCTGTCTTATATACCAAGGAAAGAGGTGTAGCACCCATAGGGGTTTGAATTCTAGTGCGGTAAGCCCATAAAGCAAAAGGAATGTGTGTGTGACAATCTTTGTTCATATCATTGACTAACTTCATGAGAATTTTGGTCAATGTTTTGTTAGAATATATTACCTATCCATTAGCTTGTGGATAGTATGGTGATGAGAAGCTTAATTTCATTCCAAATGTATCACAAAGACTTTGGATAGTCTTATTTTTGAAAGATTTATCATTATCTATTATAATTTTATGAGGGACACCAAAATGACAAATGATGTGATAGTTGATAAAGTCAACAATTTTTTTAGTTTTAGTGGAGATGAGAGGGATGGCCTCGACTCACTTGGTAAAGTATTCAATGGCAGTAATGATAAAATGATGACAGAGGGATGAATGAGGGTGAATCTCTCTAATTAGATATAAGCCCCATTGGGAGAAGGGCCAAAATTCTTTGGAAACTTGTAATACATGACTAGGAATGTGAAGGAGGTTAGCATGTTATTGACACTTGATACAATGCCGAATGTAATCAACATAGTCTTGATGGAGTGTAGGCCAATAATAGCCAAGTCAAAGGATACGCTTGGTAATTGTGTGACCATTGAAATGCCCATCATAAATCCCATCTTGGACTTCCTTAATAGTGAAGGGAGTCTTAGTAATAGTGAGGCATCTAAGGAGAAGACCATCAAAACCTCGCTTGTAGAGAAGTCCCCCTAGTATAGTGTAATGAGGAGCATGTTTTATGAAGGCCTGTTTCCCATTATTGGAGAGATTAGAAGGGGTAATAGAGAAGGAAAGATAATCCATGAGTTTTTTGTACCATAATTCATGTATGTTAGTTATTACATTTTCAACAAAGAGGATGTTAGCTGAGACATAGGAGGGCAATTTAAGTGATGCACAGTGACATAGATTCTCAAGGAAGAGGATGAAGAGGGTATGTGTGAAGCAAGTGAAGCCATTATGCTAGCAAACTTGTTTATAGATCAAGGAATAATTTATAAGAGATAAGAGTCAAATGATCCCAATAGAGTATCTACATGATATTTATACCACTGTAGAATTTCATTTTTACATAGGTAAAAACCATTAACCTAGTTAACCACTAGTTTAGAATCACAAAAAAATGGTTATGGGTTTGATACCAAAGAAAAGATCTATTTGAAACCCTAAGATCAAAGCCTCATATTCAGCTATATTGCTAGTACATTCAAAATATAGTTTAAATGACAAAGGCATAGGCTCACCATCTAGAGGAATAAGAATGACCCCTACACCCCCATCATATTGACATTTAGATCCATCAAATAACATCATCATTTGATAGGAGATGCAATTGTTGGAGAGCATTGTGATGGATTCATCAGGGAATTTGAGGTTTGAAGGTTCATTGTGAAGTAAAGGGATAGTAGCTAACTGGTCAATAATCATTTTCCCCTTGATAGACTTTTGTTGAATAAACTCTAAGTCAAATTCCACAAGGATCATGAGCCACTGAGCTACACATTGGTTGTGATATGGCTTTGAATGCATGTATTTGAGGGGATCAGTATGGGTGACCACATAAGTTTAATGATTTAGGAGATAATGGTGGAGATTGGAGGTGGAAAAGACCAATGCAAGGCAAAGTTTTTTAGTATGGGTATATTGAGTCTCATAATCAATAAGTGTGTGGCTTATATATTAAACCACCTAATATCGATGTTGGTCATCTCGATATGCAATCATATCACCTAGAGAATGGTCTATTATGGAGATGTATAGGTACAAAGATTGATTTTCCTTAGGTGGAATAAGAACTAGTGGGAAAAGGAGATATTGTTTAAGTGTGTCAAAAGCTTCTTGAAAATCTGTATTCTAATGGAAGGAGACATCTTTTTTGAGGAGATGGTGAAAGGGTTGGCAATGATCTGACAATTGGGAAATTAAGTGGTGAATTGACTAAATTTTCCCCTATAGGCTATAGAGTTATTTGATATTAGTTGGTGGAGGCATCTCTAGGATTTCTCTAACCTTATAAGGATCAACCTTGATACCATGGAGAGAAATGATAAAACCTAAGAGCTTATTGGAAAGAATACCAAAGACATATTTCTTTGGGTTTAGTCAATTGTTATATTAGAGGAGATGAGTAAATATGATTTTGAAAATCATCAAGTGATCTTGGTAAAGTTTAAACTTTCCAAGTAATTCATCCACATAATCTTCCGTAATTTTATGTAAGGATATCATGGAAGATGTAAGTCATAAGACATTGATAGGTGGTACCAGCATTCTTTAGACCAAAAGGCATGACCTGATAACAGAAATTCACTCATCGGGTAGTAAAATTTATCTTGTGTTGATACTTGAGACTAAATAGGATTTAATTATATCTAGAGAACCCATCCATAAGTGATAGCATCTCATGGATGGCTATTAGATCAATAATTTGGTTGATACTTGGAAATGGGAAGTCATCCTTTGGATAAGCAAGGTTTAAGTCATGATAGTTAGTGCAGATGTAGATTCCCTTAGTCACTTTTGTGATAGGAAAAATATTGTAAATCCATTACAAGTAGTCAATGGGTTAGATAAAGTCAATAGAAAGGAGGTGTTGGAGCTCTTCTTTGACAAGGAGAGAAATATGAGGATGCATCTTGAAAAGCTTCTACTTAATAGGTTTAGAATCTCGATTGGTGATAATGTTATGGGTGATGATAGAGGGGTTAATACCAGGCATGTCATTATAAGACCAAGCAAATTCTTTTATATGGTTATTGAGAAATGTGGCATCATTAACTTACTCATAGGAATCTAAAGATTGGCTAATCTTAAGGATACAGGGGGTTATCATGAGAGGGAAAATTGATGTCAATGGTTGATTCATTTAACATAGCTTGTGTTTCAGATGGGAGTGATCATTGGATATAGGAATCATCTGCACGCATGTATGTGAGAATAGCATCATCATTTTGACATTGGATAGTTTTAATAGAGGAAGAGTCTTCATCAATTATTCTAGAATGAACGAGAGGAAGGGACCTTGTTTCCTTACCTTGATGATAGGTGAGAGGACCCAAATGGATGGCATTTATTGAAAAAAAAATTAGGAGGTATAGATACCTCTAATTTGGTAGGTGATGATGGAGAAGGAGAAACTGGTTCTTCAATAATTTGTACATGGGTCATCTTAATGAGTTTAGTTGGGTCATCATATCCCACTCCATGCCTCTTTTTGGCATTTTCAATGGTGTTGCTGGTAGGGTATTCAATAGGCGTATGGACACCTTGTTCATAATAACCCAAACTAAATCCTTTCTAAGCACACCTATAGAGATAGGTGTGAGTGAATCTAGGGTTACTCAAGAAAGAGAAGTCATAAGAAAATGGTTGTGGTGAAGAAGATGGTTTACTAATAGTGGGAGCTTGATTAACTCCCCTATATGTAAAATTGGTTTGAAGGTTAGGGGGCCCATAAGGGATGACCATCCCAATATAGGGATCATAATTTAGGTGTATGTGAAGCCTTCCATACTCTTATGGACTATATAACATGTTGAGCATAAACAAACGATTTCATCAAGTGACAAACATTGAGAGTTCTCCTCCATGGGATCTTTATTAGGAATTTATGTTGTCAGTATTTAAGTAACCATGAAAGTGGAGCTTGTAAAAGCTTTAGAAGTATCATGAGGAGAAGATGATGTTTTCAATGGAATGAGAACATGATTGGGACTATAGGTCATGTTACATGTTTTAAACAGAGGTGGGTCGACAAGTATAACATGTACTTTTCCATCATGTTCAAACTTGACATAGTGGTGCAAAGTTGAGGGTACACATGCCATAGAATGTATCTAAGGTCATCCAAGTAGTATGTTATATTGAAACTCTCCTTACATAACATATAAGAACTTAGGAATAGTGTGGGGACCTACATGGATATGTAAGATGGCAGTGCCTACTGTAGTAGTTGTAGTATCATTAAAGGAGCGTGGAGTACCACATCAGTTTGAGATATATAATTGTTGGGAAGGTTATTTGTTTGTAGGCATGGGTAGAAATAATATTAATACTAGATCCCCCATCGATCATGACTCTTTTGACATGATTTTGATCAATATATGTTGTAATAAAAAGGGCAAAATCTTGATCTTTAGGGTGTTAAGGTGGAATTTTTGAATCACTAAAAGAAATCAAGGAGATAGAATTAAGGGAGCCGACCAAAGTTACAAGAGGTTGGGGATCATATGATTTTACCTAAATAACTTACAAAGCACTAATCAAATCTTGACGGTGTTGGGATGAGTTTTGGATTGACTCATATAATGACATTTTCACAAGAGTTTAGTGAAGCTATTTCACTATTGAGCTTTGAATAACATCCAAAGATGTTGTTTTAGGAACACCCAAGATGGAAATATTAAGATTAGGAGGAGGATTGTATTTGGTGAAGGGATGAGCCCAAGGAATATTAACCTTTTCCTTAGCTTTATCTTTTTGGTTTTGTGACCATTTGGCCACATTAACTATTTTGATTTGAAATGTTGGTGAAGGAGGTGGTAAAGGGGTTATGATGACATCTTTATGTTTGAATTTAGGTGGAATAGTAGGAGGTACTATGGATGCCAAAGCTGGAATAAGAAGGTTAATGGTAGTATCATTGAAGAGAGTATCAACATTGAAGTGTTGTTGAATGATTGATGTGAGGGCTTTATAACTCTCAGTATCCTGTCCTAGTGAATGATGATATAAACAAACTTATGTATCATTAAACCAATATGGCTTCATTTCAAGAGGACTATAAGGCTTAATGGGAGGAAGAGTTATTATAGAAGATTGAAATAATTGATGTAAGAAAAATCCTTGAGAGCCTACAAGTGGGCTTGCACTTGTTGTGCTAATAGGAGTGGACACTTTCTTATGTTTTGATGCTAAAAAGGTAATTTTACATGGTGATTTATTTGGTGATGATGGAGTTACATGTTTTTCTCTCACTTTCTTAGTGTCAAATGTGATAGGCCTACCATATGGCAAAGGTAGGAGTAGAGGTAGCTTAACCTTTTATTTTTCTTGGTTAGGCAATATTCCAACTAAAGTAGAGGGGTGTGGTCCCAAAATGGATGGTAAAGTTGAGGGTTGTAGAAGGGATCGGTGAGATCTAGGGAGCTTAACATTTTTCTCTAATTTAGGCCATGAAACTCTAACTTATGGTTGAGGAGTTAAATCTAATTTCACCTATGGATGAATTAAATTAGAAATGGGGCATACACCTAAGTGCTTGATCTACTTTAATGTGACAGATTCCTATGAGGGTGAGGATTCAGATATAGATGGATGAAATTCAGGTGCTTTTGGTGAAGAATCTCTAGCTTTGTCAAAGACCTTGGGATAAAGGGTAGTGAGAGGGTTAGTAGTAAAGGTTGACATTCATTGTGTTTGATAAGGAGTTTTATGCCTATCCCAAAATACCACATGTTCTAGCTTTGGAGAGTCAATAAATTCTAGACTTTTCACCAAACAAGAGAAAGGTTTAGATGAATTTGACGTAGACCTTATGGTTGTGTCTTTATAAAGATGAGATGTTTGGGAGAGAGGGAAATTGTTGGTTTATAATAATTCAAGCCAAAGATGATAAAGAACCACAATAGGGTCCTCTTCGATAGAGACATGAGAAGAGAAATGGTCTACTATGGCTGGAGGGAAAGTAGGCAAAGAAGGTTCCTTAAGAGGGTAAAGCATAGGTATTATGGCTCCCTCAACATGTGGGTGAGGCATGGGTAAAGTATGATCCTCCATAGGTAAAATAAGGGGTAAGAGTGATACAATTAGAGTAGGCACAATAGGTCTCTCATCTATTATGGGAGTAAATAATACTAACACCTCTAAGTGCAAAGGTGGAGTGGGTGGGGTACTACTCTCTATAGGTGGAGGAGAGGTAGGTGACGAAGGTTCCTCAAGAGGGTATAATGAAGGAATGATGTTCCCTTCAACATGTGGTTAAGGAATAGGTAGGGTGTGGTCTTCAAGTGGTAAGAGGATAGGTAATATTAGTACAAATGGAATTAGAATTATAGGATCCTTAGGTGGCAAAAGAAGTGGTAAAAGAGGCTCCTCCTCTTGAAGGAGTGGAATAAGTGAAATAGGCTCTTCTACCTAAGGAGGAAGAATGGGAAAAATAGATTCCACTAAATGTAGGGGAGGAGTTGATGAAATGGATATCTCTTATTGAGGGGAAGGTTGAACTAGAGGTAAAGGAAAGACCATATTAACCATATGTATATTATGATCACCTGAGTTAGTTGTGGACTAGACAATATTTTGATTCAGTGAATGGTTAGGAAAAGGGTGTTTGAACACATCCATACTTTGATTAGGGGGTGAATTAGGATTATCCAAGATGAGATCACCTCTATCAAACATATCTTGAACATTATTCTTGAATGTCTTACAGTTATTAGAATTGTCGCCTTTAACTTGATGGTAACTACTAAAGTCATCTTCCTTGTACCAAGTTGGGATAGGATGGAAAGGGTCAAACTGTATAGGATGTTTGATCTGAGGAAGGGTTATGACATGTTGTTACAATATTTTTTACAAGATGGATGTATATGATTCCCTAATGGGAGTGTATTGTCTTTGTTCATACCATTGTTGGAATTGCTTGGTTGGATTTTGGGAAGTTGAGGAATTTGATTGGTTTGTTATTGTGGAAGAAGCTAACTTAATGACCACCATGTTGGAAGAGACTTTAGCTTTCTGGTTAGAAGGGAAATTTTTAGAGGAGGAGAAGTCATTTAATTTGGAATTGGGATTCTTACTGCACAACTTGACTTTGCCTTCATCTATGGTATGAACCTTGAGTTTTCATGCCATTGTAAAGGCCTCATCAAATGTGAAAAAAGTTTGTACCCAGAGTGTGGATGAGATGTGCTTAGCACATGTCCTTAAGAAGAGCTCAATAATCTCAGGTTGGATTAAAGAAAAGGAGAGTTGATTGATCAAGCTTCTCCAATGAGCAACAAAATACGCAATAGACTCATCATCAAATTCTATGATAGGATAAAGGTCTGTTATAGAAACCTTCTTATAAATGTTAATAAAGAAATGGTCTAGGAATGTTTGTGTGAGTTGGGTAAATGAGAAAAGGGAATGATGAGGTGTAGAGATATACCAAACTAAGGTAGCACCTGAAAGAGACATAGGAAAAGTATGAAGTAATAACGCATCATCATGTCCTATTAAATAACAAGCATGTCTAAATGCTCATAAGTGTTGTTGTGGGTCCTCTTTACTCTAGAAATGAGTAAATTTAGGGAGTTCCCATTGTCTTGGATAAGGGTGAATAGGCATAGAAGGATGGATTGGTTCATTGCATATCTAATCATAAGATAACACATTCTTTGAAACAGAAAAGATGTCTCTAGGTTATACATCTTGTCCATCAGCATCTTAATGAGGTTTAGAGGGGGATTAGCTTGGGGGATACCTCATAAGTTATATGGAAACTGATAAGAAGTAGAGGGAGTGTATGACATAGCTTGCTAAGGTTGTGTTAGAGCAACATAAGGATAATGAGTTATAGGTTGGGGTATAGAAAGAAAAGGGGCTTGTTTCATTGGGTTAGAGACTATGCCTTGGTTGGTTGTTGTTATTACAGGTTGGATTATTGGTATGGTTAGACTGGGTGAAGGGTGAGTCATAACTTGGGTAATTATAGGCATGAGGGTAGATGCAATAGGTATCACTAAATTATGGAATGGGGTGTGACTTGATTGAACTAGTTGTGGTTGTGAAAGTAGGGAAGTCACACCAGGGTTTAGGTGGGATTAGACAGTTGGAGATGCTACACTTTAGACATTGCTTATAGTTGGGCTACTCATTGAAGTGGTGGTTTGGGTAACCATGGGGACAATAGTGGAGGAAACTAAAAATAAGGTTTTCTTCATTAGAGAGGTTAGCATACCATAGATTGGGTCACCTGAAGAATTATGGGTTTAGCTCATAGCAAGGTAATGTTGAAGGGCTACCACATTACGATCAAGAAATTTAGCAATATCTTGATCTCCTTTAGGCACAGTGGGAATTTGGTTGGGGCTAGGAGTATGTTTTGTATCTGAAGTATGATCCATGATAGAATCAGAAGTGAGAGGAGAAGGTGGAAGTGGTTGTTAGCTTGAGTAATCAGCAATAATTTTGGCTTGAACTCATGTCAATACCATGCAAGAGGAAGTATAATTAGTCTTACTACCCTATATTAGAAACATAATAAGGAAAAACCAAGATTGATTGTGGGTAAGTGGGTTATTGCAGCTTGCTATTTTGAGTATATGAAATTACACAGTCATTGACATCAGTCGCTTGACCAATGTCAGTGAAAAAAGTTTGCTGATGTCAATGGTTTAACTAATGGCAATAGGTAAAATCTGCTGATGCTAGTAGGGTTAACCAATGTCAGTCACTATGATATCCTAGGAGATGGAAAATTCAATGTTTTAAAAAATTGAAAGTTGAAACTAGGTAGAATAGTAGATATAAGAGGTTTGTGTAAAAAGGAAGAACACTCAAAAAACCTGAGATAACAAGTTATACAAACTAAGTATTAAAAATAGTATTTGTTTTGTGAATCACTAGGAAAACATCTTTACCAACTCCAAAATACAGGAAGCAATAGAAAAGTAGAAAAATAACATACAACTAGAAACTATTAAGTCCTAGAGATTAATTTTTAGTCTCATGCTAGCTTATTCCTTAATTAAATAGTGAAAAGAGAATTTGGTTATTGAAGGTACTAGAAAGCAATCTTGAGATAGTTTTAGTGCTCAAGATGAGATCTATGTTAGACCAAGTACGTGGCTTGTTATAGGAGCTTGTTCTCCACACTTCACGGACGTAGAGTTGAGCCAAGCCACTTAGCCAAAATATACGAGTTTATACTCTACTAGAGAATGGAGTGGGTTCTCCCCTTGGTGGTGAAATCCAAGTAGGATAGTCGGGTAGGGTAAGGTGATCCACTAGGTGATGAAATCCTGATGAGCCTTTTCTCAGGTGAGTTTAAATGTTTTTTTATGTGAATGTGATTTGGCTGTGTAACATAGGTGCACTACAATTTATTCAAAATGCTTGTAATTAATTAGGTGAGTTAATATGCAACAAAAAAACAATTAAATGTAGTAAGTTTTAGACCCAAATTTGAAATATTTAGATTCGAATGAAAACAAAGATGAAATAGGAATAGAGAATGAAATTCACTATCCTAATGTGTATGCAGTAAAGAAGATATTCCATTTTTTTTAACTTGTAAAATAAAATGATAAATTGCTTTTAGAGGTAAAGATAAAAGAAAGAAAATTTTAGTTTAATGCTTTTAAATAGAAAATAAAATATTGAATTTTTTGTTTTAAGAGAAAAGAGAAGGAGGAAGTGCATGAAATGAAATTTTCATTATAATGTACCTATATGAATGTTTAAAACAAGAAATGAACCCAAGGAAAACTCCAGGGTCCCACCAAGCGTGCCAAAAATGTTTTTATAAATTTTGTCTATTTCATGTCTAAATAAAAATAGAAAAGAATGATGGGGATAAGTGATTAGAATGAACCCAAATTGGTTTTCACGTCATATTTAGACGTTGTGATCACTCCTCTTTGGCTATGGAGGAATATCTACAAGTAAGAAAGTGCTACCAGAGGATGTTTATTAGTAGTTAAATGAGTGGGTTGCCAAGTTACATGCTTGTTCTAAGAAGTGTGAAACTTCCTTAGAGATGATAGTCCACTTTTGAGAGATAAAAGAGTAATAAATAACTAAAAAAGAGGTAAAGAGAGAGTGAAAGAGAGATAATATTACCATTATTTTCAGAGTGTAGTAGAGAGTGTCAAGGTATAGGTGGTGTACTTTGTTTGTATTTTATAAGTTGTTTGGGTAGGTTTTGGAGAGGTTAGGAAATCCACAGTCATCGACATCGATAGAGGACTGACCAATATCAATTATACTGTTGAGGTCAGTGGTGAAGGTGACCAATGTCGGTTAGGCTATCGAGGTTGGTAGGGGAAATAATTTCCTAGGGCCTTATAAAAGGATTTTTTAGGTCTGAGAAATGGTTTTGATCAGGTCTAAGAGGTTGGGGAGAGTTATGAGTGAGAGAGAGAGAGAGAGAGAGAGAGAGAGAGAGAGAGAGAGAGAGAGAGAGAGAGAGAGAGAGAGAGAGAGAGAGAGAGAGAGAGAGAGAGAGAGAGAGTATGGTTTGGGTAGATCTGGTCAGAGGTTTGGTGTGTCGGGTTAAGGGGAAACAAGTGAGGAAGCTTTGTATCTCCCTCATGAGGGTTTAGTCAGGATTGTGTAAATAAATACATAGTAGATATCAAGTGATAGAAGAATAAATGTTTTAAAAGACCTAAAGAATAATTGATGTACTTAGCTATGATTATTGAATGACAAGTGCCTAATTGATGATCCTTATTAGGGAATCCAAACTTGAATCCCTAAATAGAGAGAACAAGTGGATGTTGTTGGTCCTCAAGAGCTAAGTTCCTAATCATGATTGACTTACGCAAGATGACAGTAAGTCATGCTATCAAAAATAGAATGTCAAGAGCTTAAATGCAAAGAAGAATGAATTTTATTGATTTCTACTAACCTGAACTTTAGGTTGGAGTTTGGCTTATATCATTGATGTCATTTTTGGGTTGACCGACATCAACAACCCTAGAACAGGTAAACCTTACTATTTTTGGCCTATTTTTTATTGTTCTTCATGCTAAGTGTGGTACCTATTGCAAAATGGTAAAAATAAGAGGTTAAGGAGGAGGTAGTTAATTATGAATTTAGTTTTTAAGTGAGAATAAGTCTTGGGTAGTTAGGATGAGGGGACTAGGTCTTGAAGTGACTCATCAAGTGGGAATTAGTCATAGTGTGAGGTGTCTAAGTAAGGTGGCAAAAGGCATTTTTTAATTAACTTAATTAAGTATTTTAAATTAATTAAATATGTGAGGGGTAAAAAGCATGGGTTAGAGAAGCTAATTGTTATTATTTAACAATGGGCTAAAAAGGGGTTTCAACACAAGTATTTATGCACGTGTGTGTGACATAATATTGGTGTCTACAAAGGTTCCAAATATGCTTGGTTGATTATTCATGAGAAACTGAGATGTAGTCTCATGATCATGCTAGACTAAACTTAATTTTGAGTAGTTTATAGATTATAATTCCTTTTGTTTCAAAATGTGGTGTTTGACATGATGAAGGTTTTTAAATCTTTCAATTTTTCACATAGTATAATTCCTTTATGGTGACTATGACATTTATCCCCACTTAGCATTAAGGGGAGGTATTAAAACATTTAATGTCTAAATTATGTAATTATAAAGACCCTTAGTAAATTTTAGGTAATTAAATAACAATGATTTATTATTTATTAACATAGGTTAGCAACATTCGGTAAATATATAATAAAAATAAAATTATTTGTTACCTATTTGATGTAGGAACATCTTTATTGGATGACTCATTTTGGTATTATTTAATAAATTTTTGTTTGAAAAAGTATTTCATGGTCAATCATCATATTTAGAGTTAGTATAAAGGTGTTAGGAGTATTTACATACACTTTGGAATGTTCTCCAAGTGTTTATAAGTGTTAGAATAGGCTAGAATTCAAAATTGGCATTTTCTCATCGATTTGCACAATTTGAATATTTGAATAATTTATCCTAGAATGGGTGTTGTAGGAGGATTTTAAGAAGTCATAAAGGTGGGCAAGTATTTGGATAGACTTATATAGTACACCATGTGTCTATAATATAATCCCATTCATAGATGTATGGATAATCAACCTCGATGTTTGTGTCAAAGTGCAAACTCTATTGTAAGTGACTGTTGGAAGGTCAAGAAGTAGCTAGAATAGTTATAATATGTATAAAAAATGTAAGTTTGGTTTTTGAAGTTAATTTTTCATTATTTATTCAAGGAGATATTGTTAAATACACAATAGACAATGAAATGAGTTTCTCAATATTGAAGAAAAAGTGATTGAACTCTATTTTCCTACATATTTCCATATAGATTGACTGTGTCAAGTTTGCTCAATGAAGGAGGATCTAACAATGTTGAGTTTCTAAAATTTCATATAAATTATTGAGATTTTTCCAAAAATTTTAAATGTGTTTGATAATTTCATGTTCTTATTTTCATCTTAATTTTTTTAGATAACTATACAGACTTGTGTAATAATGCACACTTAGATAGTCAAGATACAAAGTATTATAAAAAGGTGTGGCAGAGATATTGAAGGGTGTGGTTATTGATTAAAAAATGTTAGTAGATTTTTTACATACCATTTTCAATATTTGACATATCTTATAAACTATTAATATAGGTCTAAATCACAATACCTTGCTCTTTGTACTCTACAAATTATAATTGTGTGCTCAGTGGGAGCTAACAATGTTATGAAATTTTTTTATATAGAGGAGTGTTTGTATATAAATAATGATTTAAAAAGGTGAATATGAATTTTAAATACCTTAAACAAGTTTCACAAAAAATTTAATCCCTTCTTGGAGTCTAAAACCTCTATTTGTTTCCTCTCGGGCACTCACAGACCCCTGTTAACCTTGAACAAGGGTTTTGGAGAAATGCATTTATAAAAAGATTCCAATAGTGAAATTTCCCCATTTTTTTTAATATTATAGGTTTTAATTTATTTTGATATATTTTAGATGTTTTGGTTTGATATTGTATGTGTACAAATAGCAGGAGAGGACTATTTGGAAATAGGGGTAGAAAAGGCCTAATAGTGACCTAAGAGAGACTAGTTAAGTGTCTTCCAAGTTGAGATGGGCGATTAAATTTCATAAGGACGTGTAAAAATATATAAGGTGTCTATAATTTCCATTTTTTTCTTAAAAATAATTTGTACATGACCATACAAGGTGAAAATCTTTAAAAAGGGCTATAAGGACTGTGTAGTAAGTAGGCAAAACTTGTGTAGGAAAGCAAATAAGTGTTGAGGATTTTGTAAGTGGAGTGATGGGTATAATTGTTTCTATGCTAAATCGCTTTCTACATTCAAGAAAAGAAATGAGAAACTAAAAGAAATGGTCAAGGCTAGAAGATACCTGATTGTAGTCGTGCGCACCGAAATCAGACGTTGGAAGGTACTCCTCTTTGGCTGTGGAGGAATGACACCTGCAAAGAAAAATAGACTAAACACAAAAAAACGTTAGATAGAGAGATGGTGGGCTGTCAAGCAAATGCCTGATCCCGAAAGTACGAAAGACTTCCTAGAAGGATATCAACCCACTAGTTAAAAACATAAATATTTGCCAGAATGGAAATAATGAAAAGATAGAATGAAAGTAAATAAAAGACGAAAACACGAATGCATACCTGATATTCAGCGAACTGTTCTACATAGTCACTGGTGTCAGTTTCTATGCCGGCATCAGTCAGGGGAAGGTGCCGACGTCGGTTAAGGTGCTGGCGTCGGTCGGGGTAATGACTGGCGTCGGTCGGGGCAACAGTTCTAGACAGAGTTTGGGAGGGTCTAGTTGGGTCTGGTCGAGTCGAGACAGGGTCTGGGGGTTTGCAGAAGGTCTGTTGTTTTGTTTGGGATTTGTGCAGGAAGTCTAAATAGAATTAAAAGACTATGTAATCAGGGGATAGTAGGCAGACGTGTAAAGGAGGAAGTCAAGTCTCGGGGCTACACTCTGAAGATCTGGGGTGATAGCAGTGAATAAAAAACAATAACCAAAGAAAAATAAAACACAGAGCAAGATACTTACCTATTATACACTTGAAGATGAAGTTGGAGACATGATTGACGTTGTCGTTGTGTTGCCAAATGACCAAAGTAGGATACCTGTGCTGGAGAGAGCGAATGCAGATTGGTTGAATGCTGGAGTTGATTGATTGCAAGAGTTCTTGTCATGTCCTCTTTTTAGTCGACATGTGCAGAGTAGATGATTAGCCTATTATGCGACCCTCGTAGGCTGATGAGGTGGATAGAGGGTCTTGATGGAGCTGGGCTTGGCTTTCGTTTGGGCTCTTTAGGACATGAATTAAAGGAGATATTAATATTTGATTGATTTAATCAAATATTAATTATTTGGTCCAATTTTAATTAATTATTAATTATTTATTATTGGGTCTAATTTTAGGATCCTCATTCTAATTTAAGAATTGGTCTAATTTTAAGACCCTAGTTCTAAATTAAGGAAGCCCCAGTCTAATTTAAGGGAATCTAATTTTAGCAAGCACACCTTTGGAGGTGTATAAGAATCTCTCATGGAAGAGAGTTTGTATGCATGCTTATTATTGATATTGATTCTTGTTAAGAAACTCTTCTGTGAAGACTGAGCCAAGGGTTCCAGGATTCCAATTGCATTGAAGAACGTCAAATCTTTATTGTGTGTGATTCAGAGGTTGTGAAAGATCAGCCGATCTATTGCCGAATTGAGAGATAACTTCACCCAGAAGTTATCATAGTATTACAGGTATTTGAGAGATAACTTCACTCAGAAGCTATCACAAGGGTTTACAGGTATTTTCTTTATTTTGGGGTTTTGATTCAAGAATTATCCAGGTATAGATCTTTTGTATCAGCCCATAATTCTACAGATCAAGATCAGGCATACAGGGTGTGTTATATCAGCGGCCGTACAAATTCCGTACAGATCTGTGAAAATCCGTACACATCTACAAAAAGTTTAGGGACCGACATCGGCGAACAGACACTTACAGGGACCGACATCAGTCGACTCATCACCGACGTCGGTAAGGGGATCACTACAGGTCGACCGATGACGATAGTATAACCAACGTCGGCGACTGTGTTTTTTACACAGCAGGCCGAGACATTCCAGATTCAGCCCAGTTCGCAGAATATTCAGGCTATAAGGCTGAACTTTCGATATTCTTTGTATACCTGACAGATGATCTCTAATTGTAAGCTTATGAGCAAATAAATAAGAAATTATACTGTGATTTATTCATCTATTTGAAGATATTTTGCAAAAATTCAGATAAGCAATTTGGAGCTTTTGTTTTGATATTCGAAGGGATATTACAGTGGTATCAGAGCTAAATCCTGCCATCCTGAGGGTTTGACAGATCTTATGCAGCCACAAGGGTTGGACCACAAGGGTATTTCACGCGCAGTAGAGCGTTGCTTGAAGGTACTCAAGTTATAGAACAATCGCCGAAAGACATGGGTGATGATATTGGCAGGGCCCGTATTCCTCACCATCCGAGAGACCAAGATGATCCAGAGGTTTTACTTACTCTTAGAGAACTATGAGAAGGGCAAAGGCAGAATAACCAGGTATTACAGCAGTTGGCAGCAGCACTGCCAAGATTGGGTTCTCCGAGGAGACATTCCCCACACCGCGAAGATGTCAGGAGTGTTGCAGGATCATAGTGAGGCCATGGGACTATTTCTCGTACAGCGAATAGGCCTACTAGGCCTATCTTTGTGAGACAGGAAGCAGAGGAGGTGATAGCAGGTGAGGAGCATGAGGAGGCATTTATGGACACACTTAGGGCAGCGACTGAAGAGTGGGAGTCATTACCACCTATGGTCAGGGAGATGATTACTTTTGACCGATTCCTCACACAAAGGAAAGAACATTATCGAGGTCGACAGAATGGGAGACCAAGGCCCCAGAACAATGATTTGAAGCAAGCTACGAGCAGGCTCACACTAGCAACGTTTGATGGTAGTGGTAAGGTGACAGCACAAGCCTGGGTTAGTAAGCTGGATACATTTCTCACATTGCGACCGATGGGTGAGGAAGATGCTATCAGATATGCAACACTACATCTTGAGGGAGTAGCTCACGATTGGTGGCACCATGGGATGGTGACACTCCATCATGATCGGATCACTTCTTATCAGGAGTTTGTGGACAGACTGGTAGAGCGTTTTGACAGGAGGGATCCAGAGTCCTATTTCCGAGAGTTGGCACAGTTGCGCCAAAGCGGCAGTCTAGAGTCTTACATTGGTGACTTCCAGAAGTTATCAGTTATGGTTCCTAACATTTCAGAGAGGCGACTAGTAGTACTCTTCATGGAGGGCTTGACAGAACCATTGAGAGGTTGGATCAAAGGCTTTGATCCTCCTTCCTTACAGGAAGCTATGAAGAAGGCGCGCAGTATGGAGATGGCGGCGCCATCAAGTAGATCTAACTCCAGAGGCACTTCTTCATCGAGAGACCATAAGCACTCCAACGGGGATACAGAGAGACCGGATTCAACATAGATAAATCCGGGGTTAAAAATGATTCAAAAGCCAATCCAACAGCACCACCTTTGGATCATGAGGCGCTTAATGATCTACGCAGGAAGAAGCTTTGCTTCTACTGCAAAGGTCCATACGATATCCATCACGATTGCCCTCTGAGGCCTAAGGGCAAAGCAAATCGTGTGATGTGGGCATATTATGAGGATGCAGAATCAGAAGATTCTGAATAGCAGGATAGTTCTGAGGAGGCAGAGGCTTTAGAGCCTAAGGCAGAGGCAGATTTAGAGCTTCATATATAGGAGGCACGCCTATCCAGCATTCAGTCGGATGAGTCATTCAGACTCCGTGGAGTTTTGGCAGGGCAGAAGGTTACCACCCTTCTTGATACAGGAGCTACACATAATTTCATAGATGCTAGATTGGTGGAGGAGCGTGGACTCACTACCGAAGATTTTGAGGGGATTAGAGTTAAGGTAGCCGATGGTCACACTCTTAGGTGTGAGCGCATGATTAGAGATCTCCCATTGCGCTTGAACAACTATGAGTTCAAGGCTAATTATTTTGTAGTGAACATGGGAGACATAGAATTAGTTTTGGGTATGAAGTGGCTTCATTCATTTGAGGAAGTTACTCTTCATCTCAAAGATATGGAGGTTCGTTTTCAGGTTGATGGGAAAACACATATTCTTAAGGCAATACGGGGCAGCAGCTTCAAGCATATGTTTTTTCATCGGATGGAGATGCCTATACTACATGACATGATAGAGTGCGATGATGAGGGTACATTGGCACCAACACAGGAGAGATATGAGGACGAGCTTTGTCTTGAGGTGAGTTCAGTTCAAGAGTCAGCACATGTGGTAGAGGCTCAGCTTTCTTTTACAGGGGGGTCACATGTTGATGACGATATGCGTACAAGAGACAGAGGTGATGTGACGCCATTGGATGAGAGTGGTGATGGACAGGGCCTGGAGTTTGTGTTGGTTGACAGCACTGTAGATCGAGACTTCATTTGGGATCCGGGTATTCAGCGATTGCTTGAGGGCAAGCAATTTTAGGAGGGGCGGATTGTCATGTCCCCTTTTTAGTCGACATGTGCAGAGTAGATGATTAGCCTATTATGCGACCCTCGTAGGCTGATGAGGTGGATAGAGGGTCTTGATGGAGCTGGGCTTGGCTTTTGTTTGGGCTCTTTAGGACATGAATTAAAGGAGATATTAATATTTGATTGATTTAATCAAATATTAATTATTTGGTCCAATTTTAATTAATTATTAATTATTTATTATTGGGTCTAATTTTAGGATCCTCATTCTAATTTAAGAATTGGTCTAATTTTAAGACCCTAGTTCTAAATTAAGGAAGCCCCAGTCTAATTTAAGGGAATCTAATTTTAGCAAGCACACCTTTGGAGGTGTATAAGAATCTCTCATGGAAGAGAGTTTGTATGCATGCTTATTATTGATATTGATTCTTGTTAAGAAACTCTTCTGTGAAGACTGAGCCAAGGGTTCCAGGATTCCAATTGCATTGAAGAACGTCAAATCTTCATTGTGTGCGATTCAGAGGTTGTGAAAGATCAGCCAATCTATTGCCGAATTGAGAGATAACTTCACCCAGAAGTTATCATAGTATTACAGGTATTTGAGAGATAACTTCACTCAGAAGCTATCACAAGGGTTTACAGGTATTTTCTTTATTTTGGGGTTTTGATTCAAGAATTATCCAGGTATAGATCTTTTGTATCAGCCCATAATTCTATAGATCAAGATCAGGCATACAGGGTGTGTTATATCAGCGGCTGTACGAATTCTGTACAGATCTGTGAAAATCCGTACACATCTACAGAAAGTTCAGGGACCGACATCGGTGAACAGAGACTTACAAGGACTGACATCGGTCGACTCATCACCGACGTCGGCAAGGGGATCACTATAGGTCGACCGACGATGGCAATATAACCGACGTCGGCGACTGTGTTTTTTACACAGCAGGCCGAGACGTTCCAGATTCAGCCCAGTTCACGGAATATTCAGGCTATAAGGCCAAACTTTTGATATTCTTTGTATACCTGACAGATGATCTCTAATTGTAAGCTTATGAGCAAATAAATAAAAAAATTATACTGTGATTTATTCATCTATTTGAAGATATTTTGCAGAAATTCAGATAAGCAATTTGGAGCTTTTGTTTTGATATTCGAAGGGATATTACAGTTCTCCTTGAATGAATGAACTGGTTGGTTGAATAATGGAAACTAGTTGATCGAATGAAGAGGTTACAGATGAAGGCGAGGGACGGTTTGATAACCGATCGAGAAACCGAATGGGTAACGGGTAACAGAATAACGGTTCCTGCGTTCAGATTGAGAACGCAGTGCTAAGGAAAACCAACGTCGGCAGGACCGCTGACGTCGGCCGATAAGTGACCGATGTCGGCAATTTCGGTCGGGTGGTGACCGTGGTCAGCAGATGTAAAATGGGGGTAGAGACTAACTTTAGTTTTTGCTCATTTTGACAAGCTGCCAGGGTTAAGGCTAGTGGGAAAAGTGGTCGGTAGGGGTTAAATAGGCGAAGGAGAATAACATGAGGGATGACCAGGGGAGTCGACATGATTTCAGTGTCTACATTTGTCCCTTTTTGTCTTGTTGGTTGTTTTGGACAAATTGCAAGACAAAAATAGGAGTGATTGCCCCAGGTGAGGGATAAGGTTGATTTCATCTTGTTGGTTGTTTGAATGAACTGCAAGACAAAAATAGGAAGCGGATTGCCCTGATTATGGATAAGGTATTCCCCCTCAAAGTAGGAGTCGAGGGAAGGGAACCAGGAATTGGGTACTGATTTGACAAAGAGTGGATGAAAAAGAGGAGCGAGGGTGAATGCTGTAAAAGTCGTGATTATGCGCATACCACTTCACAAGATGGTCAGGTCAAAGTGTCACAGGTCAAGGGTCAAGGAGTGCCAAAATTGAAATAACCAGGCCCCAGCATTTAGTCGTCTGCTGATCAGGTTATTCAATCTAAGCTGAAGCTCCAAATGGTCATCGCATTCTAGGTATCTCGGGCTCAGGAAGTGCTCCTAGAAACACGAAAAAGTCACAAGTAGTGCAGATCAACCAGCATGCGATCCTATACTTGTGAGGGTCCAAAAATAAGGTCTGCGAATAATTCTGCTAACCAGTCATGAGGTAGCATATATGCAAAAACAACCAAGGCAACATTGTCTTGGAAGTGGTCAAGGTCGGAGGAGATAGGCATGATCTCCAATGGTCATTGGTCGAGGGGAGGAATGGACGAAAGGATGTGGCCGAGCTAACCCCAGAAGACCCCATGTCAACTGAGTGCTGCCTACATAGCCCCTGTGGAAGGGCCTCAGGCCAATGTAGTTCTCCCTAGAAGGGAGGAAGGGTCAAAGGGATAGCATTGGTTGTGGTCAAGGGCAAGGTTATGGTTAAAATAAGGAAAGAAGGTTTGTCCATCAGAGAAATGAACAAACGAGGGTGGTCGAGCTAACCCCAGATGATGTCGTATCATCTGAGTGCTGCCTACATAGCCCCGGTTATAGGGCCTCAGACCAATGTAGTTCAGACAAAGGGTCCGAGTAGTAGACAGGTGGTCAAAATGGTCGATAGATTGGTCTTGGTTAGGATGAAATGATGAGGGGAAGAGATGATGTTGCAGCCTTTTCCATATTGTGTGATGGTGTATTCTGCAACATTGGGCGAGAGGTCTTTCATCCCTAGCAATTTTCCATATTCGTGATGGATGTATGCTAAAAATGAAATGAGGTCTATTTATGCTTCAGAAAGTATTGGTTTATGCTTAACATAAATTGTGAATGGTCGATAGTTTCCATGTGTATTGGTGTCCATAGAAACTAGGGTGAATAGGCTATGGGAGTGGTCTGAAAAGAGAGTTGAGTTGAATTGATGGACAAGTGATGAAGGTGAATGTGAAAAAAGTGGAGAAGAAGTAAAAAGCATATTGCTCTTTCATTGACAAGGACCAAGAAGACAGTATAGATAGGGGTTAGTAGAATCAAGAGCCCCATTCATGCGTGACGTCGTTGACCATAGTTATGTTAGAGCGGTAATCAAATCACTTTGACATTAAAGTGAGCTCGAAGTCCCTTGAGCAGGTGATAGGAGGAGGAAAAAGGGTAACCTGTTTTAAGAGCAGAGATAACTTTGCCCCTTTTTAGAGGAGACCCTGAGACAACTACAAGTCAAGTCCATGACTCATTTTTTTGTTTTTTGTTTTTTTTTTTTTTTTTTGAGGTGCAGACTGATTAATGCGGGAAGTCTGCATAGAGATGTCATGTGCGTGGTGGTCAGTTGTGAAGCTGATCAATGCGGGAAGCTTCTAAAATAGTGTTGTTTATTTCCAGATTAGTCATAGCCATCCTTCGAGGGAGTGGTCTAGATTTTTGTTTAATATAAGGGCTTTTGAATAGCTGTCCTTCGAAGGAGCAGTCTATTAATTACAGCAATGATAGTACAGCTATCCTTCGAGGGAGCAGTCTGCCTTTTGATTTTGATATTGATATAGTGACCGTGGATATTTTGACATCTTGATTTGTTTTTATAGAAATGTGAGTCATGGACAATATTATAGAAGGTCAAGGGCTCCCTTTCATTAGGACAAAGCATCCATACATCATAAAAGGGTTATAGGAATTGTTAAGAGGAATAGGGTTGAAAGGAATTAGGACTAAGAGGACGGGGATTGCTCAAGGGACGAGCTCAAGTTAAGTGTCAAGTGGACGAGTACTCAACTAGCAGTAGAACGGTCGCAGATGCAACGCATTAAGAGGCTCAGGTTCTGGTCGTCCATCAAGAGAAGACATATGATAAGTCCCTGATCCATACTTGTGCGTGATAAGATAAGGTCTGAGCCAATTAGGAGCAAACTTGCCTCATTTGCTTCTTTCCAGATTGGTCAGGTGTTGATGGTGGATGTGAAGTTGGTTGACATGGTCGCTGATTGGTCAAGACGGGTTGAATGTTTGGATAAAAAAGTTGGTCAATGTTTGGTTGAGATTTGGTCATTTGATAGTTGGTCAATGGTTGGTTGAAGGTTGATTGGTTGGTATTTGGTCTTTAGTTGAGTCGAATGTTTGGTTGAGGTCGAGTTAAATGTTTGGGTTGAATGTTTGGTTGATTGATATTTGATTGTTGATTGGTCAAGACTAGTCGAATGTTTGGTCGAGGGTAGGGTTGATGGACACTTGGTCGAGGTTTAGGATTAAAGGAGTGATTGATATTTGATTGAGACTGGGTTGAAAAATTGGTCGAGGTTTGGATGAAGGTTGAATTACCCCAGCGGCTAGGGAGAATGTTTGATGGATTGGTTAAGGTCGGTTGAGGTTTAGTGGTCAGATGGACTATGTTGATGTCGAATAAAGGGGTTAAAGGTGGTAGAGGGACCATAGTCTAGCGTGGAGATCCCGATTTAGGTGATGAGGTTGGAGAGGCATGGGTCGGTGTTGATAATTTATCAGAGGGGTGGTCAAGAGGATCCTTGATGAGAAGGAAATCCTTTTTCTAGTGTTGATGAGTGACATCCTTAAGAGCGCAACAACGCTCAGTGTCATGTCCCGAAGTGTGATGATAGTGGCAGAATTTAGAGTTTTCGAACCAAGATGGCCTTGATCTGAGAGTTGATGAGTGGGGCGGTATTAAAGGTTTATTGATGATGTGGTCGAGAAGAAGGGTGTCATTCCCAAGACATTGGCGAATGGAAACCTTGAGGGCACAACAATGTTCGGTGTCGTGCCCAGGCGTGCGATGATACGCACAAATGCGAGTGTCGTCGAACCAGGGTGGTTTTGGTTCGAGAGATTGATATAGTTTAAGAGGCGGGAGATAGATACGAGAGGACTACAACAATTGCCGTAACAACAAGGCATAAGAACCTGCTAATGGGTCTGAGTGTCTTGTTGCAGTGAGGGTTGGTGACTTTGATTTAGAAGGCGTAAGATGCATTGGTCGATGAATTAGAGGAGATATATGTCTGATGGGTTGAGAGTGTAATGGAGGCGAGTCGCCTCTGTGAAGTATGGGAGTAGGAAGCATCCCTATTAAAGTAGATGGATGTGGGCCCAAGATTGAAGGTAATGATGAAGGTGGGGGAGGAGGCCTCCGGTGTGGTTTAGTAGCCTTCTTTGGTTTGAGTTGAGGGCCACCATTGTGCGAGGTGAGATTAGATGTGGGGCGAACACCAAGAGGTTTAATCTTTTTGGGCATGATGGACGCCTGCGCGGGTTTGGACTTAGATGTGGATGGTTCTTCTCTCAATGGAGAAGATATTGAAGGTGTGGGCTCTTTAAGAGGAAAGAGCGCCAGAGTAGTCATGGCTTCTGTGTGTGGTTGAGGAGTCAAAAAGGTATGATCATCTATGGATGATAATAAGGATGAAGGCAAGACAACTGGTGTTGATGTGGTCAAAGCATCCTCCAATATGGGAGAAATCGATGGAGGACAAGTAGGAGAAGAAAGTTCTTCGCCATGTGGAGGAGGTATAGGGGAAGAAGGGTCTTCCACCTGTGAAAGAGGCTGGTCAGGGATAAGAGAAAAGATAGTGTCGACCGTGTGTATATCATGGTCTTGAGGGTCATTGATCATGGTTTGGACATTGTCTTGAATAGGCGAGTGATTAAGAAAAGGTTGTTTGAAGATGTTGAGGTTTTGGTTGGGCAGTGCGTTCGGGTTATCCAAGATAAGATCCCTCTTGTCTAGCATGTCTTGGATGATGTTTTTGAAAGTTTGGCAGTGATCCGTGTCATGGCCTTTGACACGGTGATAGTTTTAAAAGTGGTTCTCCTTGTACCATGCAGGGATAGGTGTTGAGGGGTTGAATTGATGTGTTCGGATTGAAGGGAGATTGAGGACCCCCTGCTTGACGAGTTTATCCAAGACAGAGGCATATGACTCCCCAATTGGAGTGAATTGACACTGTATGGATTGACGTTGAAAATGTTTATTGATGTAGTCTAATGTTGAAGATGCTTGTCGGTTGGTTATTGTTGAAGATGATGGTCTAAAGATGACAGTGTTTGCCGACCCCTTAGATTGAGAGTGGGCAGAAGAAGGTCTGGAAGAAGAATGGTCATTGGTTCCTGTGTTAGTGTTACGCAATTTGACCTTATCTTCTTCAATGGCACGAAGTTCAAGCTTTCGGGCCATGGTGAAGGCCTCGTCGAAAGTGTGGAATGTTTAAACCCGCAAGGTGGATGAGATGTGACTGGCACATCCTCGGGAAAAGAGCTCAATGAGCTCGGGTTGGGGTAAGGAGAAGGAGAGCTGGTTAATCAAGCCTCTCCAACGGGCGACAAAATTGACTATTGATTCGTCGTCAAATTGCCTAATGGAGTAGAGGTCTGTGATCGAGACTTGTTTAGTGATATTGATTGAGAAATGGTCAACAAATAATTGGGCGAGTTGAATGAATGAAAAGATAGAATGTCTGGCAAGAGAGCTATACCAGTCAAGGGCAGAGCCAGAAAGAGACATAGGAAACATGCGTAGAAGTAACGCATCATCGTGGGCGATAAGGTAACAAGCATGTCTGAATGCCTGTAAGTGTTGTTGTGGGTCTTCCTTACTCTGAAAGTGAGTAAATTTAGGAAGCTCCCAATGGTTGGGGTATGGTCGGATAGGGATAGAAGGATGGATGGGCTCGTTGTAAATCTGGTCATACGAAGAGACATTACTTGAACCGGAGATAGAAGCTTCGAGACTGGACATTTTATCCATCAGCATCTTGATGACATCTACTGACAGATTGGCAGACGGAGTGCCCCCTAGGTTTTAAGGCGCTTGAAAGAGGCTAGAAGAGGCGTACGACGTAGTCGGTTGTACCGGTAAGGGCGCAACGTATAGATGACTAGTCGCAGGGACAAAAGTGGAGGCCAAAGGTGGTTGGGTTATGAAGGTAGAAGGCATAGGCTGACTAGATACCACCAAAGGAGGTTGTGTGGTGGCATGGGCAAAAGAGGAGGTAGGCACTCCTGCATATATGGGTCCAAGAGTGTGTGGGGTTGAGACAATCAAGTTCTGGTATGATGTAGAACTTGTTTGAATTGCGTGTGGTTGAGGGGGTAATGAAACCCCAATGGAGGTCGGTCTAAAAATAGACGAGGAGGCCAAACTTTGCGTATTGGCCATGGTCGGGTTAACGGTTGAGGTGAAAGGCTGGGTCGTAAAAGGCAGGGTGGCAAATGGTATCGATGTCGTCACTACGTCACCCGAGAGGTCTCGCATTGGGTTTCTTGTGAGATAGTTTTGGAGGGCTGTGATATTGAGGTCCAAGAATCGTGCAAAATATTGGTCCCCTTCAGGGATGATAGGAATTTGAGTCGGGGATGGTCTAGTAGGAGTTCTTTCAGTCTTCGAGTGGAACTCCATTATAGGATTGGTTATAGACGGGGTAGGCGAAAGTGGTTGACGTCTAGCATGGTCAAGAAGAGCCTTGGTTTGACTACGAGTCAGAACCATTCAAGGCAAGGAAGAACATCCTCACAAGCTCAAACAAGCAGATAAGAACTAAAAAGATGAAGACACAAGCAGATCCTAAAACCCTAGGAGTAGATTATTAGGATTATAGTGGCTTATGCCTTAGAATGTGTGTAGAGGAAGATTGGATTTTGAGTTGGGTCTTAGAAGAAGCAGTCTATGGATGGTTTCAGGTTTTGTTATGGTGCTCAAGGAGTCTGTGTTAGGTTTCGTACAAATCTTGGTGCTAAGGAGCAAGCTCCCCTCACTTCACGATTCCAGTGGTTAGCTGGTTTCGCTTAGCCAAAATATACTTCTCCTAGAGATTAGGCTCCGCCAGAGAATGGAGTGGGCTTTCTCCTTGGTGATGAAATCCAAGTAAGATTGTCGAGACGGGTAAGGTATCTGCTGGGGGATGAAATCCCAGTCAGGCCTTGTCTCAGGTAAGTTAAAATTTTTGTTTTGTGCAAGTGGTTTGGTCGTGTAACATCAAGTGATCTAGATTAATTCAATATGCGGTTTAATTACTAAGTGTGATCTAAGAGATGCAAGCAAACAGAAATGAATGCAAAGTGTTTTAATGCCCAAGTCTAAATGTTTGTTCGTATGAAGATGAATGGAGAAAGAGTCGAAGAATATGAGTTTTGACTAGTCTAGAAGTGCAAGAAAGAAAATAAAAGTTCTTTTTAGTCCTGCTTATGATGTCGTTTAAGAAGAGACGAAAGGAGGCGAAAAGGAAGGAACCTAATGCACCTATATGAACGAAAGAAAGAAAGAACCCAAGGAAGGCCCTAGGGTCCCACCGGGTGTGCCAGAATGTTTCTACGCTAAATCGCTTTCTACATTCAAGAAAATAAATGAGAAACTAAAAGAAATGGTCAAGGCTAGAAGATACCTGATTGTAGTCATGCGCACCAAAATCAGACGTTGGAAGGTACTCCTCTTTGGCTATGGAGGAATGACACCTGCAAAGAAAAATAGACTAAACACGAGAAAATGTTAGATAGAGAGACGGTGGGCTGTCAAGCAAATGCCTGATCCTGGAAGTACGAAAGACTTCCTAGAAGGATATCAACCCACTAGTTAAAAACAAAAATATTTGCCAGAATGGAAATAATGAAAAGACAAAATGAAAGTAAATAAAAGATGAAAACATGAATGCATACCTGATATTCAATGAACTATTCTGCACAGTCACCGGTGTTGGTCTCTGTGCCAGCGTCAGTCAGGGGAAGGTGCTGACGTCGGTTAAGGTGCCGGCGTCGGTCGGGGTAATGACCGGCGTCGGTCGGGGAAACAGTTCTAGACAGAGTTTGGGAGGGTCTGGTTGGGTCTGGTCGAGTCGGGACAGGGTCTGGGGGTTTGCAGAAGGTCTGTTCTTTTGTTTGGGATTTGTGTAGGAAGTCTGAATAGAATTAAAAGACTATGTAGTCAGGGGATAGTAGGCAGAGGTGTAAAGGAGGAAGTCAAGTCTCGAGGCTACACTCTAAAGATCTGGGGTGATAGCAGTGAATAAAAAACAATAACTAGAGAAAAATAAAACATAGAGCAAGATACTTACTTGTTATACGCTTGACGATGAAGTTGGAGATGTGATTGACATTGTCGCTGTGCTGCCAAATGACCGAAGTAGGATACTTGTGCTGGAAAGAGTGAATGCAGATTGGTTGAATGTCAGAGTTGATTGATTGCAAGAGTTCTCGTTGAATGAATGAACTGGTTGGTTGAATAATGGAAACTAGTTGATCGAATGAAGAGGTTACGGATGAAGGCGAGGGATGGTTTGATAACTGATTGGGAAACCGATTGGGAACTGAATGGATAATGGGTAACAGAATAACGGTTCCTGCGTTCAGATTGAGAACGCAGTGTTAAGGAGAACCGACGTCGGCAGGACTGCCGACGTCGGCCGATAAGTGACCGACGTCGGCGACGTCGGTAGGGTGGTGACCGTGGTTGGCAGATGTAAAATGGGGGCAGAGACTAACTTTAGTCTTTTGCTCATTTTGACAAGCTGCTAGGGTTAAGGCTAGTGGGAAAAGTGGTCGACAGGGGTTAAATAGGCGAAGGAGAATAACATGAGGGATGACCAGGGGAGTCGACACGATTTTGGTGTCTACAATAATGAGACTAAAATGAGAATGATAAATACATAAATCACCATAAAATAATCCAAATAATCCTAGAACCAATGAATGAACAATGAACTAGTGGACAATTGTTAAAGAAGTGTAACTTGTAACAAGAAGTGAGAGATTGTATTGTTATCCTTTGTATCATTTGGCATAAGAGATTTGGATATCTTGGGAAGGAATGAAATAAACATGGTAGCTATAAGATTAGGATTATTATAATCCCAAATGAGGTTAAAATTAGTGGATGCATTGAAAGTGAAAGTAAGGAACCTACAGGCAAGGTTACAAGCCATGGAGTTGGCTCATAGGAGAGAGATGAAAAGAGGTGATGTTAGTGAGGGAGAAGATGAGATTACTCATGAATAATAATTATAGGAAGGATATTAAGGCATATTTGTATAAATATTAATTAGATTATTTATTAGAGTGACTTTAAATCCCAAGATTTAGGTGTCCATGTATGAGGGCAGTCTTAACGTGGAAGAGTTAGTGGATTAGATCATAGGCATGGACAACTACTTATATTATTAAGAAGTGAATGAGACAAGTAAGGTAAAGTTTTTAGTAACAAGTTTGAAGGGTCATGCATCCTTGTTGTGGGATGGCATATATGAAGAGAGAAGAAGGGGAAAAGATAGGATAAGGTCATGGGATAAAATGGAGGATAAGATAAAAGGTAAATTCATGCCTAAGGACCATTAGAACCACTTGTTTGGGACGATTCAAAAATTTAAGTAGAAATATATGACAATGAAATATTACATATAGGAATTCTAAAATTTTACCATTCAAGAAGAACACATAGAAGATGATATTGAGAAGGTTGTTAAGTATATGAATGGCTTGAAGTTTATCATTCAAGATAAGATAAGCATATTGACACCTAGAATAGTTGAGGAGGCCTATAAATATAAGTTGAGGGTAGAAGATAATTTTTTAAGAAGGCAAAGCCAACTAAATAGAGGTAGAGGTGGAAGAAGCTACAGAGGTAGAGGCCAACAAGAAGGAAGAGGGAAGCCAAGTAATAGGAATCAATGGCAAAGTCAAAATAAAGAAGTGGATAGTAGTTCAGAGAGTTTAAGTACATAAAATAGATGTGGTTATGTGTATATAGGTGGTATATCATATGGAAGAAGAAGAAGAAACAATTAGTTTTTAGGAAAATGCTTCAAGTGCAACAAATTTATAGGACATAGATCATATGAGTGTCAAGAAGATGTTTGAATTGGCAGCTCTTAGAGTAAGAGTAGAAACCAAGAGGTTCAATAAGAAGAGGAGAGTATAGATTCATTGCCTAACTATGTGGAAGAACCTAAAATATGGGAGAGATTTTTGATGAAGAGAGTTATCTTGAAGAGTAGCCATTAGGATAGAGAACCACCACAAAGGAAAATGTTATTTAGGACCATGTGCAAGAGCAAAGGTAAGTATATATAATATATTTTCTCAATTGATGGTGTCTAAACTAGGCTTATAAAATAACAAACATCCAAGTGTAGACACTGAAATTGTGTCTAACCCTTGTCGTCCTCCCCTTAATCCCCATTTTATTCTCCCATGCCTATTTAACCCCTGTCGACCATTTTCCCACGAGCCTTGCCCCTGGCAGCATGTAAAAATGAGCAGAAGGCTAAAATTAGCCTCTGTCCCCATTCTGAATCTGTCGATGTCGGTCACTACTCGGCCGACGTCGCTGACGTCGGTCACCCCTCGGCCAACGTTAGCGGTCCTGCTGGCGTCAATTATCCTTAACACTGCGTTCTCGACCCGAACGCAGGATCCATTATCCATTATCCGTTATTCATTATTCGGTTGCCAATCATTTTCACAATCGGTTATCGGACCTTCTTTCAAAACATTCTTTCACTTGACCTTCAAAAATGATCAGTCAACTTTTGCATCCAATCAATCTGCAATCAAATCTCTCGTATTCTCTCTCTCTGGTACAGGTATTCTGCTTCAATCATCTCACTAGAGGTCTGCTACATCAAACTTCTGCAACACACTGACAACATCAATTATGTCTCCTACTCTATCTTCAGCGTGTAACAGGTAAGTGTTTCCTTTGTGCTTTTATTTTGTTCTCTGGTTATTGTTTTTTGATATTACCACCCTGACTTAGATTCAAAAACCTGACTTGACTTCCTCCCATACCACCTCTATCCACCCTTTTCAGTCTGTAACTCTGCCCAAATTTCTGCATAAACCCCCAAACAATCCCTCTGACTCCCAAACCGACTCCTTAACCCACAGACAAAAACTTCAGACCATTTTACAATCCTAAAACCTTGTCCAGACCCCATCCAAAACTGCTGCCCTAATTGACGCCGGTCATTTCCCCTACTGACGTCGGCACTTTAACCGACGTCAGCACCCTTCCTTGACCGACGCCGACACAAAGATTGACACCGGCGACTGTGCAGAGCAATTTGCTGCATATCAGGTACGCATTTTGCTTTTTGTCTTTTATTTCTTTCATTTTGTCTTTCAATATTTTTGTTTCTATCAAATATTCTATTTTTAATCAGTGGGTTGATATCCCTCAAGGAAGTCTTCGTACTTCAAGGATCAAGCTTTTGCTTGACAGCCCACCATCTCCTCGTCTAACATTTTTTGTGTTTCAGTCTCTTTTTCTTTACAGGTGTCATTCCTCCACAGCCAAAGAAGAGTACCTTCCAACGTCTGATTTCGGTGCGCACGACTACATCTAGGTAACATCTAACCTTGACCATTCTTCTTAGTTTCTTAATTACTTTTTTGAATGTAGAAAGCGAACATAGCGTAGAAACATTTTGGCACGCCCGGTGGGACCCTAGGGCCTTCCTTGGGTTCTTCCTTCCTTTCTTTATTTTCATATAGGTGCATTATGTTTCTCCCTTTTCACCTCTTTCGTCTCTTCTAAACGACATCATAAGCAGGACTAAAAAGAACTTTTCTTTCTTTTCTTGCACTTCTAGACTAGTCAAAAATCATATTCTTAAACCCTTTCTCAACTTGTTTTCATTCCAACTTCACATTTCGACTTGGGGCTTAAAACACTTTGCATTCATTTCTGCTTGCTTGCATTTCTTAAACCACACCTAGTAATTAAAAAATTGCATATTGAATTAATCTAGTCCACTTGATGTTACACGACCAAACCACTTACACAAAACAAACATCTTAACTTACCTGAGACAAGGCCCGACTGGGATTTCATCACCCAGCGGATACCTTACCCGTCCCGACGATCTTACTTGGATTTCATCACCAAGGGGAAAGCCCACTCTGTTCTCTAGCAGAGTCTAATCTCTAGGGGAAGTATATTTTGGCTAAGCGAGACCAGCTTATCACTGGACACGTGAAGTGAGGGGAGCTTGCTCCTTAGCACCAGGCCAAGTACGGAACCTAACACAGACTTTTGAGCACCATAACTAACCCGAAACCATCCATAGACTACTTCTTCTAGGACCTAACTCAAAATCCAATCTTCCTCTACACACATATTCTAAGGCATAAGCCACTATAATCCTAATAATTTACTCCTAGGGTTTTTTTAGGATCTACTGGTGTTCTTCATATTTTCTGTTCTTATCTGCTTGTTTGAGCTTGTGAGGACATTCTTTCTTGCCTTGAATGGTTCTGACTCGTAGCCAAGCCAAGGCTCTAGTTAATCACGCGAGGCATCACCCGCTTCCGTCTACCCCATCCATAACCAGTCCTATAATGGAGTTCCACTCGGAGACTAAAAGAACTCCTACTAGACCATCCCCGACCCAGACTCCTATCGTCCCAGAAGGGGACCAAGATTTTGCACGATTCTTGGACCTCAACGTCAAAGCCTTGCAGCACTATCTCGCGAATAGCTGAATGCGAGACCCCTTGGGTAATCCAATTTATAGAATGCCAACCTCTCTTCTCAAGATTACGGCCATATCAACAGCGTCCATAGTTTAACCTTTAGACACCCAGGCTATTGCCTCAACCAATGACCAGCCTTTGACCAACCATCCAAGTGTGGCCTCTCCCTCCATCTTTGGGCCCACTTCCACCGGGGTTTCGGCCCCCTATCAACCTCAGCCCACTCAACCACTCTCTACCCCCTTTCAGAATCTAGTCATCTCTATTCCACCTACCCTTGCTCCTATCAACATTAGGGTGGATACTTATCCATTGGCCCATGTTACCACTAACCAACTTCCCATGGCAACATCGAACCTAGCCATGCCTTCTACCCAACCATCCTTAGTCTCCTCTTTTATCCCTATGACTAGTCACCCATACGTTGCACCCTTACTGGTACAACTGACTACGTCATATGCCTCTTCTAGCCTCTTTCAAGTGCCTTACAATCTAGGGGGCACTCCACCCACCAATCCGTCAGTAGATATCATCAAAATGCTGATGGACAAGATGTCTAGCCTAGAGACCTCCGTTTCTAACTCACGCAATACTCTCTCATATGAACAAATTTGCAATGATCCCATTCATCCTTCTGTCCCGATCAGGCCATATCCTAGCTAGTGGGAACTTCCCAAGTTTTCTCATTTTCAAAGCAAGGAAGACCCACAACAACACTTACGGGCATTCAGACATGCATGTTACCTTATTGCCCATGATGATGCATTGCTTTTACGCACATTTCCTATGTCTCTCTCAGGTGCTGCACTTGACTGGTACAGCTCCCTTGCCAGCCATTCCCTCTTCACATTCACTCAGTTGGCCTAGCTCTTCCTTGATCATTTCTCTATCAACATCACCAAGAAGGTCTCAATCACAGACCTCTATTCTATCTGCCAATTCGAGGACGAATCCATTGCTGATTTCGTCACTCGATGGAGGGGCCTCATCAATCAACTCCCTTTTCCTTACCCCAACTTGAACTTATTGAACTTTTCTCCCAAGCTTGCACCAAACATATTTCTTCCACCTTAAGGGTTCAGACCTTCTGCACTTTTGACGAAGCCTTCACGATGGCCCACAAACTTGAGTTACGTGCCATTGAGGAGAATAAAGTCAAGTTGCAGAGCAAGAATCCCAACTCCAAGACCAATGACTCCTCTTCTTCTAAGCCTTCCTCATCCAATCCTAAATCTAAAGCTTCAGCAAATGCTGTGGTTGTTAGATCTTCCTCCTCTTCCCCTTTAACTAACCAGCCTGAACCATCCACGTCCCAAAGCATCACCCGCCAATTCCAGCAGAGATACATACGACAGTATAATCCACTCATAGAATCATACGCGTCTGTGCTGGAAAAACCCGTCAAATAGGGGGTCATCAATCTCCCCCAGATCCAACCACCTCCACAATTTGATCCCTCACACGCCATCCCTGCATGGTATAGGGAAAATGACTTCTGCAACTACCACCGTGTTAAAGGCCATGACACAGGCAACTGTAAAACCCTTAAAAACATAATCCAAGACATGCTTGAAAAGGGTGACCTCATCCTAGACAATCCCAATGCACCACCTACTCAGGGTATCGACATCTTCAAACAACCATTCCCCAATCATCCACCAACTCAAAACAATGTCCAGACCTTGATTGACAACACTCATGAACACAACATTCGAACAGTCAAAACGGTCTCGCCCTTCATTTTTGACCAACCTCAAGAGGTGAGTCCATCCATCAGTCCATCACATGTGGACAAACCTCTTTCTTCAGTTAGTTCTCCATCAACCCCTCTCATCTTGGAGGATGCCTCAACCTTACCAGCACTGCCGGTTTCACCATCCTCCTTCTTGCTACCCATGGAGGACCCAACCCTTCCTACTCCTCGACCGCAAGTGGAGGGCACAATCATCCCTGCCCTTTACCCGCTTGAGGAGCCTCATTCTTTGATTTCTTCTCCACCCAGGGAAGAACCTGCCTCTCCTTTGTCTCTAACCAAGGACGAACCTATCATGACTTCATCATGCCTTGGGGCTGAGACTACCACACCTTCGATCCCACAACCGTCAACATCTTCTCAAGAACCCAAACCTCATCCAACATCTTCTCAGCCATTTTCCTGATTAGTGGAGAAACTCGAACTTCTCCCTTCAAGGAAAGTGGAGCATCAGGTATTGTGGGAGCGTCTCACAGCTCTTCAACATGCCCATGCCCTCTCATCTCATATTGCTAATCCTCCCATGGCAGAATCTCCCAAGACTCTCAAAAAAAAATAGACTTCCACTTCTAGACCATCTACACCTCAACCAACCGCATCAAGACCAAAACCCTCATCTACCCTGTCTAAATCAATCAAGTCACTCAGCGTTCGCCCTGTTTCTACCCTCACTCATCCACAAGTGAAGGTGGACTTAGACCAAACCTTGACCAATAATAGTCTTCAAATCAAGTCAAAGAAGACTGCCAAACCACAGAGGCGAACTCCTCCTCCCCCGTCACCATTTCCCTCCATTTTGGGCCCTCATCCTTCGACCTTGACCAAAGTCCTCCCCACTCATACCTCTAATCAAAACTAGTTGCCTCCTTTGCTTCCTTTGCCTACCGCTAGCCTACCCTCTCCCAAAAGGGTGGTACCTCTCATGAAGAAAGTACCATCTCTGCCTGTCGCCGCACCATCAACCCAGAAGGTGGTACGAAAACCTCCTCCAACTCTGCCCAAGCAAAAGTCACCATCATCGCACACATCACTGAGCACAGACCCTTTAATAGGCTCATACTCTTTGATCTTGCACCAACTTTTACAAACTTCTAGCATAACTCTTTCACCCATCAGGCCTTTCCAACCCTTCGGGTCTAAGCCCTCCTGGTTCGACGACACGAAGATTTGATTATACCATCGTACGCCAGGACACGATATCGAGACTTGCTGTGCCCTCAAGGCTATCATTCGCCACTATTTGGAGAAAGACTCTCTTCTCTTTGAGGACACTCTTGACCGACCCCTGACTCCTTCTCATAACCCTCCAACCTCTTCAAACCCATCAACATCTCATCAACAGGTTATAACCCCTTTATCTCCTTCACCTCTTATCTTTGAAATCAATGCCATTCACATAACCACTAGGTCACAAAAGGACAAGGCGAAAGAAAAATCTGCCATTCCTTGGACCTACCCTTTCGTCAATCCACCTCAACCGCCCATGCCTAAGATTTTTATCCTTGGCGCGCCTCAATCCTCCTCTTCTTCTTCTTCTTCTGGACCAATCCATGACTCCAGGTTGAAACAGATTCACCAGACACCCGTGAAGATGTCCCTTTTTGACCTCATCCAAACCTTGCCTCAACATCGCCAAGCCCTCAACAGAGCCCTATAGGTAGTGAAGGTCCAACTCGAGGACCCCCAACCATTTGCTTCCCTTGTCCACTCTTTAGCCCCTATTTCCTCCATCACATTCAGCGATTTTGAGATTCCCACATCCAACATGGAAGATCAGGACGCCACCCTCTTCATCACTACCTATGTTGATCGAACATGCATTAAATGTGTTATGATCGATGGAGTCGCCAACATCAACATTATCTCCACCCATGCCTTTGATCAGTTGGCTCTTCCCAAGAATTGCATCTCCAAAACTGATGCAATCTTGTGCTCCCTTAATGACACCACTACCACGACCATTGGCACAGTTGTCCTTCACATCCGTGTTGGTCCACGCACAGTCCCAGAGCTCTTCTATATCATCGAAGAAGAGTTTCAATACAACATGTTGCTGGGCCGACCCTGGCTCTGCGCCATGGCTTGTGTCCCCTCCACCCTGCACCGTTGTGTGAAATTCGAGCACGATGGGCAAGTGCACACCATTCCCGCTGACCCTTCACCCTTCAAAACTTGTAACACCACCTACCGTCCAAATGACGTCCTCATTCCTATCAAGCCATCAATCCTAGCACTACCTCCATCTGCAGAAGCTTCGACCAGTTCACAACAGGCGGTCGCCCTCACACCTCCCCTTCAAGCGATGACCACAGACCCCATGGAAGACATTTTCCAAAGACTTTCATTGGGGGAGTATCATTTTTTGACCTTAGACATGTTCCAAACTCTGCAAGAGTATGGACACCTTCATCACAGCCCTAGTTACGACCATTAGCTCAGGATGATCATGTCTTATGGTCCTCCTCAGCTCCAAACCAACCTTTTCTATGGGGGGCTTGATCAAGCTCCTACTAATGGCAATCCTCTTTCTTCACCTCAACCTTTCACATCAAACTTCTCGTTTCTTGGCAACCCCACCTTTGCACACACTTACCTTTATAGGTGTGCATGGAAGGGTTTTGGTTTCGGACGCTATGAGCAGGGCTCCCATCAGCCCATTGAGCCGCTCAACGATGACAATGCCAAGAAATGATATGGTCTGGGATATCACGACCCCACTCAAGACCCTGCAGACCTTTGTCCCGAACCAACCATTGACCAATCTCCTCCACGCTCGCCCATTCCTCCTCCTTCACCTACGGAGTCGGTGGTTTCCATCCCTCCTAAATTTTTCAATGCCTAAATGCCATTCGCTTGGGAACCCCTAACCTATCAACTAGGTGGGGTACCCAGGTCTCTCCTCCTCGTCTTCTCTCCATATCATCCGCACTGGGTGTTAGACATTCTTCCTACCACCAAATGGCTGGGGGGAGTTTGAATTTATACTGCCTATCATGACCTCAACCAAACATCAATCACCCATCAACCATGACCTCAATCAATCATCAAACCAGACCTTGACCAAGCAACCAAACCTTGACCAATCATCAACCTTAACCTCTTAATCATGACCAAACACCAATCTCAACCCGGCCCTCGACCAGTCTCGACAAATTCATGACCACATCAACCAACTTCTTAATCATCATCAACACGTGACCAATATGGAGTGAATTAAATGAGGCAAGTTTGCCCCTAATTGGCTTGGACCTTTCATCATCACGCACAAGTATGGATCAGGGACTTATCGTCTGTCCTCTCTTGATGGATGACCAGAACCTGAGCCTCTTAATGCGTTGCATCTGCGATCATTTTACTGCTAGTCGAGTACTCGTTCACTTGACATTTACCTTGAGCTCATCCCTTGAGCAATCCCCATCCTCTTAGTCCTAATTCCTTTCATCCCTACTCCCCTTAACAATTCCTATAACCCTTTTATGATGTATGGATGCTTTGTCCTAATAAAAGGGAGCCCTTGACCTTCTATACTCTTGTCCATGACTCACATTTCTATCAAAACAAATCAAGATGTCAAAATATCCACAGTCACCATATCAATATCAAATTAAAAAGGCAGACTGCTCCCTTGAAGGACAGTTGTACTATCATTGTTGTAGCTAATAGACTACTCCCTTGAAGGACAGCTATTCAAAAGCCCTTATATTAAGCAAAATTCTAGCCCACTCCCTCAAAGGATGGCTATGACTAATCTGGCAATAAAAAACACTATCTATCTTAGAAGCTTCCCACATTGATCAGTCTACACGCCAAAAAAAAAATGAGTCATGGACTTGACTTATAGTTGTCTCAGGGTCTCCCATAAAAAAGGGCAAGGTTATCTCTACTCTTAAAAATGGGTTACCCTATTTCCTCCTCCTATCACCTGCTCAAGGGACTTCGAGCTCACTTTAATATCAAAGTGATTCGATTACCATTCTAACACAACATATGGTCAATGATGTCATGCATGAATGGGGCTCTTGGTTCTAATAACCCCTATCTATGCTGTCATTCTGGTCCTTGTCAATGAAAGAGCAATATGCCTTTCACTTCTTCTGCACTTTGGTCACATTCAACTTCATCACTTGTCAAACCTAATCAACTCAACTCAACTCTCTTTTTAGGCCACTCCCATAGCCTATTCACACTAGTTTCTCTGGACACCAATACACATGGAACCTATCGATCAAATGCAATTTATGTTAAGCATAAACCAATACTTGCTGAAGCATAAATAGACCTCAATTCATCTTTAGCATACATTCATCACGAATATGGAAAATTGCTAGGGATGAAAGACCCCTCAACCAATGTTGCAGAATACACCATTTGGAAAAGGCTGTAACATCTTTTTCTCCTCATCATTTTGACACATGACCAAGATCAATCTATCGACCACTTTGACCACACCAATCATCGACCACTCTTCTCAACTAGTTCGAACTACATTGGTCTGAGGCCCTATGACCTGGGCTATGTAAGCAACACTCAGATGATACGACATCTTCTGGGGTTAGCTTGACCACCCTCGTTTTTTTGTCTCTCTGATGGACAAACCTTCTTTCCTTCTTTTGACCATGACCTTGCCCTCGACCAAGACCAATCCCTTTGACCCTTCCTCCCTTTTAGGGAGAACTACATTGGCCTGAGGCCCTTCCACAAGGGCTATGTAGGTAGCACTCAGATCACATAACGTCTTCTGAGGTTAGCTCGGCCACATCCTTTCATCCATTCCTCCCCCTTGACCAATGACCATTGGAGATCATGCCTATCTCCTTTGACTTCAACCACTTCCAAGACAATGTTGCCTTGGTTGTTTTTGCCTATATGCTACCTCATGACTGGTTAGCCAAATTGTGCGCAGACTATTTTTGACCCTCATAAGTATAGGATTGCAAGCAGATTGATCCGCACTACTTGTGACTTTTTCATGTTTCTAGGAGCACTTCCTGAGCTCAAGATACCTAGAACACGACGACCCATTGGAGCTACAGCTTCGATTGAATAACCCGATCAGCTACGATTACATGCTAGGGCCCGGTTATTTCAATTTTGGCACTCCTTGACCCTCGACCTATGACAATCTGACCTGACCATCTCGTGAAGTGGTATGCGCGCAATCATGACTTTTGCAGTGTTCACCCTCACCCCTTTTTTCATCTACTCTTTGTCAAATCAGCACCCAATTCCCAGTTCCCTTCCCTCAACTCCTACTTTGAGGGGGAATACCTCATCCATAATCGGGGCAATCCACCTCCTATCTTTGTCTTGTAGTTCATTCAAACAACCAACAAGATGGAATCGACCTTATCTCCCACCTGGGGCAACCACCTCCTATTTTTGTCTTGCAGTTCGTCCAGAACAACCAACAACACAAAAAGGGGCAAATGTAGACACCAAAATTATGTCTAACCCTTGTCATCCTCCCCTTAATCCCCATTTTATTCTCCCATGCCTATTTAACCCCTATCAACCATTTTCCCACGAGCCTTGCCCCTGGCAGCATGTAAAAATGAGCAAAAGGCTAAAATTAGGCTCTGTCCCCATTCTAAATCTGCCGACATCGGTCACTACTCGGCCGACGTCACCGATGTCAGTCACCCCTCGGCTGACGTCGGCAGTCCTGCTAGCGTCAGTTATCCTTAACACTGCATTCTCAACCCGAATGTAGGATCCATTATCCATTATCCGTTATTCGGTTGCCAATCAGTTTCACAATCAGTTATCGGACCTTCTTTCAAAACATTCTTTCACTCGACCTTCAAAAATGATCAGCCAACTTTTACATCCAATCAATCTGTAATCAAATCTCTCGTATTCTCTCTCTCCAGTACAGGTATTCTGCTTCAATCATCTCTCTAAAGGTCTGCTACATCAAACTTCTGTAACACATCGACAACATCAATTATGTCTCCTACTCTATCTTCAGCATGTAACAGGTAAGTGTTTCCTCTGTGCTTTTATTTTGTTCTCTGGTTATTGTTTTTTGATATTACCACCCTAACTTAGATTCAGAAACCCAACTTGACTTCCTCCCATACCACCTCTATCCACCCTTTTCAGTCTGCAACTCTGCCCACATTTTTGCACAAACCCCCAAACAATCCCTCTGACTCCCAAACCGACTCCCTAACCCACAGACAAAAACTTCAGACCATTCTGCAATCCTAAAACCTTGTCCAGACCCAACTAGACCCCATCCAAAACTGTTTCCCCGACTGACGCCGGTCATTTCCCCTACCGACGTCAGCACTTTAACCGACGTCGGCACCCTTCCTTGACCGACGCCAGCACAGAGACCGACACCGACGACTGTGCAGAGCAATTTGCTACATATCAGGTATGCATTTTACTTTTTGTCTTTTATTTATTTCATTCTATCTTTAAATATTTCTATTTCTATCAAATATTCTATTTTTAATCAGTGGGTTGATATCCCTCAAGGAAGTCTTCGTACTTCAGGGATCAAGATTTTGCTTGACAGCCCACCATCTCCTCGTCTAACATTTTTTTTGTTTCAGTCTCTTTTTCTTTGCAGGTGTCATTCCTCCACAGCCAAAGAGGAGTACCTTCCAACGTCTGATTTCGGTGCACACAACTACATCCAGGTAACATCTAACCTTGACCATTCTTCTTAGTTTCTTAATTTCTTTTTCAAATGTAGAAAGCGAACATAGCGTAGAAACACCAAGTCCATACAAGGTCTCTTGGACTCAAACTATTCACAAAGTCTTAGTGAATGAATAGTGTTATGTAGACTTGTAGATAGGTGGATAAAGGAGAGAATATTATGTGATGTCATTACCATTAATGTGTGTCACATTATTATTCAGAGACCATGGTATTATACCAAGAGATCTTTGCATGATGTAAGAGCTAACACTTACACCATTGAGAAGGATGGATATAAGCACACATTAAAACCATTAAAATATAATGCATGGAATGAGACACCATGTAGTGTCATGATGTTTGGATATAAGGAGTACCTTCCCAAAGAAGTTATTTATAAATGATGATCACGTAAAGAGTGAATATAATTAATATGTAGATAAAGAGGATGTATATATTGATAATATTTTAGGAGAGAAGAGGAAACAAACATCAATAATCCCACAAGCAGTAAACCCAAGAATAGATAAGATAAACATGCAAGAGCAAGAGTTTAGTTTCAAAGAAGATAAGTAGGAGATTGTTTTGATTGATTTGTGTGTTTCATGTATAGGTTGGATGCAGGAGAATAACCAGGTGTTGTAAATGATTAGGTGGGAGATCAATGTTCAAGAAGATAACCTCAAAGGAGAAATAAAGATGGCATTGATCAAAGCACAAGGAGGTCTATATGTCACTTATAGACCTTAGGACACATGAGGATGTAGCATTGCATATTTTTAAGTAAACATGAGAGATAAATATTGAGGAGGAGGTTGAAATAAGTTGATAAAATTTCATGGAATGTTTCTTTCATACTCGAGTAGTATGATGCAGGAACATCCTTATTGGATGACTCATTTTTGTGTTGTTTAAATTTTTTTGGTTTGAACAAGTATTTCATGGTCAATTATAATGTTTATAGCTATTATAATGGTTTTAGGAGTCTTTAAATACACTTTTGAATGTTTTTAAAGTGTTTATAAGTGTTAGAATAGGTTAGAATTCAAAATTGGCATTTTCCCACCAATTTGCACAATTTGAATAATTTAGCCTAGAATGGGTATTATAGGAGGATGTAAAAAAGTCATAAAGGTTGAAAATTATTGGGAGAGAATTATATAAGACACCATGTTTCTATCAAATAATACCATTCACAAATATACAAAAAATCAACCATGATGTTTGTGTTAAGGTGTAAACTCTCTTGTAAGTGACTATTGGAAGGTCAAAAAGTAGTTAGAACAATTATAAGAGGTATAAAACATGTAAGTTTTGTTTTTGGATTAATTTTGTCTTGATGTATTAGAGGATAGAGGGTTAAATACCCAATATACAATGAAATTATTTTCTCAATGTTGAAGAAAAAGTGATTGAACTCTATTTTCCTGCATATTTCTATATAGATTAACTGTGTCAAGTTTGCTCAATGAAGGAAGATCTAAAAATGTTGATTTTATGACATTTAATATGAATTGGTGAGTTTTTTCCAAATTTTTTGAATGTGTTTTAGAATTTTATGTGCTTATTTTCATGTTACTTTTTTTTAGAGAACTATACAGACCTGTGTAATGATGCACACTTAGACAATCTAGATACAAAGTATTATAAAAAGGTGTGGCAGAGATGTTGAATGGTGTGCTTATTGATTTAAAAATGTGAGTAGAGTTGTTATAGACCCTTTTAAATAATTTATATATATTATAAAACATTAATGGAGGTCTAAGTCACAATACTTTGCTCCCTGTTCCCTACAAACTATAACTATGTGCTTAGTATGAGCCAACAATGTTATGAAAATATTGAATATAAGAGTGTTTGTGAGTAACTAACAATTGGAAAAGGTGATTATGAGTTACTTATACCTTAAAATAGTTTCAAATAATTTTTTATCACTTTATGGATTTTAAAACTTTAATTGTGTTCCTCTTGAGCACTCACAAACCCCTGTTAACCCTAAACTAGGGTTTTGGAGAGAAATACATTTATAAAAAGAGTCCACAAGTGAAAATTACCCAAATTTTGTAATATGATATATTTCCATGTATGTGAAGATATTTTGGAGGTTTTGGTTTAATTCGGTATGTGTACATATAGTGGGAGAGGATTATTTGGAAATAGGGGTAGAAAAGGCCTAATTAGGCCTAAGAGAGACTAGTTAAGTGTCTTCCAAGTTGAGTTCGATGATGAAATTTCATATGGAAGTGTAAAAAGATAGAGGGTGTCTTTAATTTCCATTGGTTTCTCAAAAATTGTCCTTACATGATTGTACAAGGTGAAAAATATTTAAAAAGGCTATAAGGACTATGTAGGAAAGTAAAGAAGTGTTGAGGAGTCTAATGAGACCATAATGAGCATGATAAAGACACCAAGAACCACAAGACAATCCAAAAAATCCTAAAACTAATGAATGAACAATGAACTAGTGGAGCATTTTTAAAGAAGTGTAAATTATAACAAGGAAATGTAAGAGATTGTATTGTTATCCTCTACATTAATATCGGTAAAAATAAAACATTATTATTTATTTTATTATTGGTGTTTTAAATGTTCTCGATATGGTTGGACCTATTGCTTACAATGGTTATCTCCCTTAAAGTTTTACTATAAAATAGTTTTTACCCTATTATTCAAACATATTGATGATTTACAAATATATCGAGTGAATAAAGGTCTTTATGAAAGCCATTCTATCAAAAAGTGAGATTGAGAATATTTTATGTATTGGGGGAATTATTTCAACATTGAATAATCACTGTGTGTTTTTTACCTCTATTGGAGGTTTTCACACTTAATTTTTGTGTTGTGTATATTTGACATCTGTGAATACTTTAATTATTATTATTCATTTTATACTCTCTATGTATTGTCATTAGTACATGAATCTTTAAAATTCTTAATTAACTTTTCGAGTTATTTCTCCTTAAAATGAACATCTAGAAAATTTTGGTCTAGAGCCTTCTAAGTCAACAATTCCATGTCCTATTATTTTTGAGGGGTATGAGAAGGAATATTCATTTATATCTCAAAATTTCCCTTATCCTAGTTAAAAAATGAATAATTTTCACCCAATCCTTTAGGATAGATGGTGACATTCAAATTTTACCTCTCGTTTAAGACTAAATTATGATCATGTTTTGCTACCATGGCTCCCTCCAAATTATTATCATTCTCAAGGGCCTTAGTCCCCTTACCAATACTAGGATTCTAATTTCCTTCCATATTTTTAATCCCTACTCCTAACAAGGAAGAATTTGATGCTTCTTGCTTACCCTCTTATTCTACTTCTTTTTTAGTCTAAAGCTAGTTATTCTCTCTTGTCATTTTGTCTTTAACTCACATCTGAACAAAATTTGGTTCTATGACCAAGATTGAGACAATTAACACATTTAAGGGTATAATATTAATATTCAATACATTATATCCATTCCCCCTAGGATGAGCTAAGAATGACTGAGTTTGGAAGCTCTTGATTGACAAAGGCATTGCCACAAAACCTTGCATGTTTCAATATGGTTTGAGATTTAGTGGTTACATTAACTATTATAATATATCTAAATGTTTTTTTTAAAATGTTAATAATCAGATTTTATTCCTAAAAATCTAAGGGAAAACCTATAAAATTGACCCATATAGACATCATATTAATGTCCTCTTTGTCAAGATTAAAGCCCAGCTTCCATTTTCTCAATAATGGCCTTGATTTACCTAAAAAACCAATGCCCCTAGCTAATATATAGGCACAATATTCCTCATTTTTGAGAAAAATCATAAAAATATATTATACATGGCCCAAATTTACAAATGGCCCTTAGATGACCACTTTTTGTTTTCCATTATCTAAACACATCTATATTAGGTCTAACACCCAAAAAATTTCCCATTGATGCATCCACCATTATAGCTGAGGTGATATGGATCAATTAATCAAGAAATGATATCTTGAAAAATTTATCAATCTTGGATATAGGGATTACCTGACTGGGATGAATTTACTCTTGGTCTGAAATCTTACCCTTGAGTTTTCAACCCACATCCTATTGGGAGTTGATTCTTTGAGTCTTTCATGTCATATTTTCATGGGTGATAATGTAAAATAAATTGTTTTTGTTTCATTCAAATCACATGACTTGTTGTACCTAATTGAAGGACCCACGCATAGACTTTGGATCTGTACCTAATGGTTGAATCTATCTCCATCCTATTTTTTCCACTCAAAATCCTTTTTTTGAAAAAAAACTCATGCTCCCCATGTTCTTTGCTCCTTGTTCACTTCAATATTGTTGTAAAAAACACCAATGTTGATAAATAGAAAAAAGTAAAATTTCATAATGTAATTTAATATTATAATACAACATATTATATTATTTGTAACATACTAGTACAAAGGTTAGTTTTGGGTTAGTATAAAATCAAATCAATAAAAAATCCCACCACTAACTTAAGCATGTGCCCTTAAATCGAGCAAGACTAAGAAGAAAGAAAAAAAAAAGCAAGAAAACATAATTATTATACAATCCTTGTGATCTCATTTTTGGAAAGATTTATGTGCTCAAATATAGTAAAAAAATGCTTGTACAATATGTGTGGAATATCTAATAGTGTAAATTGTTTCACTAAAATTTTGCTTATTTTCTTACTTAATAAAGGTGTAAAACTTGAAATAAGGGTGAGGTTAGTATAACCTAGATATGTTGTGCATGCGTGAATCTAATTGATTATGGATACTCTTGTTTGTCTGGGGAGGATGACCTACATATAAGGAAACACTAGAAGAGAATGGTTGATTAGTGAGATAGTAGGGTGGATTGCTTAGCATAAGCTAGATCCAAGAAGCACATGTTTCTTTGGAGGCTATCAATCCAAAATTTTCAAACACTTAAATTTTAATATCCTAAAAATAGGTGCATGCATGAAATAATAAAAGGTATGAAAATTAAATATAATAAATACTAAAAAGTAAACAAGTGAAAAAATAGCAATAAATGATGAAATACTAATGCTAAATTACTCAAACTTGATTCAGAAAATAAGTTGAAGTTTTTTGATAAAAAATAAACTCATAAAGTGGAATTTGGGTATGTTAAAATGGTTCAAATCAACTTTTTATTGTGAAAATGGACACATAGTTACCATCAGTGGTCTAGGTATGACCATCGATGGTTAGGTGATCATATATAGTTGTCAACCATTGACAGTTAAAAAAGTCCATTAGCAGTTAGTAAGACCATCGATGGTTACTATCATATTTGGTTTGGGAAAATAATCCTATTAAGGAAAGTTATAGAGAGGTTCTAAAAGTGGTATTTGGATTGAATGTTGGTTGTGAGGTAGAAAGTGATACTCAGAGGTATATAGTTTAGGGATTAAATGTTTGGGTGAGTGAGAATGGTTTGTGGGTGGTTTTGGGTAAGAGGTGAAATGTCTAGAGTTGTATAACTCCAACAGAAGAAAATGGGATGAGATGGAAATAAAGGGAGATAACACAAGAAATGAAATAAATAGATCTAATTATTGAATCTTGATAAAAAATAGATACTTAAGTTTTGGATTCACCTAGGAATTATAACCGCTTACACCTACTTGATTCATCTTGATGATTATTTCAACCTTCTTTTCATCTCTTAATATAGAGTAAAGGGAGGTTCAAATAAAAGATTTTAACAAATGGTTTATCAAATAGTATAATCATGCATTGATCATGTAAACAACAGACTAAAATTAGATAGCTAGTAATCAATGAGTGAGTTACAATTGAACTGTAGTTGATTCTTTTGATCATGCAAGTGTTTATGTAACCATCAATGGTCAAGGTCAACCATTAGTGGTTAGGGAGACATAGTAAAAATAGATAATATTAGATATTTTCACTTATGTTTGGTAGTTAAGAAGTTAGTAAATGGTCCAAGGTAATAAAAAAGTGTCATGGGGTGCTTTGAAGACTAGAAATACATTTTATGGTTTTTGATTGTCTACAGTTTCCCCCTTTTTATTGTGAAATTTATATTAGGAAGCTACAAAACAAAAAATGGATAGGTTGGTAGAAGTTTGGATGCCCCAAGTATGGGATGAGGTGTTCCCCCTCAAACTGAGAATTGAAGAGGTGACACATAATTAGGTTTGGGTTTGATAAGTGGAATGTGGGTCACAAGGTGGGTGATAAGGTTGGTTGGTTGGGAATTTAAATACAAATAAGCATAAAGAATGCAACTAAGGGTGATATCATAGATCACACATAGACTAGGCTGCCATAGTTTAGGTAGGTGTTAAAATAAGGTTAGACTAGAAGGACAAGTGACAGGGTAACCAATCCACAACATTAGTCATAGTTGATATGGGTAACTCCTATAAAATTAAGTCTCATAGGCAAGGTTAATGTATTCATAGGTATCCAAGGTAGGATGTGATATTGAGAAGATAAAATGGTTTTAGGTGTTGGGACTACATAGGGTCATGCTCTAAGGCACCTAAATAGTCGGTGCATAAAAGTAGTGGAAGTTCATCGAATATGGTAAGGTAATCGATGCAGTTAAAATGAAGAACACAAGGTCATCACAAAAAATACAAAAGGGGGTAAAATGACCAAGGCAATGTTATTTGGTTGGCTAGTTTATGTAGGAGTTTCTCTCTAATGGGTGCATGTTTTTGATAAGGTGGTTATTTTGGGAAGTGTTGGTTGGGATGGTAAAACCTTAGAGGGTCGATCATCAATGGTCAAATCAACTATCAAAAGTCACATAATGACCATAAATAATCAAAATTAAACCCTAAAATGGTGATCATAAAAGGTCAAAGTGGGATTTATTTTCTCATTAGCAAATTAACCTGTGGCACTTCCCTTTTTCATCTAGTGTGTAAATGGTAACAATTTATCTTGTGCCAGTTGAGTGAGTTGGGTAGTTTTTAACCAAGAGGTGATGAGGAGTTGGAGGTTGATTAAGGTGGCCCATAGTATATTTGAGATCCATCTAGGATATATCAAGGTAGAGGTAGAGCATAGGATTGTGTGATAGTGGTGGTTTTGAGTGATCCACCATGATGGAGGATGTGCAATGAGGTAGGGGGTGTCTTGAATTGGGATGTGCATTATGATTTTTAATTATTTTATTGTGTGGGTGGGTTAAGTGTTGGAAATTTGGGGTTTTTAGTTTTTTTGGTATGAAATTTGTAGAGCAAGGGTGAAATAGGTTGAGGTAGTTAAGGTAGGGGAGGGTTGATAGGTAGAATGAATAGGCAATGTTTGACAAGTAAGTTAAACTAAGGTATACATCTAACTTTACAAGAAAGGGAACAAATACATATGTGATACCAAGTGCCTTAGCTCTTGGATGAGGTACGTTAGGCAATGATAGACCTAAAGTGGGAGCACATAATAATAGTGGGCTTAGGAGGCATGAAGAATTATCAACACATGGATAGAGACACAACTATGTTGGTGGCCCTCATCAAGAGTTGGGACCTAATTACCAACACTTTATTACTTATTACTGGAGATATTACCATCCTACTAGAGGATATTCATTAGATTTTATGGCTACCAATATGGGGTGAGATGATAGAGCATATCGGTACTGAGGAGTGAGATCAATATATGGATTATTTATTTGGAGAAGACTTTGTTCATGAAAGGTGGCATGTTGGTAGAATACACTATGCACCTATGTACCACATGGACCAGGGAGAGAGATGGCTTATCATGATGATGATGATAGTTGTGACTTGATATACACTATCAAAATTTAGTAGTGATAGATTTTCTTTTCTATTACTATGTGTTTTTGTAGGCATATTGATGGACTAAACAATGTATGATTGGGCCCTAGTATTACTTAGTGTAAATCTACCAAGAGATATGGGGATACAAAGTATACAAGTGTTATGGTATCAATATTGTCTTTCTTTTTCATTATTGGGCATATGAGCACATCAGAGTGTTATGACTAGGTAGAATACCATGTCACACATAAGCCCAAATGGACTTCAAAGTAGAATTTATGAGATAGATAGGTGATTATGCACTGAAAACACTAGGGTAATTATCATGAGACTTGGAGTGGTACAAAGATAGTTTGTAGGCACTGGTAGATGGAGAGGTCATTTGGAGGTTGTATACTAGATTCCCAATATGGGTGAGATATATTAGGTATATCCTATCACTTTAGATCTTTAGGTGGATTTATGGGAGGTGAGACTATGAGGTGGAGTTCATCCCATTTGAGAGGGTCAATAGATAGTTTAGGCTTACATAGGGTGTCCTAGGTGATTTTTTGAGGTATATTCAAGAGGATGTTGAGGCACCACTACCTTTTCTAGAGCCTAAGGAGATAGACATTTATCGTGAAGAGCTACTAGTGGCCATAGTTATTGATGATGTAGGGGTTATGTTATATTACCTTGTATGGTTTTAAGTGCATTATGTAGATAGTGTTTGGGGGAGATGGTGCACAACAAGATCCTAATGTAGATATGGTGGAGGAGGGTGGGGATCAAATGGATGTGGATTCCCTTAATAGGTATATACTTATTTTAGAGATAGACCAGGTGAAGGGAAACTCTAGCCATAACAGAGGTAGCTTTAGAAATAGTGACCCTATAGAGATACGACACAAATCTAGGTGGCCACTTTGATGTAGGAGAGAGATCAGGATAGAGTGAAACTTGCCTTGGTCACATAGGAGAGAGATACTCTAAGAAAAGTAGGAGGGTAAGCACCAACACTTGTAGGACCATCAAATACCATTCTTGTGGAAAGGTATGTGGCCATGGTTAAAGAGCTCAGATATTATGAATCATTAGTCTTTAGATAGATTCTAGATGAGCCCCTATATGGTGAGTACATAACATTGGTTATTGGGGGAGTTAGCAGTGTTACATTGGGTCAAGGGGAAGCATCTGTGGGTGCATTGATAGGTCCAAGATACAGATAGGCTCTAAGGAGCACTAGTTCCCCTCCACCTTAGAATCCTATGAGACACATATTTTAATGTATTATATGATATTGATACTAGTCTGTGAGCCAATGTAGTGATATGTACACATTATTGTGAGAGACATAGATATTATTATGATGTATGATTTTTTATGATGATGTGGTTATTGATGTGATTATGGGTTATGGATATTGTTTATGTTTATGGTTATTTATTTAATGTTCATGATGTGATGATGTTGTTTATGATATGATTATGATGTTATGATTAGCATTTCTATTATTAGTAGATACATGCTTGATTAGATGTTAAAAATGTGGATATTTTAAATTAATTAGTCTTATACTTCCTTATCTAGATAGACATGTGATGGATAACATATGTGTATGAAATGCATAATAAAATTTCTAACTGCCATGTAGTAAGTGGCCAAACAAGGAAAAATGATTAATCTCAAAAACAAGTTGAACACTTGATATAAACATAAAAACATTAATGATGTATGTGTATTGAATAATGTCAATGGAGATCACCTTGTTGATGCTCAAAAAAATTTGAAACTAGTTTTTTCCTACCTTGTAGGGCCCTCTAAATGTGACTAGAGTGCTTATGGATCCAATGGAGGCTACTACTTTTCGCAGTGCCTCTGGGGACCTGAATCTGGTAGAGGAAATTCCCTCCAATGGATGGAAGGAAGTGTTAATAGAAAAAAAATGTGTGTTCCACTAAAAACATGTCGAGCCTTCCTATCAAAAATGATTCCACTAAGGGTACAGCCCTAACTATCCTAGATGATTTGCTTGAGGAAATCATGGCGACCATGGACCTTGCATTGGTAGGTAAATTTTTCTCCTTCCATCCTAATATTAAGATGGTTAGGAAATGGGTAATGTCTCGATGGAGAATTAAAGGTAGTGTCTCAATCATTGCTATGGCAAGAGGCTTATTCCTATTTAGATTTATGACTAGGGAGGATATAATAGCTATTATTGCTTGAGGACCATGGCTATATGGTCCACATTCGCTTGCCTTGTGCTTATGGAAACTAGGATTCAACCCCAACTTAGACCTCAACAAGTCTGCTCCTGCTTGGGTAAGATTGCCAGGTTCCCATTGGAATTTTGGGATGAAAAAGTATTAATGGCTATTGGCAACTCTATTGGCCAATACATCACTATAGATCATACCACTAGAACATAATCCAGATGTATGCATGCTCAGTTATGGGTTAATGTAGAGATTAATCAGACCCTTCCCATGTCTATAGAGTTAAACTCTAAATATGGGACTTGGACTCAACCGATCATATATGAAAATGCTACCACTTTCTGTCAAATATGTAGAAAAAAGGGACATATAATGACCCAATGTAAGGTGAAGCAAATGGGAAGGAAAGATGATTCCCTGGTTGAAGGTGAGGATCAGTTTCACAAATCCAAAAACTCTGGTAGTCAGGGAATGGGGGTAATGCAGAAAACCCTGATAATACTAAAAAGGTTAGGGAAAAGGCTAGTCAAGAGGAGGTCTCTAGTAATAAGGAAAAAGTTGTCCTAGAGGAGATTAACAAGAAGGTCTTGGACAGTGATAGTCAGAAGGTTATAATAGACACAGTTAACTCTTTGGAGAAACATACCAATATGTTTGAGGAAGGAGAAATATGTGCCCAACCGATAGATGGGGATGATGCAGAAGGCAAAGTGTTAAGAGATGTTCAGGTGGAACTACCTCCAAAAATAGTAGATACTGAGGGAGAAATATCTTGACATTCAAACACAGATATTTTACATGCTCTAGAAGTAGGTGACCAATTAGGCAATTATTTAGTAATAGGTGAAATAGGACAAAATGGCAATAACAATGAATAGGAAGAATGGGTTAACCTAAAGAAAAAGAACTGCAAAGGTAAAAAATTTGTAGATGGTGGCACTGATCCCAAACAAGGGAGACCAACCCTAAGAGAAACAAGATAATGAGAGATTGCCAGTGGTAAATAGAAAACACTAGAGACCCATTCCCTCAAGTCCTCTAAATGAGAGTTTTATCCTGGAACCTGAGGGGCTTTAACAGTCCTTCAAAATAGTTTGAGGTTAAAAACTAAATTCTAGATAATAAATTAGATATTTTATTACTCCAAGAGGTCAAGATGAATGAGGAGAGTTTTAATAAAATAGTTGACAACATATGGCCTAAGGCTGCTTTTTTGCATTAGTCCAGCTGAAGGGGCTTTAGGTGGGATTGTAACTATGTGGAACAGTGCTAAAATTTAGGGATCTCTGATTGCTTATAATAAACATTTTTTGATTATTAACTTCTCTTTGTCCTCCTTGAATTGGTTATTGATCAATGTTTATGGCCCAAATAACAGAGCATTGAGGCAAAATTTATGGACAGATTTGAGTAGCTTCAGGACTAACACCCAGTATACTAGATGGATGCTGGCTAGAGACTTTAACACTCTATTATACCCTTCTAAAAAATAGGGTGGGATTATGGATTACTCTGACAGCATGTTTGACTTTGCTAAATTTATAAATGATTGGGGATTGTTGGATATTGAATTGCAAAATTAAAATTTCACTTGGTCTAACAGAAGAAGAGGAGACCAAATGATTCAAGTTAAGCTAGATAGATTTCTTATTTCTAACAACTAGAATGATTATCATAATATGCACTTGTAGGATTTTCCTAGAACCATGTCTGATTATTTCCCAATCTTCCTTAATTGGAAAGATCAGGGACAATGTGGTCCTTTCCCCTTCCATTTTGAAGCTATGTGGATCAAACATAAAGACTTCAGACAATTGGTGGCCCAATGGTGGAAAATTCCTATCCAGGGCACTCTTATGTTTAGATTAGTCAAAAAACTTTAGCATATCAAATAGGAAGTGTATGGATGAAATAAATATAGCTTTGGTTAGGTCTTTCACCAGAAGAAAAACATAGCTAGAAAACTTGCAGATATCCAACAGCGGATGGCTCAAGGTGATGATTCAAAAGACACTTCTAAAGAAGAAAATGTCCTAATTTTGGACTGGAAGAATCTTATGGACAGAGAAGAGGTTTTTGGGAAATAGAAATCTAGAGTTCAGTGGCTCAAAGAGGGGGACAGGAACACAACCTTCTTTCATCTCTCAACCATGAAACACGGGAAGGCTAACTCCATAACAAATCTATGTTTGGATAATGGCAACATTATAACTGAAGATAATGAGATAAGGGAACAAGCCAAGATTTTCTTTTAGAATTTGCTCAGTGAACAAACTAATGATGATGAGAATGATGGAACTATGTGTTTCTCTATGCTTTTTGCATTCAGAAGAAAGAAGAAACTAAAGTTAAATGGTCAAGGGTTAGATGATACCCGGATGAAGTTGTGCACCGTATCCAGACGTTGAAGGAGCTCCTCTTTGGCTGTGGAGGATGACAGTTGTAGATAAGAAGAAACTAAAACAAATAAAATGTTAGATAGATATATGGTGGACTGCCAAGCACATGCTCAGTCCCGAAAGTGTAAAGACTTCCTAGAGGGATGATAGTCCACTAGTTGATAAAAAGAATGTCGGATAAAGAGAAATAATGAAAGACTAAGAAACAAAAATTAGATAACACGTACCTGTATTCTGTAATCTGCCTCTCACAGTCACCGATGCTGATTAGTCTGTTGTAGTCAATTGGTTAATGTTGCCAACATTGGTTATATTACCGATGTTGGTAGGGGCAATGGGCCTTGATGCCAATGTCGATAAAGGCAATGGGCCTTAGACAGGTTTTAGGGTATGTCTATGGTTAACAGAATGGTCTGGGAGATTCAAAAGGGTTGTGCAGGGTTGCAGGACAGTGGACAGAGTCTTAGGAAGGACAAAGATAGGTGATAGGTTGTCAAAATGGGTCAAGATAAAAGGAAGGCTTTTCAGCCTCTCCAGGAGGAAAGCCATATTTGGTCTCAACAGTACTCAGAAATAGCCAATGGACTAATCACCAATGCATTCTAAAAATATTGAAATATAAACCAAAAGAATACTTAGCTCTTGGTGGAGAACCAGAAGTGTAGAAGACTTGTTCCTATTATCGCTAATGTAGGAGACTTCGTACAACCTTCTAATCCAATGTCTGGAGTGAATTTTGTAGAGTTTCTTAGCCTGGAGAGTGATGATAGAATCAAGACAATGCTCTTGGAAAACACAAAAATGTCATAAATATTGGGGATCAACTTGCTCACGATCTAATAATAGGTGTAAGGGTTGTGATATGGGTTACGTACAATTTGCTAACTATTCGCGAGGTAGCATATATGCAATTAAAACAACCAAGGCAAAGTTGTCTTGGAAGTGGTCATGGTCTGAGGAGATAGTCGCGATCTCTAAGGTCATTGGTCGAGTCCAGCTGAGATATAAGTCATCTCAAGTATAGTGTGTGTTGTGGATGGGGAGATGTATGTGATTTCCAATGTGCCCCATGAGAAGTTTAGGTAACTCATTTAGTGTCAGGGCTGGTTGTTTGGTCATGATTTTGGGTTGGTATAGATAGTTGGTCCATTAGATGGATGGACGAAGGAATGGCTGAGCTAACCTCAGAAGACCCCATGTCACTGAGTGTTGCCTACATAGCCTCTGTTTAAGGGGCCTAAGGCCAATGTAGTTCTCCCCAAAAGGGAAGAATAGGGTAGGTTATGGATTGGTTTTGACTAGGTTAAGTCATGGTTAAAGGTTATATGGCTGGTCCATCAAGTAGACGAATGAACGAATGGCCGAGCTAACCCTAAAAGACTCTGTGTCAACTGAGTGCTGCCTACATAGCCCCTATTTCAAGGGCCTCAGGCCAATGTAGTTCTCCCTAAAAAGGAGGAAGAGGCAAAGAGGTCGATAATTGGTTTGGTCATGTTAATGGTTTTAGCACTTCCCATATGTCTAATGGTACTTTCTTGAAATGATGAGTGTATGACGATGTTACAACCTTTTCCATATTATGTGATGGTGTATTCTATAACATAGGTTATATGGTTTTTCATCTCTAGCAATTTTTCATATTGGTTATGGATGTATGCTAAAAATGAAATGAGTTTATTTATGCTTCAGCACTGTTTGTATTGGTGATGATATATGCTTGACATAAATTGTGCTTGGTTGTTAGTTTTCATGTGTATTGTTTTCCATAGAAACTAATGTGAATGGGCTATGATAATTTATATAACACAAATTGATATTTGCATTAAATAAATCATGAGTTTGTGTTATTGGTTAGAAAATGTTTTGGTTTGGTTTGGTTTGGTTAGAAAATGATTTGGTTGTATGTGACAAAGGTATGTAAGAAGTGAAAGGTGTTTTTTCCCTTTCATTGACAAGGACCATAATGGTAGCATAGATAGGATTGGTGCAAACAAAAAGCTCCATTTATGCATTATGTCATTGACCATTATTTGTGTTAGAGAAGTATTCAAATCACTTGATGTTAAGTGAGCTCAAAATCCCTTGGGTATGTTGGGGTAATAGGTTTGATTATGTGAGATGTGAGGATAGTGTAACCCTTTTTAGGAAGCATAACTTTGCCCCTTTTATAGGTGACCCTAAGAATGACTATAGGCAAGTCCATGACTTAATAGTTTGTCAGTCAATTTTATTTTATTTATTTTATTTTTATTTTTATTTTTATTTTTATTTTTATTTTTATTTTTTTTGGTAGACTGATCAATGCAAAAAGTCTACGTGGGGATGTTGTTTTGTTTTGTGGTCATATGTGAAGCTGATCGATGCGGGAAGCTTTTGAGAGAGTGTTGTTTGTAGCAAAATTTGGGCATAGCCATCCTTCGAGGGAGTGGTCTATATTCTGCTTTGTATGGTTGGAGGTCTTTGAATAGCTATTATTCAAGGGAGTAGTCTATCAATTGCAGCAATTATGCAGCTGTCCTTTGAGGGAGTAGTCTACATTTATAGTTTTATGACCTTTGAATAGGCATCCCAGTTTTAAATGTTTGTTTTGACTAAAGTTTTTTGGTCATGGACTTGACTATAGAGGTTTAGGGGTCTCCCTTTTATTAGGACAAAGCATTCATGCTTGACAAAAAGGGTTGACTAATGTAGGGAAAAAGGGTTAAAAGAAATAGGCATGACGATGATGGGGGGTTGCTCAAGGGATGAGCTCAAGTTAAACGTCAAGTGAATAATTACTTGATTGACAATAGAATGGTTGAGGATGTAAGACATAAAGGGGCTCAAGTTTTGGCCAGCTTTCGAGAGAAGACAGATGATAAGTCCCTGATTCATGTTATGTAAGGTCTGAGTCAATTAGGAGCAAACTTGCCCCGTTTGCTTCTTTCCAAATCGGTCACATGTTGGGCATCTTTAAGGACAAGATCTCCAATTTTGAAATCTCACTCTTTCAGATTTTGGTTGTAGGTATGTTTTGGTCGATGTTGGTCATGAAGTTGGTTGGTATGTTGTTGGCATTTGATACAATGCCAAACATAGTTGTTACAGTCTTGGTTAATAGTGGGCCAATAATAGCCCAGATAGAGGATGCGCTTGGCAAGCGAGTTACCACTGAAATGTCCCCCACAAATCCTATCATGGACTTGTTTGATGACATGGGAAGTCTTAGTGGTTGTTAGGCATTGGAAAAGGAGGCCGTTGAGACCTCGTTTGTAGAGAAGACCCCCTAGCATGGTGTATCGAGCAGTTCTCTTGATAAAATCCCATCGTGCATTGCTAGAGAGACTAGGAGGCATGATAGAATATGTCAAGTAGTCAACAAGTTGTTTATACCAAACGTCATGTGGACTAGATAGGTTAGGAGGAATTTCCCCTAGAGATGATGGTCGAGATGTGCCCAAGATGGAAATCTTGGGTTTTGGTGGTTGAGAGGGCTTGACGAATGGATATGTCCAAGGGGTAAAAGTTTGGTCTTTTCCTTTATTCTTCATAGTTTGGGGCCTGGTGGCCACATTAATTATATTGATTTCAAATAAAGGAGGGGAAGGTGGTAGAGGGACCATAGTTTTGTGTGGGGATCCCGATTTAGGTGAGGATGTTTGAGAGGCATGGGATGGTGTCAAATGTTTGTCAGAAGAGTGGTCAATAAGAAGAGTGTCTTTGTCCAAGTGTTGGCGAATGACAACCTTAAGGGCACAACAATGCTTAGTATTATGTCCAAGTGTGTGATGATATGCATAGATTTTAGTGTCATCGAACCAATATGGTTTTGGGCTGAGAGGTTGGTATGGATTAAGGGGTGGGAAAGTGATGCTAGAATATTGCAACAATTGGCATAACATCGAAGCATAAGAACCCACTAATGGCTTTATGCACATTGTGGTAGGTGTTGACAACTTCTATTTAGGAGTTGTATGAGGAATGTGTCGTACCACCTTTTTAGTTGGTGGTGTGGACATACATGTAGACAACACTTTCTTGATGAGAGGTGCTGAATTTGTTGGAGGAAGTATGTTTGTGTTAGGTTGAGGGAGTAATGGAGACAATTTGCCTTTGTGAGGTGTTGGAGTAGGAAGCACTCCTATTAAGGTGGACGGGTGTGGGCCCAAAATAGAGGGCAATGATGAAGGTGGGGTAGGAGTTCTCTGATGTGGTCTAGTAACCTTCTTTAGTTTAGTGTAAGGACTACTATTGTGAGGGGTGAGGTTCAAATCTACCATCACTAGATCTTCTTTGGCCGAAGTGGGCGAGGTGGAAAGTTCCTCTCTCAGTGGAGAAGGGGTTGGAGAATGTGGCTCTTTAGTTGGAAAGAGCGTAGGGATGATTATCTCTTCCTCATGTGGTCGAGAAGCAGAAAAAGTATGATCCCCCATTGATGATAAGAAGGATGAGAGTGAGGCAGCCAGCGTTGGTGTCATCAAAGCATCCTCCAATATGGGAGAAGTGAAGGTAGACTCTCCCACATGTGAAATATTGGTGGATGAAGGACTATCCTCCATTTGTGGAGGATAAATAGGAGAAGAAGTCTCTTCTACCCGTGGTGGACAAATAGGAGAAGAAGGCTCTTCTACCTGTGGTGGACAAATAGGAGAAGAAGGCTCTTCTACCTATGGTGGACAAATAGGAGAAGAAGGCTCTTCTACCTATGGTGGACAAATAGGAGAAGAAGGATCTTCTACCTGTGGTGGACAAATAGGAGAAGAAGGTTCTTATACCTATGGTGGACAAATAGGTTGACTAACCTCTTCAGACTGTGAGAGAGGTTGGTTAGAAACCATGTCAACCGTGCGTATGTTATGCTCTTGAAAGTCATCAACTATGGTCTGAATATTATTCTAACTGGGGGGCTGGTTAGGGAATGGTTGTCTAAAGACATCCATGTTCTAATTAGCTGGTGTATTTGGGTTATCAAAACAAGATCCCCCTTGTCTAACATGTTTTGAATGATGTTTTTGAAGGTTTTACAATTGTCTGTCATGACCCTTAACACGATGATATTTACAAAAGTCATTTTCCCTATACCAGGCAAGGATGGCTTTTGAGGGGTCAAATTGGGGTGGTCAAATTTGAGGGAGATTAAGGACCCCCTGCTTGACGAGTTTATCCAAGATGGAAGCGTATGATTCTCCTATTGGAGTGTATTGACATTGTACATTCCATTCTTGGAATTGTCTTGTGATGTATTCTGATGTGGAGGGTTGAGATTGGTTGGTTGTGGTAGAGGATGATGACCTAAGTACCACAAAATTTGCCAATCCCTTAGACTTGGAGTTAGAAGAAGAAGGTTTGGAAGAAGAAGGGTCATTGGATTTTGCATTGTTATTTCACAATTTGACTTTGTCCTCTTTGACTGTGTGAAGTTCAAGCTTTCGGGCCATGGTGAAAGCTTCATCAAATGTGCAAAATGTTTGAACCCACAAAGTAGATGAGATGTTTTTGGCACATGCTTGTGAAAAGAGCTCAATGAGCTCAGGTTGAGGTAAAGAAAAGGAGAGTTGGTTGATTAAACTTCTCCATCGAGCAATGAAATTAGCTATTGATTCATTGTCAAATTGTCTAATAGAATATAGGTCTGTGATGGAGACCTTTTTAGTGATGTTGATTGAAAAGTGGTCAAGAAATAGTTGAGCTAGTTGAGTGAAGGTAAAAAGAGAATGATTGGTAATAGAACTATACCAATCAAGGGCAGTGCCAAAAAGTGACATGGGGAATGTGTGAAGTAACAACGCATCATCATGTGCTATAAGGTAGCAAGCGTGTCTAAACGATCGTAGATGTTGTTGTGGGTCCTCTTTACTCTGAAAATGAGTAAATTTTGAGAGTTCCCACTAGCTAGGATATGGTCGAATTGGGACCAAAGGATGGATAGGTTCATTACAGATTTGTTCATATGAAAGAATATTCTTTGAACCTAAAATAGATGTCTCAAGGTTGGACATCTTATCCATCAGCATCTTGATTAGATCGGCTGATGGATTGGTAGGAGGAACACCCCTTAGATTGTAGGGTACCTAGAAGACATTGGGAGGGGCATATGACGTGCTAGGTTGCGTTTGTATAGGCACAACATATTGGTAATTCATCATAGGGACTGATATCGAGGTCAAGGGGACTTGTGCCATGGAGTTGGGGGGCACAAATTGACTAGGTGCTGCCAAAGTAGGTTGGATGGTGGCAACACTAGTTAGAGGATAGGTAGTTACTCTTGTATTTATGGGTGCAGGAGTGGGTGGGATAGAAACTAAAAAGTTTTGAAAAGGTGTTGAACTTGTTTGAATTGTTTGTGGTTGAGGGGGTACAAAAACCCCAACGGAGGTTGATCCAGAAATAAAAGGGGAGGCCAAATCTTAAACATTGGCCATAGTTGGGTTAATGGTTAAGGTAATGGCCTGAGTAACCATGGGTTGAGTAACAGAGGCTATTGATATATTTGTCATTTCAACTAAAGAAGTTGGCATCCCAAGAATAGGGTTACTTGAAGGATCTCGCGTTTGGCTTCTCGCGAGGTGGTGTTGGAGAGCCTTGACTTGAGGTCAAGGAATCTCTCAAAGTCTTGATCCCCTATGGGAACAATAGGTGGTTGGTTCGAGGTTGGAGTATGCTCAGTGTCTAAAGAATACTCCATTAGAGGACTTGTTATGAAAGGTGAGGGTGGAAGTGGTTATTGCCTTGCGTGGTCAATAAGAGTTTTAGCTTGATTATGTGTCAAAACCATTCAAGGCAAAAAAATTTAAGGTTCTACAAATTGTATATTCCAGTCTCAGAATTCTAGAATGTGTGTTTGACAGCCAAAGAGTCAAGTTTTGAACTTGCTATTTTGAAAGAAATATTTTTGACAGTGACCGATGTTGGTGAGATGAGTTGTTGACGTCGGTGGAAAAGCCGATGTCGACGTCTGTGTATTTCCATAAACACAAAAAATTGATATTTTTGAAAGAAAGAGAAATTTTGAGTTTGTTTTTGGATCTCATAATGTGACCTCACCAGCTCAAAAAATTAGATACATACTGAAAAATAGATGATGGCAAGCAACCTCTAAACGTTAAATTCCTAATAATAAATTTTAGAGTTGTGGTGGCTTATGCCTTAGAAGAGTATGTTTGGGAATTGGGATTTTAGAATGGGTCCTAAAGAGGAAGTCTATGGTTGGTTTTGGGATTTGTTTTGGTGCTCAAATATCTGTATTAGGTTTCATACATGGCCTAATGCTAGGAGCTTGCTCCCCTCACTTCACGAACCCAGAGCCAAGCTAGGCCGCTTAGCCAATATATACTCAACCTATAGTTTATACTCTGCCAGAGAACAGAGTGGGTCCTCCTCTTAGTGGTGAAATCTAAGTAGGATCGCCGGGAAGGGTAAGGTATCTGCTAGGTGATGAAATCCTAGTTGGGCCTTGTCTCAGGTATGTTTAGATGTTTGATTTTGAATGTGGTCTGGATGTGTAACATATGTGCACTACGATTTATTCATAATGCATTTTTAATTACTAGATGAGCTAAAAATACATTCAAGCAAGAATGAGATGCAATATATTTTTAACCCAAATGGAAATGTTTTGTTCAGATGCAAATAAGTGGAGAAAGGGTTAAGAGCATGAATTTTCTCTACTCTAAGATGCAGGGAAGAAATGACAAGAAGAAAAAGAAAGACGTTCTTTTTAACTTGTGCTTATGATTTCTTTTCAAAATAAAAAGATAGAAGGAGAGGAAGTAAGAAGAGAATTTTTCCCTAATGCAACTATATGAAAGTTGGCTTTTTGGAAGAAATGAACCCGAGGAAAACTCTAGGGTCCCACCGGGCGTGCCAGAATGTTTCTCTATGCTTTTTGCATTCAAAAGAAAGAAGAAACTAAAGTTAAATGGTTAGGGGTTAGATGATACTTGGATGAAGTTGCGCACTATATCCAGACATTGAAGGAGCTCCTCTTTGGATGTGGAGGATGACACCTATAGATAAGAAGAAACTCAAACAAAGAAAATGTTAGATAGATATATGGTGGACTACCAAGCACATGCTCGGTCCCCGAAGTGTAAAGACTTCCTGGAGGGATGATAGTCCACTAGTTGATAAAAAGAATATCAGATAAAGAAAAATAATGAAAGACTAAGAAATAGAAATTAGACAATGCGTACCTATATTCTGCAATCTGCCTCTCACAGTCACCGATGTCGGTTAGTCTATCGTCATCGATTGGTCAATGTTGCTGATGTCGGTTATATTACCGATGTCGATAGGGGAAATGGGCCTTGATGCTGATGTCAGTAGGGGAAATGGGCCTTGGATGGGTTTTAGGGTATGTCTATGGTCAATAGAATGGTCTAGGAGATTCAAAAGGGTTGTGCAGGGATACAGGACAGTGGATAGAGTCTTAGGAAGGACAAAGATAGGGGATAGGTTGTCAAAATGGGTTAGGATAAAAGGAAGGCTTTTCAACCTCTCCAGGAGGAAATCCAAATTTGGTCTCAATAGTACTCAAAAATAGCCAATGGACTAATCACCAATGCATTCTAAAAATACTAAAATATAAACCAGAAGAATACTTAGCTCTTGGTGGAGAACCAGAAGTGTAGAAGACTTGTTCTTGTTATGGCTGATGTAGGAGACTTCGTACAACCTTCTAATCCAATGTCTAGAGTGCATTTTTTAGAGTTTCTTAACTTGGAGAGTGATGATAGAATGCTGATGCCTCATCTCAAAGTTTGCCTTTGGTATGCAAAGAGTTGAGGAGCCAGAGAATTCAGTAATAAAGAGGGTTTCATGAAGTTTTTATATAGTCATGAGTTTAGAAACCAAGTTTTAATCATTTTGAGACTAAAAGGAGCTAGTCAAGAGAATTAGCATTCAGGGGTCCAGCCGAGGTTGGAATTTAGTTTTAAGCAACCGACATCAGTGATACCACCAGAGTCGGTCGACTGTTGACCAATGTCGATAGCTAGAGAATGGGTAAAAAAGCTATTTTTAGCCTTTTGCCTATTCTTCCATCTGCCAAGTTCAGTTGTCATTGTTGAATGGTCCAAAGATGGATTTAATAGGCGTGAGAGTTAGTGGGAGAGTTGAAATAGGTCTTAGGTAATTATGATTAGTCATAGGGTGATAAATGGTCTAAGGGTGAGGTATCCAAGGTGAGGTGTCTAGGGTGATGTCATTAATTTAAAATAAGTAATTTATTTTAAATTAATAAAGTGTGTAAGGGACCAAGGGGAGTCAACATAATTTTGGTGTCTACACTATGAATCAATTCATTGATAAAATTCGCTACTTGATAATTGAGGAAGACAACTTGGAGATGTTAAGGCCTATTTTTGAGGAGGAAGTCTATGCTATTTTATTCTCTATGGGTTATTTCAAAGCCTCAAGTCCTGATGGATTCCCTCCTATATTATTCCAATAATATTGGGATATATTGGAATGGATCTTACTGCTATTGTTCATGACTTCTTCAGATCAGGTAAACTTTTGAAACAAGCTAATAATACTTTTATAGTACTTATTCCTACAAAGTCACAACCCACACACCTTACATATTTTAGACCTATTAATTTGTGTAACACTATTTATAATCTTTGCACTAAAGTGTTGGTTATGAGAATCTAACCTTTTTTAGACAAAATTATTTCCCCTGCTCAAAATGGCTATCTTGGGTCAGCAAATTCTTGATGCTGTGATCTACACTCACGAGACTATTCATTCCATGGACAAGAGCAGAATCCCTGGTATGGCTCTTAAGCTAGACATTTCTAAAGCATATGATAGGGTCTCATGGAATTTTCTATTCCAAGTCATCAGGAAATTTGGGTTTAATGATAAAATGTCTCGCATGATATGGAACGTTATCTCTTCTACTAAATTTTTGGTTCTGGTCAATGGGGTCCCTAGAGGTTTCTTATCTTCTTTGAGAGGAATCCACTAGGGGGACCCTCTCTCCCCTTAATTATTCATCATAATGGCAGAGGTACTGGCAAGATACATATAAGTCAATATAGTCTCTAAACATTTAGTGGGCATCAAAACTGCTTCCTCCCTTCCCCCTATGGCGGTGCAACAGTTTGTGGATGATACCATTCTTTTTGGCATCTCCTCAGTGATTGAAGCTAGGAGATGAAAGAATATTTTAAATAAGTACACCATAGAGTCTGGGAAAATAATAAATCTTTGAAAAAGCAATGTGTACTTCTTTAATACTCCTAATGACCTTAGACAAAAAATCATTGACATCCTAGATTGTGCTAAAGTTGTTCTACCTACTACCTATTTGGGCCTTCCTCTCATGGTCAAAGAGGTATATCCAAGTTTTTGGAATGGAATATTGGAAAGAAATCAGAAGAAACTTCTTGGTTGGAAAGGGAAACTTCTTATTAGTGCAGGTAAACTGCAGCTTCTTCAAGCCTCTCTACAAGGGATTCCTACCTACTTCCTGTCCCTCTTTAAAATACCTGCATATTTTGCTAACAAATTAGAATAGATTCAAATAAAATTTTTATGGATGGGACTAGAAGATAAACAAAGAATGTCTTTGGTCAGATGGGAAAAAGTGTGTCTTTTGAAATCACATGGTGGCCTCAATATTAAATCCATCAGGAACATGAATAAAGACCTTCTCTCCAAAATTAATTAGAACCTGATTCATAAAAATAATGATTGGAGGAAATAATGTATGCCAAATATATACATATTAATGATGGTTCCAACTTTATTCAATAGGTAGGGTTACCCTAGGGATCTGTGATATGGAATAAAATGCTAAAAAGTAGAAGCCTTCTTAAGTAAGGAATCAGATGGAAATTGGGAAATGGCTAGCATATTAAATTTCAGAATGACATTTGGGTGAAGGATAAGGATCTTATCACATAGGGAAACTATAGAGAAATTTCTAAAATTAGTACTCAGTTTTTTGGTGATAAAGTCAATGATTACATGGATAATAACAATGGCATAAGGAGTTGGAAAAATCTATCAGATTGCTGTGCTCATCAGCCTAAGCTCTTCCTTAGAGTTCTAGATATTCAACAGTTGATTCAGGGGATCAAAATCCCTCTCTTCCCATGAGAGGATGAATAGTACTAGTGGCCAGATAAGAATGGATGCTTCTCTATCAAGTCTTCTTATCAATTGTTGATACCTGAGGCTCAGAATAAAGAGACATGGAAAAAAATTTGGAACTATAAACTTATACCAAAAATCAACATGTTTTAGTGGGCTGCTGCTCATAACAAAATCTTAACCTAAGACAACCTTCATAAGAGAGGGTTTACATTGGTCAATAGATGTTATTTGTGTTGTTTAAAAGAGTAAATAGTTTCTCACCTTTTTATACACTATGATTTTGCCCGTGAACTTTGGGGCATAATCCTAAATAATTTTGGTATTGAGTGGGTCTGTAACTCTGACCTTAAGGAAGTCATTATCAGCTAGAATCCTACCTTTTTTCATCCCTGGCTCCTGGAATTATGGAATCAAACTCTACCCTATTTGAGTTGGATTTTATGGAAAGAGCGCAACCATAAATTTTTTAGGTATACCACTAGAAATGCCTCTCAGGTGTTTCATTCTTTTGTTAAGACTCTTTTAGAAAGTGTCACCATTGCTCATATTCGTAATGAAGAGAAACCCCTAACTCAAGAAGAAGAACAAATTATGGCTAAATGGAAGGTACTAAATCATATTCCTACTTATAATAATTCCAAAATTATACAAAGACTTAATACTAAATGGAATCCCCCAAAGCCTAACTAGATGAAACTTAACTTTGATGGGGCCTCCAAGTCTGATGGTAAAGCCAGTGGGGGAGGGATTATAAGAAATGACAAAGGGTGGATGATTGTTATCTATGCTAATGGAATAGGGTACCAAAGTAATAACTATACTAAAGCAACTGCTCTCCTATGGAGGATAAAATTGGCTATATCCTTAGGTATAAGGAATTTGAGTATCCAGGGGGACTCTAAAATGGTTATTGATGTAGTTAACAAAGCATCAAATGTGGGCATTAAGTTAAAAGATATCATTAGGGATATTCAATTTCTTCTATAGAAGCTTACCAGAGTTGATATTTCACATATTTATAGAGAGTGAAATAATGTTGTTGATGCCTATGCCAATCTCGGCCAACAATTTTCAAATTGGCAATGTTGGTGCCAAATAGATCATATCCATTCAAATATTAGGGATCTTATCCAAAAGGAAATGACTTGTTAAGGATGAGTTAGACATATTGGAAGTATATATCTATTATTCAATCCCTTTGGAGGGTGCCGATGTGGATCTCAGAGTTTGAGGCCTATTTTACTCTTTTAATAATCATTTCTGATTTATTGTACCAATTTGTTAATGTGAGCGGACTTCATTATGGAGATCACCAGGAAATGATGATTAAGCATGGGAGGAGTAAATGTCATCTCTGCATGATAATTTGAATTATGTGCTATCACATTATCATTATGCATACTCAAGAGCAAGGGTTGAAGCTACTTCAACTACGAAGGTAAAAATTGGGAATTCTCATGGTCTAGTCTACAAATCCAAAATGGGGGGTGACAAAATTTAAACAGAACCAATCTCTTGCTATGAGTTCAAAGACAACCCAGTGGTCTGGCACTACTACAAAGAGGGTGGCATTAGCCCCTACTTGGAGAGGCTCAATGGGTTCGATGAAAACTTATCTGAATAATTCATGAGGTCTTGGCTAAACTAGTGAGTCATTGTTGGAGGAATTAGCTTTGATATTTCTGAAAAGGTGATAGCTATGGCTACAGGCATGTCCACACAAGGGATGAAGCTACAACAAAAAAAAACTCATGGACCTTTCTAGTCAGAAGCTATTCTTGGGAGAAGGCGAAGAACTTGCTCCTTATCAAGGAGGATTTGATCGAGCCAAATTGCCTGAGCTGTGGGATAGAGTGTGCTTCATCCTCATGAAGTATTTCATGTTGGAAAGATGTTTCACCAAGTTATATAATTATCATCTCCCCCTTTTAAATCATTTTAGACATAATGCTATTATCAATTTTCCCTTTTATCTACTATGTTCCCTAGAACATTCTATCCTTAGGGTGAGATCAAAATTGGCAAAAAAACTTGACATGAATCCTATCCCCCTCCATCAGGGCCTCATTTTCTATTTGTATAATTTACACCATGCCCTGGAGCCATCCAAGACTATTCGAATTGATAACGAGGAAATTTATTCTAACCCTTTTATTGGTGCTGTTGTTGAAGAGCCCTGTCCTTCCCCTGTCTCTACCAAAACTAAAGAAGTTTCCTTTTACACTCCTGAGGAGGCCCCTGTAGACACCCCTAGCTCATTTGTGAGTACGAAGGGCAAGAAGAGGAAGTTTTATGTTGGTGAAGAGTGTATTGGGGGGACCACTATGGGGACCCCTAAAAATACTTGTAGGACCACTAAGGAGGGCCTCTCCTCAAGAGTTTGTCGATCAGGGTAGATTGCTGACAAACCCGCTCCCAAGGCTAGGCTTATTGACTACTCAGAGAGTGCCTCAAAGGAAGCCACCCAGGAGGAGGAAAACAAGGAATTATAAGTTCAAGAAATCTCTGAGGATATTGAAGGTAAGTAGGAGATAAGAGAATTTGAGGCTACTGTAGAGGATGTTTCTGACATTGTGGAAAATGCTGACAAAGAGGGAAAGATGTATGTGGAGGAAGCTGATGAGGAAACTGAAACTGAGATTGGTTTGAAAGCTAGAATTGCTACCTTGAAGGGTTGCATCTAGAAACTGGAGCAAAAATTTACCACTGGGCTCTAGAACTCTATTCTCCTAAAAATGTCTATGCTATAGGACTTGGGTAATACTGCTTCTATTGTCAATGCAGAGAACACTAAGAAATTGAATGACCTCATCAAATCTATGTTTATGTAAGGAGAGATTTCTATGTCTCTCATTTTTTCTTGTTCTTATTTTATTTTAGTTTGTTATGTTTGTTGGTACACTGATCATGTCGTTCCTATTGTAAGGCATCATTTACATTTATTGCCTTCATGGTTCCTCTACTTTTGTAAGGGTTCAACCCCTGGTATACCACCTTATATAATCAAAAACATATGTGTATGATTCATTTATTTATTAAAAGGTTATATATGTGAAAATTGGTTATGATTAGTTGATGTGATTGGTTATAAGAGTGAAATAATGTTTGATGCATGAGATGGTTAATTCATTAAAATGCTTTTAAGATAAAAATCACTTAAACAAATAAGGTAAAAGGAAAGCACCAAATAAAAAACATGTTTTTTATTTAAATGTTTGTAATGAATTGTATTTGTTTAGATAAAGGTGAATTAATCTTAAAACACATAGAGTAAGTTTTGGATAACAAAAATAAATGTGAAAAAAAAAAAGATAAAATAATCAAAAGGCACTCGTCTTAATGAATGCATCAACAAATAGTTTTGAGAAAATAAGAAAGAGACATGATTCTTCTTCTTTAGAAAGGACCAAAAATAAACTGAAGTTAGACTAGATTATGAACATAATCCTGTCACATGCTTTACATTAGTGTTTGTCAATTGGTTAAAAAGTCTCTTGTTCACATAGTGTCAAGTAAGCTCAAAATCCTTTTTTTAATAGAGGGTATAAAGGGGAGATGGATTATAAATGAAACTTTATGTGAGGTTAGCCTAGCCCTTTTATAGGTTGTTGAAGAGCTAGTATAAACAAGTCTATGTCATAGATGGTGTAGATTGATCAATGTAGGAAGTCTTCTTATGAATTATGATTATGATTTCCAAATAATGGGTCTTTTGATATTCTTGTTATTGGTTTGGGGAAACTGATCAATGTGAGAAGATTCTAAGAAATTGATTGCTTTTGAAAAATGATTTTACCTATCCATCTTTCAAGCAAGTGGTCTAAGATTTTTGAGACTTGTTTTAGGCTTTGTGATAACTATCCTTCAAGGCAGCAATCTACCTTACATTGAACAATTTTGATTAGTTTTGGCAATTATCCTTTAAGGGAGTAATCTGCTAATGTCAGAGATGACCCATAGGATTGATAGTTGTTAATGTTTTTTATTTTGATGACATAGACTTGCTTATATAGGATAAAATGTTTACCTTTATGAAGGAAAAACTAAATCACAAGAAGTTTAAAATAGTGGGTGAGAGGATTCTTTGAGAGACAATGACCATGGGATTCCATCCTATTAGGGATAAAAAGTAGCCATGAGAATCATGCCATGGGTAAAGCCATGGTGCCCATATTTGGGATTAAGGTTACAATTGTGATGGAAAATCACATAATTCTATGCTTTAATCGGTAGTCCTCAAAGTGAGGTGATGAAGTTAAAAATCTCATAAAGGAAGGGATGAGTTTAAGTTAGATAATAGGTGACTTTGATCTTATTTATCAAAAGAAATGATGCAGATGCAAATCATTGAGAGGCTCAAGTTTTGGTATCCCTTCAAGAGAGTATAACCAGTAAGTTCTTGATCCATACTTATGTGTAATGATATAAGGACCAAGTTAATTAAAAGCAAACTTGCCTTGCTTTTTTTTCTCCATATTGGTTGCATGTTGATTCTCCTTTAAGATGAGGTCACTGATGTTGAATTCTCATTCTCTTATATTTTTGTTATAGACATGCTTGATTTGTTCTTGGTAGACATGAAGATGGTTGAGAATGGTCAAAAGATGCTCATAAAGTAGATTGACTTAAGCTAAATATTCCTGATGATAATCACCCTCAAAAATGATATCTTGTAGGGATATGCAAAGAGAGGGAATTTGGACTTCAAGAGGAAAGACAACCTCTACTCCAAAGATAAGATAGAAATGGGTATAACCCATAGGGGTTTGAATGGTAGTATGATATGCCCATAAGGAAAAAGGGATGTGTAAATTCTAATCCTAACTAGATGCATTAACCATTTTAGTTAGCATTTTGTTAAGGGTTTTTTTAGAATCTTCAACCTGTCCATTATCTTGTGGACAATAAGGTGAGGAAAAACTCAACTTTATTCCAAATGCATCATAAATACCTTGGAATTTTTTATTTTTGAAATTTTTACCATTATCAGTGATTATCTTATGAGGGATACCAAAAAGATAGATAATGTGATGGTTAATAAAACCGATAATATTTTTGACTTTGGTTGATATGAGAGGAATAGATTTCATGAATTTGGTGAAATATTCAATTGTAGAGATGATATAATGATGTCGCTATAAAAAATGGGGGTTAATTTCACCAATAAGATCCATTTCTCATTATGAGAAGGGCTATAAATCCTTGGATACTTGGAGGTTATAACTAGGTGCATGATGTAAATTAGCATGTTGTTTACATTTTAAAATACTTATTCATATAATCAAAACAATCCTATTTAAGGTTGGAAAAATAATATCCAAGGTAAAAGATACATTTAGTGACAGTTAGGCCACTAAAGTGTCCCCCACAAATCCCATCATGCATTACTTTGATAGTATGAGAGATTTCATGACTATGTAGGCAACAGAAAAGGAGACCATCAAAACCATGATTATAAATGATTCCCCCTAGTATGTTATAATGAGAGGTACTCTGAATAAGTTCTCATCGACCATTCCTAGAAAGATTGGAAGGAATGATGCCTAGATTGAGATAGTTTAAGATCTACTTATACCAAAGGTCAAGTTGGGTCTCCTCCACATTGAAAATGGAAGGAGGGTTCGATTTGGTATAAGAAGGCTTTGTAAGATGATTTATAGTGATAAATAGCTTAGATTTTAAAGGTGTGGATGAGATCTGGGAAGTAAGGAAGGCCATTATATTGACAAACTTGTTTATAGATTGTGGAGTGTCTTGGATAAAGTAATGTTCAAATGATGATAAGAGTACATCAACTAAATATTTATATTATTGAAAGACATCATTTTTGCATTGATAATATCCATTTATTTGATTGACCATGATTTGGGAGTCACCAAAAATATTTATCATTTTGAATCCCAAGGCTAAATTATTTTGGAGACCTATTACTAAGGCTCCATACTCATCCAAGTTATTGATACAATCAAAATCAAGCTTGAAATATAAAGGAAGGGGTTCACCATCAAAGGGGATGAGAATGATACCAAAACCCCCACCACGTTATTACTTGAGCCATGAAAGAACATGGTCATTTGATATGTGATGTTCTCTTGAGAAAGAGTCACGATGGACTTATCAAGAGACTCAAGAAAAAAAGGTTGGTTATATGCTAAAGGTATTTTAGCCAATTAGTTGATAATGACTTTCCATTTTATTAAATTATATTGGAGGAACTCAAGGTCAAGTTCAACTAAGAGCATAAGCCACTTAGCCATACACTAGTTTTGGTATGGATTGGAGTGCGTATACTTGAGTGGGTCAGTGTTGGTTGTGACATAGGTCTTATGGTTGAGAAGATAGTGGTAGAGTTTGGAAGTACAAAGACCAAGCTGAGGAAAAGTTTTGTGGTATGGGTGTAGTAAGTCTTATACTCTATAATCATTTAAATTATATAATATATAACTTACTCTTTATTCTGCCCATCTCAATGTACAAGCATTGCCCTTGAGGAGTGGTCAGTGATAGAAATATAAAGGTTGATCCTCCATGAGAGGAATGAGGATGGGTGCAGAGAGAAGGTAATATTTAAGTGAATCAAAGGCCTATTGGTAGTCCTTATTCTACTTAAAATATACATCTTTTTTTAAAAGGTGGTTGAAAGGTTGGCATCTATCAGACAAATGAGAGATGAAGTGATGAATTGATTAGAGCTTCTTCCCCTGCAAACTATAGAGTTGATTGAGGTGGGTCAAAGGAGGCATGTCAAGGATTGATTTGATTTTGGTGGGATCAACTTTGATTCCTCAAAGAGAGACAATAAAGCTAAGGATCTTTCCTATCAAGACCCCAAAAATTCATTTCTTGGGGTTAAGATGGACATGATAATGGATGAGGCATTTGAAAATAACTTTGTAAACTGTTAAGTGATCTTTATGAAATTTAGATTTCCCAAGAAGGTCATCTATGTAATACTCAATGGTTTTGTGAATAAATTCATGGAACATATAGGTCATGGCAAGTTGGTAGGTTGTACCAACATTTTTCAAACCAAAAGGCATGACCCTATAGCATACGGTTCCCCATGGGGTGATAAAATTAGTTTTATTTTAGTCTTCAAGGGAAGTAAAGATATGATTATATCTTGAGAAACTGTCCATAAGAGATAGTATCTCATGGCAACTTGTAAGATCAACAAGTTGATCAATGCTTGGTAAAGGGAAGTCATCCTTTATGCAAGAAAGATTAAGATCATAGAAATCTATGTAAATTCAAAGTCCTCTTATTGCTTTAGTGATAGGGATGACATTTGAGACCCATTAGGGATAATCAAAGGGGTTAGATGAAATTTATGGATAAGAGGTGTTGAAGCTCTTCTTTGAAAAGAAGGACTATGCAAGGGTACATCTGATAAAGCTTCTACTTGACATGCTTGACATTGTGGGTATTAATGATATTATGGGTAGTGATAGAAGGGTTGATTCTTGGCATGTATCTATAAGACCAAGAAAATGCTATGCTAAGATCTTGTAGAAATGAAGGAAAATCTTAAAGCTCTAAGGAATCTAGTGATTGTCCAATTTTGACAATGCACAAGTTATCTTGAGTACCCATGTTGACATACATGGTGGATTCATTTAACATAGTTTAATTCTTAGGAGGGAGAGATTTGAAGATAGAGGAATATTATGCACCAAGATAGGTGAGAAGGGAATCATCATCCTAACACCAAATGGTAGGAGAGTTGTTTTATACCATCTCAAGATGAGTCAAAGGAATGGTTACGATATCCCCATCCTTTTAATAAGTTATGGGTCCAAGGATAATCATGTTGATGAAAAAAATGTTAGGGGGAATGATATCAAATTCCTCAGAATATGATGCTAAAGGGATCGATGAGGATGGGACTTCCTCATCAATGGTGGTAATGGGGGGTAAATTGGTTGGCTCTTAAGGTGGAGTGAATTTGAGACCAAATATCTCATGAGGATTTTAGATATTACATGAAAATAAATCATGTGGTATGTGCTCATAACATCCTAGACTAAATCCCTTCTAATCACACCTATGGAGGTATGTCTTGACAAACTCTAGTTTATTTAGATAGGAGAAATCAGAGGTGAATGGTCGATTATAAGAAGAGGTAGAGGGGGAAAAAATTGGTTGATCAAGTCCCCCATATACAAGATTCATTTGGAGATTAAGAGGCCCAAAAGGAATAGCAGTTTTGATATTGGGATTATAACCAAGGTTCTAGTCAAGGTTCCCATACTCTTGGGGAGTAGGGAAGGCATCCAAGGCTAAGAGGTGATACTCCCCAAATAAAAGACATTAAAATTTTGATTCCAAGGGGTTGTTCATGGGGATTTGGTTATAAGGGATGGATGAGCTAGTTGAGGCTTGGTTAGTAAAAAAGGTGGAGTCATTATTGGTTGGTAAAGGCTTGGTAGATGGAAGGAGGAGAACATCATTTGACTGATATGTAATATTAAAAGATGTGAAAGGAATTGGGTTAGCTTTTATGGTAACTACTTGACCCTCATACTCAAAATTGATGCATTGATGTAGGGTGGATGGCACACAATTCATGGAATGGATCCAAGGAAATCCAAGTAGAACATTATACTAAAACTCACCTTATAATACATAAAAGATCTCAAGAATCATGTGAGTTCCTAAACAAATATGGAATATGATAGTTCTTAGAGTTGTTTCCAAAGTGTCATTGAAGGAATGGATCACCATTATGGTTTTTGACATAATGTTCTTTGGCAATTTTAGCTAGTCATATGCATGAGAAGAGATAAATTTGATGTTATCCCCTCCATCAATCATAACCATTTTGATGTGGGTTTGGTTGATGTACACGATAATGAAGAGGGGAAGATCTAGATCCTAGGTATGAATGGAAGGTATTTTCAATTCTTTAAAGATAATAAGAGTGGAAACCTGAAGGGTTCTGATAAAGGTTGCTAGAGGTTGTGGATATTCTGGTTGAACCTATATGGTATGCAAATTCTCTATCATCACCTGATAGTGACGGTGTAAGGTATTTATTAGTTCATATAAACTCATCTTCATCAGTTTTTGGTGAAGTTTTTTTATAACTACTCATTGGATTGACTCGAAAGGGTTGGATTGGGAGGCACCTAATTTGGACACTTTGGACTTGGGTGAAGGTGTTTGGGTTTAGTTGGGTGATTAGGTGGTGAAGGAAGGGTATGTCTATGGAATGGACACCTTTTCCTTACCTTTATCATTTTATTGGGCTTGTGATCATGTGACCACATAGATGGTATGGATTTGGAAAATAGTTATGCCAACAACCTACTTTGATTCCTTCTCTCTTTTAGATGAGAGTATGAGGTTAGGTAGATTTGGGGTGGTTACTTATGGTTTTTGGATTGATTGTGGGCTAAAGGGAGGTTCTTCTAATAGTAGTTCATCCTCATCACATAGTTAGTAGACTAAGACTTGGAGAGCTTTGTGATTCTTCATATTGTAACCAGGTGTTCTATGGTATGAAGAAATTAGATTATCATTAAACTAGGATGTCTTAGGAATATGGCAGCCAAATGGTTTGATATAAGGAAAAGTCAAGAAATAATATTGCAATAATATTTTCAAGATGGTTGAGTAAGACTCAAGAAAAGGTGGTAAGGGTGTTGGCATTTTGGTTTTGACTTTTGGGGTGGAAGCCTTCTTAGGAGTAGGCTTCAAAATAGGAATTTTGGGTGATGGAATAATATTGGTATGTGTTTTTGGAGTATATTTATTTGGGATTAATGGTTTAGAGGTGGAAGGTGTAGAGGTAGATGGTTTGGAGGTAAAAGGCTTAGAAATAGAAGACTTGGTAGTGGATAGTTTAGAGGTAGAAGGTGTGGAAAGAATGCATAGAGGTGTAGCTAAAAGAGGAGGTAGGGTTTGGGTTGTCTTTGGGATACTTGTTTTCTTGATGGAAGGATGAAGGTCCTAGGATAAAATAAGGATGTGGTCCTCAAATGGAAGGCAAGATAGAAATGGGTGGCAAGGTTTTGGTTTTTAGGATCCTAGGTGGATCCACTTTCTTGGTTGGCTTAACATGGGGTTTCTTTTGTGGGTTAGACGGTGCTAAATATAAATTTAGTGAAGGCTGAGCAAGGCTATGAGTAGGGACCATACCTAGGTTTTTGATGGCCTTTATTGGGATGGTAGAAGGTGTTTGGGATATTTTGGTTGGAGTTGGTTTGATTCATTCAAATATGGTTTGAGAGGTAGAGGTTTCTACTAGTTTGGGTGGGATGATGGTGGGTTCATTAGTGAAAGTGGAAGGTTGGGTTGACAATGGTATAGTTAAGGGATATTGATTGGTTGGATAGGGAAGTTGAAGATGGTGCCAAAATGTGCCATGATCCATGTTGTGTTGGGATAGGTACTCCATGTTTTGAACCAATCTAGAAAAAGTCTTATAGACAGGTTTGGTTCCTTTGGTATTGGTCTCAAAGGACAAAAACATGGGTTAAAAGAGGGGATATGTTTCCTTATCATTTTCTTCAATCAAAGGATCTAAGGTTTGGAAAGGTGATTCCTCCATGAGAGGGGTAAATAAAGTGACCACTTCTTTAGGAATGCTTTCTAAAGAAAGAGTGGATTTATCTATGATGGAAGAGAAAGTTATGGTGGTAATGGTTTCCTCCTTTTCTATGTCTTCCAAAGGAGAGGTTGGTAGCTCCACTACCTCAATAAGTGGAGAAAGGGGAATAGTTGTTTCCTTTATTTTGGTTTCCAAAGGAATAGAAGGTAACTCCTCTACCTAAATAAGTGGAAGGGAAGAATAAGTGGTTTGGACTATGGTTTCCTCAACAATGAGCTCACTAAAAAAAACATTAATAGTATGGACTTCATGGTTGTAAGAGGATTCTACTCTATTGTTTTCATTGTTCACAAAAGGGGCATGGTTGGGAAAAGGTTATCTAAATATGTCAAGTGATTGATTTGGGGGTGCATTGGGATTATCTAGTACAAGTCCCCGCTTGTCAATCAACACTTAGAAAATTATTTTTAAATTATTGCATCTACTAACATCATGCCCAATGACACAGTGGAAGGAACATAACTCATTCTCCCTATACCAACCAAGTGTAGGATGAGAGGAATCAAATTTTTGTGGGGGGTTTGATTGGAGGAAGTTGTATGATATTTTCTTTCAACAAATTTTCCAATACAGAAGCATATGAATCCCTTAATAGATCATATTGCTTTTAGTTATTACAATTTTGGTTTTAGGTATTCTTGTTGGAAGAATTAGAAGATTTGGGTTGGTTAACAACTAGAGGAGGTGTGGTTTTAAGGACAACTAAATTCATGGTTCCTTTGGTTTGGGGTTAGTTTTTGAGTGGTTGGTGGTTTTGGATGAGGAATTTTCATATGACTTGAAATTAGAGTTCTTGTTTCTTAATTTTAGCTTCCCCTCATCAATGGCTCTAATCTCTAATTTCTATGCCATGGTGAAAGCCTCATCAAATGTTTTGAAAGTCTGGACTTGTAAGTTGAAGGAAATATGTTTAGCACAATCCTAAGATAAAATATCAATCATCTCAAGTTGGGTAAAATAGAAAGAGAGTTGGTTTGTAAAACATCTCCAATGGGCTATAAAATTAGCAATTGACTCATCCTTAAATTTTTGGAATGGAGTAGAGATTGGTAATGGAAAGTTCCTTAGATATATTTATGGAAAAATGATCTAAGAAGGTTTGAGATAATTGGGTAAAAGAAAAGAGGGAATGCATGGTAATATATTTGTACCAATCTAATGTTGGATGGGATAGGGATGTGGGAAAGGTGAAATTAAGGAGAGCATCATCATAAGTAATCAAATAGCAAGAGTGTCTAAATGTTTTGAGATGTTGTGGAGGATTTTCCTTGCTCTAAAATTTTGAAAACTATAGAATTTCCCATTGAGGAGGATAAGGTCAGGTTGGGATGGATGAATTAATTGGTTCATTGCAAATTTTACATTATGATAAGACATTATGGGCACCAAAAATAGATGACTCCAAATTGGTCATCTTATCCATTAACATCTTAACTAGATCGATCTACGATTATACATTCCCATTGTTGTATGGTATGTTATGTTAGGGTTGGGTATGTGTAACATATATATATATATATATATATATATATATATATATATATATATATATATATATATATATATATCTAGTGGAAGGTTGAGAGGATACCAAATATTGGTATGTAGAGATGTATGGTTGGGAAGGTACCATGTATGGGTAAGTGAATATAAAAGGTTGGGTAGAAGGTAGAGCTATAGACCCTTGTGGGTTAGGAATATAGCTTGGGTTGGGTGCAATGGGCATTTGTTGAGGAATTGACATGGTTTGGGTTGGAGGTATGGTTGTGTTGATGGTTTGAGGATGGGTGGAAAACTTTGTATTGATGGGCGGAAGGGTAGAAGGTATGGAATCCACCAAGCTTTGGAATGGAGTGGAGGTTGGTGGGTTGGAGGTAACAAGAGGAGGGGTGGAAACACTAGTAGAGGATAATCCAGTGTTAAGTGGAGTATAAGTGTTTAAAGATTGGGTTGTTCCTATACTATAAGATTTATTGGTTAGGGTGAAAGGCATTTGGGTGTTGGTTGGTTGTATGGGTTGGTTTTAGATGGTGGTATTAGAGGGATTATTGGTAGAAGAATATGCTTGGGTAACTAAGGGTCAGGTGGAAATGGTGGAAATAGAGGTGACACCCATAATATGGGATGGCATCCATAGGGTGGATCAATATATATATATATATATATATATATATATATATATATATATATATATATATATATATATATATATATATATATATATATATATAACCAAAGCAGGGGCACGATGAGATATTTTGTTAAGGTAGTGTTAGAGGGTTATGGGGTTGTTATCTAGAAAGATAGAAAATTTTGTATCACTCTGGGTGACCATCTGAGGGATAATAGGACTTCTAGAAGGATGGGGAGAGCCCTATATATCTGAGACATACTCTATGGATGAAGAAGAAGAGGAAGATGGGTGGTTGGGAGGTATATTTTGATTTGATTCATTTCTTAGTTTTTGTCTAGTGAGAACCATGTAAAGAAGGGGAAAAGGAAGATAAGAGCAGTCTCACAACTCAAAAGAGAAGCAATCAAAATAAAAATATCTCTAGGAAAAAAATGCATACACTAGAGTTCATTAAAATCTTAAGGTAACTTTTATCTCTCTTTTAGGATTATGCCTCAATTGTATATAAGTTAAGAAGACCAACTTAGGCTTGTAGAGTGGGTACTAGAATAAGATGTCTAATGATGGTTTCAAGTAGTTAAAGTCTCTCAAGATATGTACTAAAACTTTATGTGGCTTGATATTGGTTCCTAGACCCTCATTTCACACACTACAATGATAAGGGTGTTAGGTGCTTAGCCAAAATATATCAAGTTGCTAGAGATTATACTCAACCAATGTACTGAGTTGGTTCTCCCTTTGGTGGTGAAATCTAAGTAGGATAGTCGAGGAAAGGTAACCACTAGGTGATGAAATCCCAATTGGGATTTATGTCAATGTTTTAATGTTTAATTGAGTATGTGGTTTGGTCTTATGTGTGCAGAGAGAAGTGAGATGATGATTAATTTACTCAATTATTTTAAATTAAGTGAGCTAATCAAAACAAGTAAACTATGGATGCAAGATTAATTTTAATCCAAAATGAAAAATTTGGTGTCTTTTCAAATGAATACAAAATAACTATGATGCACCCATATATGATGATGATAATGCAAATCCTAAGCCTAGGATGAATGCTTTTGATTTTTAGAAGTGAAATAAAAATAAGATAATTTTTACTTTTTTCTAAGAAAGAAAAAGAAACTAGAACTTGAATTTTGTAAGGGAAGAAAGGAAATAAGGAATGTTTAATCTTTCAAAAAATAATACAAGAATGACTCTTCTCTAATGTAGCTAAATGTCCTATAGCTACAAACCCAAGAGAAAGCTCAAGGGTACCATCAGGTGTGCCAGAATGTTTCACTAACATTTTTCTTATTTTATTGCTTAATAAAGGTGTAAAAATTAAAATAAGGGTGAGTTTAGTAGAACCTAGATATGTTGTGCATGTGTGAATCCAGTTGATTGTGGAAAATCCTCTTTGTCTAGGGAGGATGACCTTTAGATAAGAAAACCCTAGAAGAGAATGGTTGATTAGTGAGATAATAGGGTAGATTGCCTAGCGTAATCTTGATTGAAGAAGCAGAGGCTTCCTTAGAGGCTGTCAATCCACACTTTTTAAACACTTAAGTTATGATATGCTAAAAATAGGTGCTTTCATGAAATAACAAAAGGTACTGAAATTAAATACAAGAAATTCTAGAAAAGAAACAAGTGAAAAATTAACAATAAATGATTGAATACTAATGTTAAGTTACTCAAACTTGATTCAAAAAATAAGTTAAAGTTTTGTGATAAAAAAAAAAACTCATAAAGTCGAATTTGGGTATGGGTAGATGGGTCAAATCAGCTTGTTGTTGTGAAAATGGACACATAGTGACCATCAATAGTCTGGTTATGATCATTGGCAGTTGTCAACCATCGGTAGTTATAAAATTACATTGGTTTTAAGTAAGACTATTGGTGCTTATTGTGGGATTTGGTTTGGGAAAAAAAGTCTGTTGAGAAGAGTTATAGAGAGGTTCTAAAAGTCATGTTTGGATTGAATGTTGGTTGTGAGTTAAAAAGTGATACTAAGAGGTATCTGGTTTAGGGATTGGGTGTTTGGGTGAGAATGGTTTTTGGGTATTTTTGGGTAAGAGGTGAAATGTCTGGAGTTGAAAAAATCCAACACAAGAAAACTTGATGAGGGAAATAAAGGGAGATACACAAGAAATGAAACAAATAGAGCTAATTATTGAATCTTGATAAAAAAAAACACAAATACTTAGCTTTTGGATTCACCTAGGAGTTATAACCTCTTGCACCTACCTAATTGATCTTGATGATGATTTAAACCTTATCTTCATCTCTTAATATAGAGGAAATGGAGGTTTAAATCAAAGATTTTTAAAAATGGTTTATCAAATAGTCAAATCATGCATTGATCATTCGAATAATAGATTAAAATTAGATAGTTGTTAATCAATGAGTGAGTTGTAGTCAAACTACAGTTGATTCTTTTGATCATGTAAGAGTTCAATTAATTTTCAATGGTCAAGGTCAACTATCAACAGTCAAGGGTTGACAATCGCTGGTTAGGGAGACATTGTCAAACTAGTTAAGATTAATTATTTTCACTTATGTTTGGTGGTTGAGAAGTTAGTAAATGGTCCAAGGTAATAAAATTGGGTCATGATGTGCTTTTATGACTAGAAATGCATTACATGGATTTAGAGTGTCTACATAAACCCTTATAAGATAGATGTTTAGATGGTGAGTAATGAAAACTATTGAAGTTTTTTAGGTCTATTTAAAAAAAACATCATCTTAAATTGAAATCTCATTGAGAATGGAAGGTGACCCCTTCATTTTGATATTTTCAAGATCAATTATGACCATTGATCTTATATGAGGATTAATGGTAGAGTATCAATTCTATAATGAAAGGTAAGTATTAATTGCTATGACATAGAGTTTGTAAGAACTTGTAATAAGATCTATTTATGAGGGTTTAAAGTGTGTAAGTGCATGTCATAGACCTTGCTTGAACACTTCTCAAATTGCATTAAACTTTCCTTGAGAAAGACACTTTGACTTTTGAAATATAATTTTTAAATTGCCAAGTGGTGAGTGATGTACGAAATTAAGATTTTTTTTAAATTTTGGTATATATGACGTGCATTATATGTAATTTATTATTAGTTATTGATTAATTAGCTAATAAGGATTCATTTGGATAATGTGGTAACCTTTGTAATGTTCTCTTTTACTTGATTATTTGATTAAATTAAACTAGAGTGGCATTATCAAAGAAACCAATTGATTTATAATGTTGATAATTTTTTTGTTGTGATGTAGTAAATTTTATAGATTAGGGATGTGTTATCATGATTAGAGATAAAATTAATAGTTATTTTGATAGTTTTGGATGTTCATATGATCTAGTGCTTGAATTGTTCCTTGTTGCAGAAATTTGATTTGATGATTAATGATGAAACTAAAGTGGTAGAAGTGAAGTGTCTACATTTTTCCCCTCTTTGAAAAGGGCATTGTGAGATGCTTGATGAAGTAATAGTTTTTAAAATAAAAATAAAATTAAAATGTGATCATACCATAAGTAATGTGGTTGAAATTGATGATTTATTATTGAAATTGGGCTCACCAAGATGCTCTAGGTGAAATAATATGCCCTAAGAAGCCCCCTCAAGGGAGTGGACATAAAATAATTTTGATTGATAGGCCTTAGAAAGGAACATAATGGGACATATCAAGGTGGAAGAGGTAATGAAACATAGTAACTAGGTGAAATGAGACTAAAAATCATGAAAGGAGCTAGAAATAGGCCTCTAGGGAGTAAAAGGGTTTCAACTTGGGGTAAAAAAACTAAAATTAGGGATATAAATAAACCCTTAGGGGTAAAAAATATTCATTTTCATCATCCCTCCTTTGAATTTATATCTTTGGATTTTGTGCACAAGTATAACAATTATTATGGCTTGTATATCACCCCATAAACACCTTAGAGAATACATGAGAGTATAAATGACCACCTGGGAATGGACCACCGGTATTACAATTTTTTGTTGAAAACTTTAAATTTAGGTGTCATTAATGCTAGGGTAAAGTAGGAACTATGGTGATTTCACCACTAAATGAAAATTCTATAGTGGTTAAATTACCCATAAAAATGGTGGAAACACTTTTTTGAATGGTGGAATTGCTATTGAAAACAATGGAATAGTGATAAAAGTAGTGATATCACTCAAAATAGTAAAATAGCTAGCCTAAATGGTGAAATAATGATGATTTTAGTGAAATTATTGAAGTATGTTTGATATCATCTAAATGAAAGAATTGATAAAGTAGGCATGAAATAACTGAAATGGTGAAAATATCTAATTAAATGATGATAGCATGATTTGCAGTAGCAAAAATAACCTGATAGTGGTGAAATTATCAAACAAGTGGAGGATTAACAAAGTTACTTGGTAAAATGGAAAACTAGCCATGTGTAATAAAGAAAATGCTCTAAGTGGATAAATCACTAGATGGGAGGAGAACTAGGGAAATAACTTGGAAAAATGGTGAAATAGCCCTATGAAATAGTGAAAACACTTTGAGTAGTGATGAAATTGCCAAGATTACTGAATGGGTTGATTTTGATTGAATACATGTCTAATTTGATGTTTTATTCTATTATTTTATTTTATTAACCTAATGTTTATGATGAAAATATGATTATATGATAGATATATGATATGTTTTTTTGATATCAAATGACTAAGTATGCTAACATGAATTGATTTTAGGAGTGGATACAGGTGGTTATAGTGCATGAATGGTGGTTGTGTGTGCTAAGTAGACCAAAAATTTGAATAGATAAGGTTATGGTCCTATTATAAGTTGTAGGAATACTACAATTGGTGTGAATGAATGTCATTTAAGTGAATAGAGCACCACTTATTGTGTTGGCTAAATAATGACACCTAGACTATCACCTTTCAGCTACCTACAAGAGAGGTAAATGTGATTATGGAAGATGTGTGGAGAATATTACACATCTAAATTTAAGGGCAAGACCTTAACTAGTTAACATAGGAATAGTTAGGGATATTAAAGAGACTATTCAACACTACATATGTTGTACTATGGGAGGGACTAGTGATAGAGTCCATGATTGATAGAGAGCGTATGATCCTTATGGACATTTTTAATGACATCTTACTACCTAAAAAGAGTGGTTGGTATTTTCATATGGGCTTAGGAGGAGTGATGAGAGACATGTATAATGATACTATAGTATTTACTTTGGGATCTATGTTATTAGTGTAATTATATAGATACTTGCACATGGTGGCATACCAAATTGGCCTGAGTATTGGACCATCACCCCTACTATAGGTGTGGTCATGGGAGTATATAGTTATTGATCATACCTTAGACAATAGGACTAATTGAGCACTACATGAGCCTCTAACATATGGATGGTATATTATTATCAAAGGATGACAAGGGCATTGAGGGGGCCTCATCTTTTATTATAGGGCTATAGATATTTTACATATGCATATTTGATTTGGAGACCTTACTTACATATGCATTTTGGATGGCTGGAGTACAATGATTATAACAAGTTTATGACCATAGTGTTTTATAATATTAGATAGCATGAGTTTACAGTTGATATATATCATAATGTTTGTGTGCAATAATAGTTAGTTATGCAGCAAAATGTGTTTGATGGACTTCACTATTTTTCACATGTTACATTCATTCCTAGATCAGAGGTAGTTATAGGTTATAAAATGGTAATAGTAGTACCATGGGCCAATGTAGATGGAGAGGTAGATATAGGTGTGATGAGAATGTATGTAGTTTGTTGGTCACAACATAGGCCTATCATATTGATGAGACCACAACTAATAAAAATGTATACCCTTAGACAATATGTACAAGTAGTAGCCTAGGACTATCCTTGGTGGCATAGATGCAGAGATACATGCAGGATAATAGTTTGACTGTAGAGATGTCGGGGTGGAAATGGGGACGGATGAAGAGGTTAGGCTTAGGTACATGTTCTAGTTTAGGTGCAGATAGTGATTACTATGATTATTGATAGTAAAGGGGAAGTAAGGCAGGAATTAAGACATGGTGCCAAAGAGGATATAAAAAGCTAGGGTGGGGGACATGATGGATACTAAACTATGTGGGTTATGATACAAGTTAAAGATGTGCAAGGGAAACCATAGTTTGTGAGATTCTAAATACACCCGAGTATGTATGATTTGTGCCCTGGTAAATGGAAATATATACTAAACATGACACTATTGTTTATTATTTATTTCCTACAGTGGCCATAGTAGAGAGGGGAGTGTGAGAAAATGGTATTGTAGGACATTCACCTCTACCAAGTTAGTTGAGGAACAAGTAACTATTGACAAACTAAAATGATATATCATAGCCAAGGCATTTAAGATATATAGATTAGAGTAGGATGTGGGTACCTTACATAGTTAGCAAGGGCCCAGGGTGAGACTACTAGATTCTAGGGATTGATTATTGTCTAGGACACAAAGATTAATACCCTAAGGGCATAGGTTACATAGATGACTATTATCCAACCTAGATAGAAGTGAGAGATATAAATGTTATTACCCTAATAGGAAAACAAGATATAAACTTTGCAAATTCTCATAAGATATGTAGGGAGAGATGTCTTATGAGATATATTTTGGCTTGGTAGGGCTTGGCCAGTGCTCTATCAAAGATCATGTGGGCTAAGGATAGGGCTAAATATTATAGACAATTATATGAGAGTGTTATACCCCAAATTTATATGGTGCCATAATCTCATGAGTATAACACTCAAAGGCCATCTAATTTGTGGGATTCATTGGACATATAATTTAAAATCACCCATACAAATGGTGAAAACTCATTCACAAATGGTGGAATCATTGCTAGAAATTATGGAATGGTGATGAAAGTATAGATATCACTCAAAATAGAAGAATTGTTTGCTTGAACAAAAAAATTGTGATGACTTTGGTGAAATCATAGAAGTAGGTTTGAAATCACCTAATTAATGAAATCATTAAAATAGGTATGAAATTGTTTAAATGGAAAAAATGATCTGTTAAACAATAATAACATGATTTGTAATTATAGAAATGGCCTAATAGTGGTAAAATCGCCAAACTAGTGGAGGATTATCAAAGTCACTTGGAAAAGTAGAAAAATAGCTAGTGTAATAGTGAAAATTATTTGAGTAGTGGTGAAATCATTAGATGAGAGGAGAACTAGCAAAGTCACTTGACAAAGTGGTGAAATAGTCCTACATGTTAGAGAAAATGCTCTGAGTAGTGGTGAAATCTTAGACTACTAAATGGATTTATTTTGATTTAATACAAGCCAAATTTGATGTTTGATTTTACTATTTTATATTATTATCTTGATGTTTATGATGAAAATATGATTATAAAATAGATATATTATCTATTAGATTGATAGCAAATGACTAAGTGTGATAACATGACTTGGTTATAGGAGCAGATATAATTGGTTATATCATCCAAATAATGGTTGTATGTGATTATTAGACCACATATTTAGATAGATGAGGTTATGGGCCTATTGAAGGATGTAGGACTACTACACATGTCATAAATTCCTATTATTTGAGCTGATAGAGCATTACTTGCTATAGTAGCCAATTGGTGGCACTTAGAGACTCGTATCTTTCATCTACTTATAGGAGAGGTGATTATGACTATCTAGGATGTGTGGAGGATATTATGCATCATGATTCAAGGGTAAGCCATTGACTAGTTGACACATGTATGGTTAGGGTTACTAGAGAGAATGGTTGGAATTATAGATGTTTTGTTATAGGATATACTAGTTGACATTAATGAATTGGTAGTGGAGCTTATGATTGATAGAGAGCCTTTGATCATTAAGGCCACTATCAGTGACATCTTACTACCTAAAAAGAGTGGTTAGTATTTTCATATTAGACTAGGAGGAATGCTTAGATACATGTATGATGATAGTGCAATATTTGATTAGAGACTTGTGGTATTAGTGTAGTTATAAATATACTTGTGCATGGTGGCATACCAAGGTGGTCAAAGTATTAGACCATTGATCTTACTATAGGTGTGGTCATGGGATCATATAGTGATTGAGCATCCCTTAGGCCAGAAGAGGCATTGGGAACTATATGATCCTCTATTTTATGGATGTTATATTATTGTTGGAGGGTGATGAAGGCACTTAGTGGACCTCACCTTATATTATAGATCTCTAGATGATTTGATAGATGCATATTTGATTTGGAGGCCTTAATTGCATAAATAATTTAGATGGTTGGAGGATGATGATTATACCAAGTTTATAACCATATCATGTTAAATTACTGGTTGATAAGAGTTTACAGTTGAAAGGTATCATTCTGATAGAGTGAGATAGAAGTTTGGCATGTGATAGGATGTGCTTGATGGGCATCACTATTTTTCACATGTGACACATGATATCATCAAGTAGGGGTAGCTTATTCCTAGATCAAAGGTAGTTATAGGTTGGGTGATGGTACCAAAAATACCCTATCCCTAAGAAAATGGAGAGGTAAATGAGGGTGTGATAGGCATGTATGTATTTTGGTGAGCACAATATAGGCCTATCAGATTGATGAGACCACATCCATAAATAGTATAGGCCCTTAATAAGTATGGATGAGCAACAACCCAATACTATATTTTATGGTGGAGATGAAGATATGTATGTAGGAAAGTGGTGCGAGTGTATAAAGGTGGGTATGGATATGGGTATAGAGGGAGAGGGAAGGCTTATATACAAGTTCTAGTTGAGGTGTATTAGTTGATTTCTCTGATTATCAATAGTGGAAGGGATATAGGGTGAGGATTAGGAGATGATGTCAAGGAGGATATCAATGCATAAAGTGGGGTCCATTATGGAGACAATATTAGGAAGGTTGTGATATAGGTTGAGGATGGGCAAAGGAGAACACATATTTTTGAGATTCTAAATATGCTCAAGTATGTAAGATTAGTACCCTAAGAGATGAAAGTGTATAATAACCATGTAATTTTAATATATGATATATTTCCTATGATGACCTTAAAAAAAAGAGAACTAAGAATATATTATATTTCAGGACCATCTACCTTTACCAGTTTAGGATTGAGGATAAGGAAACTATTGATAAACTACAATGAGAAATCATAGCCATTAATATATAAGATATATGGATTAGAGCAAGATCTGGATACCTTATAGACTTAGTTATTAGGAGATTAGGGTGAGACTACTAGATTTTAGGGGTTGATTTATACCTAGGACATAAAGATTAGTACTTGAGGGCACAAGTTATATAAATTACTACTATCAAGGCCCAACTAGTAGCAAGGGATATGGAGGTTAACACCTTGATAGGAGAGTGAGATACATCATGTGTAGATGATTATAGACTTCATGGGGATTGATATTATGTGAGACATATTATGAATTAACATGACTTAGCTAAGGCTCTATCAAATAACATGTGATCAAGAATGAGGGTAGATATTATAGATGGTTATATGAGAGTGAAGTGCCCCATAGCTAGAGGGTACCATCTTTTCAGGCTTATAGTAGTCATAGGTCTGGATGAACTTCAAGGATTCATTAGACATACAATTTGAAATCACCCTCTCAAACAACAAAAATGCTTTTTTAAATGGTGGAATAATTGTTTTAAATAGTGGAATAGTGATTAAAGTATTGGTATTGCTCAAAATAGAGGAATTTATATCCTGAACAGTGAAATTATGATGGTTTCAACAAAATCACTAAAGTAGGTTTGATATCACCTAAATGGTGAAATATATGAAGTAGGCATGAAAGCATAAAAATGGTGAAAATGTGATTTACAGTAGCATAAATCCTTAATAGTGTTAAAATCACTGAATGAGTGGAGGATTAGTGAAGTTGCTTGGCAAAGTGGAAAAATAGCCTTGTGTAATATAAAAAATGATCTGAGTGTGGATAAACATTGAATGGGAGTAAAAATAGAAAAATCACTTGGAAAAGTCATGAAATATCCTTGAATATTAGCAAAATGCTCTGAGCAGTGTCAAAATCACCAATACTACTAAATTCACTAATTTGTATTAAATACATGCCTAATTTGGTGTTTGATTATACTTTTTAAGATTATTATCCTAATGAAAATGATGAAAATTTGATTAAAAGATAGATATATGATCTGTTAAATTGATAGAAAATAACTAAGTATGCTAACATGACTTGATTGTAAGAGCAGATATAAGTGGTTATAACATGTGAGTAGAGGTCATGTGTGCTAAGTGGACCAAACATTTGGATAAATGAGGTCATGGGATTATTGGAGGTTATAAGACTAATAAATGTGGTGTGGATGTCTATCATTCAAGATGATAGAGCACTGCTTACTTCACTAGCTAAGTGGTGGCACTCAAAGGCCAACACCATTTTTATTCTTAAAGGAGAGGTGATTTTGACTATGAAGGATGTGTGGATGATATTATTCTACCTGATTTGAGGTTGATCCCTTCACTAGTTAATATAAGGATGGTTGGTGATTCTAGAGATACTAGTTGATATTATAGATGTTATTCTACATGATAGACTAGATGACATTGATGCACTGGTAATAAAGCTTGTGATTCATATAGAGCCTCTGATCCTCATGGCCATTATTAGTGGCATCCTACTACATGATAAGAGTAGCTAATATTTGCATATGGTCATGGAAGGAGTAATAAGATACATTTACAATGATATTTTAGTATTTTCTTGGGAACATGTGGTATTAGCATGGTTATATAGAGACTTACACATGTTGGCATACTAAGTTGGCTAGAGTATTGGGTCATCAACCCTACTACAAGTGTGGTCATGGGAGTATATAATGATTGATCATCATTTATTCTAAAGGAAGCACTAGGCACTAGATGAGCCTATAGTATATGGATGGTATATTATTTATAAAGAGCATTGAGGTCACCGAGGGGACCCTACCTTCTATCATAGGGTTATAGATGATTTGATCAATGTAGATTTGATTTGGAGGCCTTACTTGTATATACATTTTGGATGGTTATAAGATGATGATTATACCAATTTTATGACCACTGTGTGTTACATTACTAGTTTTCATGAGTGTATAACTGATAGGTACCATCCTAATAGAGCACATCAATAGTTTAACATGTAACAAGATGTGCTTGATGGGCCTCACTATTTTTCACATGTGACTTATGAGATCAATAAGTGGGGGCATCTCATTATTATATCAGAGGTAGTTAAATGCTGGGTGATGGTACTAGTAGTTACCTAGGCCTATGCAAATGAAGAGGTAAATGCATGTGTGATAGGCACATATGGATTTTGGTGGGCACAACATATCCCTATTAGATTGATGATACCACAACCAATAGAATCATAGGCCCTTAGGAAATATGTATAGGTAATAGCCTAGAACTATCTTAGGTAATAGAGACATGGATATGAGAGTAGGATACTGGTGTGAGTATAGAGAGGTGGGGATGGGTATGGGGATGGAGGGATAGGTAAAGGTCAAGTAAACTGTTATAGTTTAGGTGCAATAACTGATTACTATGATTATTTATAGTGGAGGTGATGTAGGGAAAGGATCAAGACATTGTTCCAAAATGGATATTAGTGGACATGGTGGGGTACATGATGGAGGTTGAATTAGAAGGTTGTGATACATGCTGAGGATGGGTAGAGGAGACCATAGATTTATGAGATATTTATGAGAATTTAGATATGCCTGAGTATGCAATATTAGTGCCCCAATAGATGGAAGTGTATACTGACCATGCCAATATAGTATATTATTTATTTCTTGTTATGACCAAAACAAAATGGGGAGTGGGGAAAAATGATATTACAAAACCATCCACATATACTAGGTTAATGAGGACTAGATGAATATTTATAGACTAAAATGAGTGATCATAGCTCAGGCATCTAAGATATATGGATTAGAGCAAGATGTAGCTACTTTATGGACTCAATTAACAAGGGTTGAGAGTGGGACTACCAGATTATAGGAATTGATTACTACTCAATCACATGTATTAGTACCCTAATGGTACATGTTATATACATTACTACTATATAAGCCCAACTAATGGTGAGGGATATAGAAGTTACTACCCTAACAAGAGAGTGGGATACAGCCTGTGTAGATGCTTATAGGCTCCATAGGGAATGAGATTTTGTGATAAAAATTATGATTTAATAGGGCTTGGATAGGGCCCTATTAGTGAGCATGTGGGTCAAAGATGAGGATAGATATTATAGATGATATATGAGAGTGTATTACCCAGGACCAATAGGGCACCATCAATCTAAGAGAATAGTGATAAGCGGTTTATTTGATCTTCAAGGACTCATTAGACATCCACTTCTCAAAAGTTAGTAGGAAAGTTAAGGCCACTGATAGGATTGATGGGGTCTCCATAGATGACACCTATATGTAACATAGGATAGAGCTTCCATCAGGATAGATGAAGACCTATAACTCCTCTAAGGATTTCACCTCCTAAGGGACATAACAAGACTAGTGAGATATTTTTTATTGTATCTCCTCATTTTTTATGTATGATATGTATAAATATGTATGATGTACCAACATTTTTATCTATATGTATGGATTGTATAAATATAATGTTGCTCACTCCATTATTTTGATCAAATTAACCTCACTTATTAATCCATTCATTCATATTATTAACCATTCCTAATATTAAACCTAATACCCATTTATATTCCCCTCGCCACACTAATTTTACACTCCCCACATATCAATTAATTATCGTATTACATTCTTATTACATACCTATTAACCCATTAACCTTCACTATATCATTTTTAGAATTTTTAATTACAAAACTCAACTACTCCTAATTACCACTCCTACTAACCTATCTCCTAATTACCCTAATTAACTAGCCTAATAGGACCTAGAATCCTCTAATGAGCCTTGATCCCTTCCCTAATATCCTTTTAGGATATTCCAAGTAATGTTTAAATACTTGTAAATTACTAGACCATTTATCTTTCCACCCATAAGATTCAAATCTAGCCCTCTAGTATCTTTTAAACCTTCTATTTAAACTAGTTTCTCTCCATGTAAATGGATAACCTATGTATGAACAATATTCTCATGATTTATTTCTATTATTGTGTCCATTACCATTATCAAATTCTTTAGTATCCATAACAATCCAAAAATAAAGCATTCAAGTAACAATACTATATCAAATTTGGGGCACATCATACAATTTGGAGGTAAATTAGAGAAAGATGATGGTATAACATGCTTTACTTTCATCACTAATTACTTCTAATTTATCTACCTTGACCAATCAGAGATTTATAGTAGATTTAAAAGTGGATTTTAGTCATTTACATATTGGTTAGTGTTTTTGACATTAAATTTCAATTTCAAGTTTTATTCTATCACATTTTGGTGACCATAGTAGGGGCCCTTGTTTAACTTAACCCTCTTTAGATTATGGTGTGTTTATTAAGATTTAAGGATAGTGTTGAGGAATAATTTAAGTCTAGAGTTCCCAAATTTTCATGATTTCCACTTTCAAGTATAAAATATGACATCACAATATGGAAGTGTACCATTGTTCTCTATAAACATGACTTTATAGATGCCTATTATGGCATTTTGATTAACCTCTAACTATGACTGATGTGGTCTACCTAATTATCAATTTTCCTTTATGTGAATTTTTGTTTCATGAACCATAATTTCATATTATTAATCTATGATTTCATTTATTCTAACTACAACTTTAAACTATATGTGAATGTTTTTGGTATAGGATTAAACCCGCATCTATAGAAGCATGTCATCATTATACATTAGTGCATAATTAATTATATTGGACATAGAATTGTAACTCTATATGTTATGTTTATAGGTATGAAGAAATAGAAACTTAACATTACAAATGATAGTTCCAATATTTTCCTAAGCTAATATGACATTGTCCTACCATCACTTTCTAAATAGTTATAAAAAATGTTGATTGATTGATTATGTTTTTTAGAATAGAGGAATTTAGTTTGTCTAATATATTATGTTACCTAACATAAAAAAATTAAATGATATATACACCTATATTTTCCATTTTATTATTTATATTAAAATTTTGTTGCATCCTTGAGAATAATATCATTATTAATAATCAGTTTACTAAAAAATGATTAAACATATATAAAATTTCCCTTATAAGATTTATGATGGACATTTTTAATATTTTTTATTTTTTTCTAACTACTATGAATTTTTAGTTTCATAAATACAAAATTATAATAAAAATTCATAGCATCATAACTAATAACCATGATATGGTTCATGTGTTTTATGTGTTCACAAGTCCAATATTGTGTTTGGGTAACCATGACATTTTTTTTTAGAAATGCAACATTGTCTATAATAGTTATGACATCATTTAGGTATAATATTTTGATTTTATTTCAAACTCATGTTTTGATACCCATGATTTTATTAACACTAACTATGGCATCATCTCTCAGGTCTATGAATGTATGATTAGTTATTATCCATTTAACTATCTTTGTAGTGAACTCATGTTTTTATAGTTACGACATCATACTATGTAAACATGGAGTCACCCCTTAGATATACAACATCATCTTGAAGATAAACTAATATTAGGTCTAACATTTTATTTTATAGGTTTCCCTCAAATTTCCAAATTCCAAATACAAACATTTAGTTTGTAGGACACCAGTTAAATAAAGTGAAATTTCAAAACCTTTATATATATTTTTGTTAATCATGTTTTAATTTTGGGTTCATATACTTGATTAATTTATTTTTTTAAAATTAGCATACTTTTTTTTTCTATTTATTTCCCAAGGATATGATGGCATATGCTCTCCCCTTTCACCCATATGGTGATTCTTAGGGATCATAAACTATCAATAAGCCTCCAAATTTTATTTTCTATGGTAAATGTGATGTGGAATTAATCTCCATGTAATTATCATATTCTTATGAGGATTATGATGTGGATTTAATCACCATTCACAATATCAAACTTTGTGTTCTAGCATATTATAAATATTAGAGATAGATATCACTAACCTAAGTGTGTATCCCCATACATGATTCCATGAAGTGAAGAGGTAACACTTCAACACATAGGAATAAAAAACACCCTACATGGACTTGGGAGACATATACCAAAATGTTTTTAGGGGAATCCCTTAGAGATCTTGTAAAACCTATCTTAAGACCTCTCAACTACAAAATGCATCCAAGGTAGGGAAAATAACATTCCAAAATATCACTCACTAGGTATGAATCATGAGATATGGTTAGGTGACACCAATCTAGGAACCTCTCATTGTCAATCATTTGGTGGGTTGGGTTTCAAGTTGTACTCACATGTTAGTCACTAACATTAAATTTATGGCTTTATTGTTATTGTATGTGTGTTTTAAATACTTGTATTATTTGAAGACCATAAAACTACACAAAATACAAACTTATTCAAACAAATAATGCTAGGGTACACAAATATAATTTTCCCAAATCATTACTATATTATCACTATCATAGAATCATCATATCTAATATCACCCATGTCATCCTCATTTTTTCAAACCCCCATCACGCAACTTCATCTTACCTAACCTTTCCTAAAAACCCTAAGTCCACTTATTACCTTGATCTTCTTCTATATTATTCATAAATTATCTTTATTTAAATTAATCCAACTCATCCCTATTACCCATTGGTAACCTAATCTAATCACACATTACCTCAATTATATTGAGCAAAGGAAACTTGCCCTGAGTCTTGAGTTAGTCTCTTGTCCAACAATCAACCAAGTAGGAAACCATCCTTAGGATAATTTTTTGTCTAAAACCATCATCATATTATTAAACCCATTGTTATAAGACCTTAACATCCCATACTATACATATTTATATATCTCATCATTCCTGTAACAAATCATCACTCTGTCAAAGACCAGTCACTCCTTTGTTAATAACCTATCACTTTGCCTAATTAGAGACCTGTCAACCTATCACCCTATCAAATTGACCCTAAACCATCAATCTTGATAATAACATGTCACTCTATCAGTATAAACATAGAAAATTTCATCTTATCCCATCATTCTGTTAGTTTAAATTTAGCACATGTCATTACCCTATCACTTTGTTAGTTTAAATTTGGCAACCATTTTCTTCTATCCCATCATCTTGTTGGTATAAATTTTATACCTATTGATATTTTTCTATCATCCATCATACCACCCATCTAATTCTAACATCCATCAATTTTCCAAATCATATCTAGTGAGTCTTACCTAGTCCAAACATTAGGAAAGTACCTCATTATTATCTAAGTTAAGTGTACTATCTAATGATCTTGTAACCTATTTGATCAATATTATAACCCATAAAACCTATAAACATCACTCATAACCAATCAATCACCCCTAAAAGTTAAGCTTTAGCTCCTATCTATTCATCTAATTCATCAAATTCCATGGCACCTCTTACCTATGTCAAAAAATCAAAATATGGACAAATCTCAAGTAAATTGATGATATCCATATGAACATTGGTGAGAAATATATGGATCATGAATAAATAATTAGTTACATGCACACCCCAAGGAAGATGCAACAAATAATATGACTTTTTTGAATAATGACATAAGCAAAACCTAATTTGAAAAGTTTATCTATGATAATAAATACCAAATCCTAGCACATCTCATCAAAATGGGAGATAGAGTATCCTCTAATTTAAACCAATACCTTTTAATAATTTTAGTCCAAAGTCTTATCAAGTATGACACTTCACACAATCCTAACCCTCCCCTAGAAGAAGAAGTCATTAATCTTGTTGACCTTGAAGATGAGGAAGATGAAGTAGCTTCTAGTGATCAAATCTCACCCATATCCATTAATACAACTAGATTCAAGGCCAATAAAGGAAAATCTATCTTGGAAGACCAAGTTAAAAAGGACTACAAAAAATTCATGCTAAACCATATCAACTAAATTACCTAGCAAGTTAACTCCTTAGCTTCCCAATTAAATACTGAAGTACACAAACTAGTTTCACCTAAGAGACTTGATAAAAAATTCCTCTCATATAAAAGCCAAGACCAAAATAAGCCTAAAATTAATCCAACCCATATAAATCCTTTCCTATAATTTTCATTTGCTCACAAATGGCTAGTGATGAAGGATACTCTCCAAACTATGGACACAAGAGCTCATTTCAATAAATATAAGTATGAAATTTTATGCTCTTATTCTCTTGACATGAGTATTATTTGTGTACCTTTTCCTTATCATTTTTAACCACCAAAGATCAAAAATATAAAGGAAAAGGTGACCCCAAGGGAACATGCCAAATAATTATTTATGTCTTACCACAAAGTGGCTTACATTGATGCTTATATGCTTTAGTTATTCCCCCAAAGTCTTAGTGTACCTACATTAGAATGGTTCATATATTTACTTGAAATATCTATTCATTCATTTGAGGGCATAATTGAGAATTATTCATCCACTCCTATTATAATTTAGATCATGAAATTACCATGTTAGATTTATATAATTCCAAATAAAGAAATGTAGAGAGTCTAGCATTATACCTCCAAAAATGGTGATGCTTGGAAAATTAGATTCCATGTTTAATTCCTAAAAATAAATTAGTTAACATCTTCATCAAAAACTTGAAATCAGAATTGGTCAACCATTTGAAGCTTCATTATGTTACCACTTTTGATGAAATTATGGAAAATGGAATTCAGATAGAAAAATATATTATAGAGAAAGGGGTTATCAAGTTGTATTTTAAGAATGATCATAATCCAATTAATAACACCCCTTCAAATAAACCCAAATTTTCAACAATAATAGTAATGTTATTAGATATGGAGTATCACATGTTTGACATGTTCAAATAACTAAAAGCCCGAACCCTTCCACTAAATCATAACAACACACATCAAATATTATTGTTCCACAAGGAAGAATAACGACTACTTTGGGATGGTGGCACTATAATAATTATTTTAATATAATTGAATATCTTAAATAAACTAATAACTACAAATATGATCACCTTACTAGAAATCAAACCCCTTGATAATAGTAAACCATGTCCTAACTAGTTTAAAGAAGAAGAGTATTGCTAATATCACTTGTGTCAAGGGGCATGACACTAGAAGATGTATGTATCTGAGGAATTATATCCAAGACCTTATTGGAAAGGGAGAGATATAAGACCAAGGCTAAAAATCATTTTCCTCTAAAAATTAGTAGTTGGGTATCTACTAGGATCCCTTTCAAAAGCATGAACAAAATTTAAAAGGCATGTATAGGGCCAAGGCCAATCTTCCTCCAAAAAATAATTTAGTTTCCACCAAATACCTTACCATTATGACCATAATATTTCCATAATTAAAATTAGGTCTAAAACACCTATATAACCTCAAGTACCACAATGGTCTATTATCAAAATTAATGGGGCTGCTCCTGATTGTGCTCCCACAACCTGATATGAAAAAATAATTATCATGGGTGCACTTCCCAAAACTCCACCTCAAAGGTCTCCTTTCAATCTTAATTTCTCTAAAACCCTGTCAAAAACTCCTAAAGGTAATTATGACCTCATCTAACAACTTGAAAAGACCCAACCCAAATCTCCATAATGGATCTTCTTAATTCTTCATCCATCCATCAATAAATTCTAAATAAAGTCTTTCATGAGTCTAAAATACCCACAAACATTGATGTTAATCAATTTCAATATCTTGTGGGTCATTTATCCTCATTACAACAAATCACTTTTAATCTCTAGGACATGTCACCAATTGGTCCTAACATAACTACCCCTTGTATCTAGAGGTGTCTATCACAAATCAAAAGATACCACAAGTACTTATAAATGGAGCATAAGTTATAAACCTTTATAAAATTAATGCAATAAAAATTTGGGGTATTATAAATTAGCACTTGGACCCTGATTTTTAATAATAAAGGCCTATAATAATAATGAGAGACAGTCAAATGGAACCATTTATCTTCCTATCATGATGGGACTTATTTTACATCAAACCCTCATACATGTGGTTGATTTTTTATTTACCATACAACATTCTCTTGGGCCACCCATATATTCATGAAATGTGAGTTATCCCTTTCACTCTCCACCAATGTTTAAAATTCTCACATTCATAGTTAGAAGTCACTATTCCAAGAGATTCACAATCCTTTTGTAGTTTCCAAGACATGGAAGGACATGATCATTATATATATTTCCCTAACACTGATAGTACCCCTTATGATCCTAAGTCCAATAAATACATATGTCCTAATGAATTTTCATCCACACCTTTTGATCCATCTTCATCTACTAACATTAAAATCATTTCCAGAAGTTGTGGAGAGTATGAATACTAAACATTCAGTATTGGTAACCTCCCCTTATCAACTCACATTTATGGGTTCCTCACCATGAATAAACATAAGTTGATTTCTTATCAATTTAGACCAACATCATTTGAAAAATTAGTACTGATTTTAGAAGAGCCACTTAAGAGATTAGATGATTCCTGGATAATAAAAGATAGTTTTGTGTCTTGTTATTAGGATATATAATATTTAAAAGCTAATCATATGTGTCAAATCATGAACTATAAATGGAAAGGACTGGGGAGATAATAACAAGGCATATTATAACCAATCTTAGTTAAGTGTCATCTATATCATCAAGGTATTGGATACCAACCACTTGGTATTGGTATTTATGTTTCTATCTCATATACTTATTCCATCACCATGGAGCCTCCATCTGAGAAGGATATCAAGATAGAACTATCATAGCTTTTATGAAGATATTATTACCACAAATTTATTCATTGATACCTCTAAATGTACCATTAGCCTTTCACTTCACCACCCTACCCTTATAGACTAATATTAATGGGAGAAACCTCCTTTGGTAGTTTTCAAAATGATAAAGCCACTATTTAATACCTAGGAATTCAATCCCACCTATCATCAAGAGATCACAAGAAAGGGTTTAAGGTGAATCTAAAAGATTTAGCTTATTTTTTAGAACAATTTGAATCATTAAATCAAATTAAGTCAATAAAACCTAAAGAATATATCGATAGCTTGTCTCCCAATAACAAACATGGTACATCATAATAAACCCCTCTTCTTTCATCTAGTGATTTCCTTAGTCTTGAATAAAATAAGGCTTATGAGGAACTATTTGAAGACTTCCCTAACATCTTCTAATCAGTAGAATAATATTAGTTACATTCTACTCCATTGTTTTATAGGATCATTCTCCATCATTGGTCAAAGAAACTATTAATGTTAACATTGGCACTAAGGATCAACCTCATATTGTAAATATTAGATCCACCTTAACCCCTAAAGAAAGGGAAATGCTCATTTCTCTTCTCAAACAATTTATTGACATATTTTATTGGTGATATTTTGATATGATATGAATTTATATAGCATTGGTAGTACATCATCTAGTCATTTATCTCCAAACCTATCAATAAAAATCTTTGAAAGATGCACCCAAGGGTGACACTATTAGTTAAAGAAGATCTTAAAAAAAATTATAAGTTGGTTTTATTTGACCAATTGATTAATCTAACTAGATCTATAATATTGTCCTTATTAGTAATCTCAAAGGCAAAATTTGTGTATGGACTAACTTTAGAGACATAAATAAGGCTTGTCTGTCCCTAAGGATGATTTTTTGCTACCCAATATTGACATGATCATGGAATCCACTATTGGTTATTAAATTCTCTAGCTTATGGATGGATTTTCCATCTATAATCAAATATGATCAAGCATCCTTCTTGTCACTCTTTAAGGATATTTCATTCCCAAAGCTTTGAGGATTGCATTTCCATGTATTAATAATGTTATAGAATATTAGTCCTTAATATCTAGTATCTATTAGCCAATCAATGAAAGATCAAACATCTATAACTTGACGGTGACTCCTAGATCATTATTAAGTAGGTTAATAATGAGTTTTAAACAAAGGATGATAAATTATTCCCATATAAATAGATGGTTGATAATTTAAAGCTATAATTTCTCATATCATTCGAGCAAATAGTAAGGGATATTAATAAGTAAGATAATGTGATGGCAACTATTAGATCATTACAAGAGATGACACCTAATATACATGAAAATAACTTCTTAATGGAAAAAATTTATCACTTTCTCATAAAATAATGGCATATAAACAGGTATGTGAAATTATTGATCTTAGTCCTCCCTCCTACCAATATATCTATACCTATCTTTATGATGACCTCCTTATACATAATCTTAACCATCATTACCATAAATCCTTCATCTATAAAGCTTCTCATTACACCACCATTGGTAGCATGCTCTATTGCTGAGGTTATGACAATACTTTGTTAATATGTCTAAAATCAGATGAGGCTCTTTTGACAATCAAGGAGGTTCATTATGGCATTTTTAAAAGCCATTATAGTGGGTTGGTCCTAGCCAAGAAACTTATTTGGATTGGTTATTTTATCCCACCATGGATTACAATTCCTATCAATACATCCAAAAATATGTAGCTTATCAAAAACATGGATATTTGATGCATGTTCTATCTCAAGAATTGAAACCCATCACAAACCCATGGACTTTTTGTAATTGGGGATTATAAATCAATAGAAAGATTAATCCTTCATCATATGATAACCATAAGCATATCATCCATATGAAAAAAAATTTACCAAGTGAGTGGAAGCTATGCCATTCACATATGCCACTAGTAAGTGGCTCCCAAAGTTCATTCTTAATCACATATTTTATCACTATGGCATCCCTTTTGTCATCATCTAAGATAGCATAAAATAATTAAAAAAAGAATATGTTAGATCCTTATGTCAAAAATATCACATCAATCAAATATGGTTTATTCAATATTACCTGTAAGACATTGATCAAACCAAGGCAATAAATAAAACTATTATCAAAATTATTAAGAAAATCATTAATTTTATTGGTTGTGATTGACCTATTAAGCTATATCATGCATTATACCACACAAGTTCTCATACTCTAACTGGCACAACTCCATATTTATTAGTATATAACATTGAATCCATCTTACCAATTTAAGTTGAAGTCCATTCATTACATATCTCACTACAAGGCCTAATCATTGTATAATCATATAGGGCTTCTTATTTATAGGAGCTCAAGATTTTGGATGATAAACTTATGCATTTTATTGATCATTTAAAATCATATCAAAATTGGATACATAGTTAGTATAAAAATAAGGTTTGCTCCCACAAGTTTGAGACTGGTTACCTAGTACTTAACAAAAATTAAAAAAACACAAATGCAGACCATGAAAAAAAAGGCAAGTTCAAGCCTATTTGGCTTGGACCATATGTCATTATTAAAAAATTTAGATTGAGGACATATAGATTGGCTACTCAATATGGCTAGGAATTAGATGAACCCATGAGTATCATGTAGGTAAAAAAATTTTGTACTCCTAAGTTAGCATCAATCCATCTCATCCATTTATATTATGCTATGTACCTAGGGATATGATATATTGATTTATATGGGTTGATTGAGATGCTGACATGTGGCACACATCCCCAAGTTAGTTATATGGGTACAATATATTAGGATAATAGAGTAACTTGTGGAAGTAGTACATTGGGTAATGGTTGGCCTACATTGGGATTAAGAGGTTATCCATCAATGGGTTAGATAGATGTATATATATAGGAGATGATTATCATGGTAAAGATATCAAGTAAGCATTGATTCTTCTATTGTAAGAGGATATTGGAGGTTGTCCCCTCAAAGAGACATTGTGGAGTTATTCCTTCATAAAGGAGTATTTAATGGTGTTTCCCTACTTTAAGGGTATTTCTACATATATTGAATAATCAAGTTCATCTCTGATACCACTTGATAAGATCTTGATATTCAATATATGCAGAAATACCCTTAAGGTAGGGAAACACCATATAATACTCCTTTAGGAAAGAATAACTCCATAATGTCTCTTCGAGGGGACAACCTCCAATATCCTCTTACAATAGAAGACTCAATGCTTATTTGATATCTTTACCATGATAATCATCTCCTATATATATATACATCTATCTAAACCATGGATGAATAACCTCCTAATCCCAATGTAGGCCAACCATTACCTAATGTACTACTTCCACAAGTTACTCTATTATCATAATATATTGTACCCATATAACTAACTAAGGGGATGTATGCCACATGTCGACATCTCCATCAACCCATATACATCAATATATCATATCCCTAGGTACATAGCATTACTTCCCTCTTTGACATGTTTCATCCCCAAAACATAGGAAGAAACCAAATGATGAGTGTGCTTCAAATCATTGCACACTTATCTCCAATCTCGATCATCTAACTATCCATATGTCATCTTGGCAAGTGATATATCTTGAAGCTTGTGTCTAAAATCCATTGTGCTCCTCTATTTGCATTTATGATCATAATTATACTACTTTGGTGTCTAAGCATAATTATTCCTCTTTTTATTCCATGTACCATATTTTGTTGCACTACTTTGATTCCAACCATGACCATAGTAGGTATTCTTCCATGCATAGTCATAGTGATTCCCCCATTCATTCCATGTGCCATAGTATTTTTTATTTGGATTTTATGCATATCCATAATGATTGGAAATTTTACTTCCTGTATAGACAAAATGATTGTTGTTATGACACTTCCTCAACTGGTTCCATGATTATTTCCTCTCATGATGATGTGGGTGTCTATATACCTCAACATTTTCTGATACTTTGACCTTATCCAACTTTGCTTCTACCTCTTCATCTTTTCCCTCTTTGTCTGCTCATTTTTAGTGTGTCTTTATCTATATCATCTGAATCTTCATCATGTTCTTCATCACCTATTTCCATCTTATCCTCATGATCTACTTGTATTGTTATTGGTGCCTTTTTCACTATGATATCTTGTAAAGTAATCTTCTTTTTCCTATACCAAAACATTACAAAAAATTTCTAAACATTAATATTAATTTTTCCCAAAGTATCTAACCATGGATATCCAAGAACTATATTCACATCATCCATATCCAAAGCATAAAAATCTGAATGCAAAACATATTTTTCCATAATGAGCTTCAGATCTTCAAACATAGAAATATTCTTACCATCTACTTGAACCTCTTTGATATTCTTTGCTTGAACATGTAGATGCTTGGACACATTCATGTTGATGAAGTTATACTTACTGGTAGGGTTTATGGACACAATAACCCTTTTCTTTTAAATGCATCCATGAAATTGAAAAATTGACTCAAATTTCTTTGGAGCCAAATAATTTGAACCTTTATCATCCAATTCTTCTTCTTATTCTTCTTCTTCTTCTTCTTCTTCTTCATCTTATTCTTCTATTTCTTCTTCTTCTATTTCTGCTTCTTCTTTTATATCCCAATGATCTAAAAAGATCTATTTCATGTCATTCCATGAAGAAAACCTTTCTGTACAGCTCAATTGATCAAACCAATGTAGTGCACGCCCAGACAAAAAAGGAAGTAATCATATTTTCCCAATTTTTTTTGTAAAATGATTCTCCAAAATGAGCCACCATTCTCTAGCATCAATATCATCTTCCCCTAAAAATGTTTGCAACTCCATGATCCACAAAAAAAAAATTTAAGGTTCATGAAACCCTAAAATGTCAAAACTGATCCATAAAATCACAAAAAATAACTCCAAACAATTCAAAAAATTCTGAAATTTTGAATGTGATTCTCTTATATCTGATTACATCTCCAGTAAAAATTTCATATAAAAAATTCCTTATATTTTAGAATATATAGTGAAATTATTATAAACCCTAAAATAACAATAAATCCCTCTAAACGAATCAAAAAATCTCTATTTTTTTACTGTGACTTATTTGAAATATTAACCATATCTAATGAAAAATTTGTGAAAAAATTTGCAACCAATAAAAAGTTATTGATGATTCAAAACAAAACAAAAAAAAAATTAGGGTTTTGCTCCACAAATTACCCAAATCAAAGCTCTGATACCACTTGATAAGATCTTGATATTCAATGCCTTTGTTGACATTCTCTGTATCTTAGCAAAAGACTTCCCTGTTGTGAGCCTCTGTTTTTGTTATTTCAATCTTTTACATTGATCATGCACTTGTCTGCTCTTGAATGTAATTGAATCCTATAATAGTCTCACTGTGCTCAAGTTAGGATTAGGATTACATTCAGGCGCATCGCCATAGTTAGGTTTCATTTCCTGCACTTGCGTTTCTGTTTAATTCCTATCCCTTTTCCCCAACACTTAATACAAAAGAAGAGACCAGCTTCTCTAAAATTTGGGGGTTGTTTCAAGCCGCATTGTCCCACAGCTTGAAACTTCCCATTATTGATTGATTAAGATCAAGCGCAATTTTAAATCATCAACACCCCCTCTTCTTTGCTTGTCTTTCTTTTGCCTCTTGTCTTATTTTTATGAGATTGGTTGGTTTTTTTGGTTGCCTCGTGTCTTTTGAAATTTCTTTGCCTTTGCCTTTGAATTTCACAAGTATGCATCTTAGCATATCATGATTATCCACTTATTGATAGATGTTATATTGCTTACACATATGTTAATGATGATATCAATCAAAGAGATGCATGATCTACAAATATATACATATGATTATGGATTCACAGTTGGATCTAGACACCTTTCATGTTCACCGTAGGGGCATTTTGGGGTCATTTCCTAATAGTTTCAAATTTAATATTTTGTGATTTCCCTTCCCATATTGAGCTTTCATTTGATAATATATATAATACACTGTGTACCTTTGTGTACTTAGTACTTTTATGCATGTTTATATTCCTACCATATTTTTTTGGACTTCAATATTACCTTGTGCTTAGTTATATAGGTTATTTGTTTCTTATATGTAGCTTTCATTCTACAGTGTTTGTTTCATATGCTTACTATCTAGGATGCCCCTCTTGTTTGCCTTGTGCTTTATATGTTTGTTTCAAAAAATTATTTTTTGGTGTGTTAAATGATTAATATATGTTCTTTAATTCTGTTGTATATTATGTCACATGCTTGTGCTTGTTTACTTTGGGTGTTCTGCATGTTTTGTTTTCTTTGTGTGGCATTGCTTGTATTGTTTATTTTGTGTATGTGATATTGTTTATCATGTTTAATCTAAGTGAGGTGTGCTTAATGTACTTTCACTACTTTATTTATTTACTTTGTGTTTCTACATGTTTGGTGCCATGATCTATATTATGCATGGAGTTCCTTGATTTGTCATGATCCATATCATGAAAACGCTCTTGTTCAATTGCCTACATTGTCATGATTCTTATCATGCATCTATTATGACAAGGATCCATGTGTATGCTTGTGTTTGATATATTTTTTGTTTATATTGAGATATGTTAGTGTTTGTGCTTTATTGATTATATGTTCCCCATTAGGGGCTCGTTACTCATTCGCTTACATCAACTATCCCTTATCCATAGGAGGCATAACCCTATTGTGCTTAGATTGCTAATATGTTGCCCATGAGAGGCACCTTACTACTATTATGCTTGAATTATGCATATCTTGCTCACTTGGGGGCATGTTACCCTTGTGCTTATATAGATTCTATTCCATGTCCTTTGGGGTCATTTGTCATTTCACGATGATATATTTCTATGATTATATATTAGTGTTATATTTTCTTATCTTACACATAATGAGTGTAATCCCTTTATTTTGAGATATGAAATTCACATATTCATTCCACACCTCAAAAGCGGTGCATATGATTCATTTATTTTATCTTCAAATACATGATGGTACAAAACATATTTTCCCTTACTCCCACACTTAGAATCAATCACTTAGCTGTACACAATATATTTTCCCTTGCTCCCACACTTGGAAGCATTCACATGGTGTTACACAAAATACTCTCTCTTGCTTCCTTACACAGAAGCAATCACAAGGTGGTACACAATATACCCTCCACTACTTCTTTTCATGGAAGCAATCACATAGTGGTACACAACATACCTCACTTGGTCTCATTACGAAATGCAAACATGTTTAGATACAACATAAATTTTGATACATGGATTCCACATAAGCCTCTTCATAATGATCACACAACCAGGTGTATTTGTTCTTATCGTCACTCTTTTCATTTTTATAGTGCCTTCATTATGGATTTTATATATATACTAATTCACTTGCATATGTTTCCCTTATGTTTACAAATACGCAAGTTCCCATATCTTAGCCACAACATGGATGTTTGTTCTAAGATCTTTAAGACATTTCACAATGACAATCAAGTAACCTCTCTTTCCTTTTGACTTTTGGATCATTATCATTCATATATTGACTTTGATATCTCTTATAGGTTTTGATGCAGCTTCTTCTATGAACCCTCTACGTACAATTGTTTGTTTTTATTTTGATATATACACACACATCAAAGCAGGTATTATATAGACACCTAATTTTCATATTACATTATTCTAGGGTACTCGTTTGTTTTTCAATTATAGGTTCACATTATGCTCTTATTGGCACATGTTCTTATGTTATGGGCCCTATTTGCTTCCCATTTCCCTTATTTTCTCTCTCCTCCTTGGTCTTCTCTCTCTCTCTCCCTCTCTCTCTCTCTCTCTCTCTCTCTCTCTCTCTCTCTCTCTCTCTCTCTCTCTCTCCCCATTTACATTTATGGGATTCTTACCAAGAACTTATTAGTACAACCCTAGTGTGCCAAGACCGTACCATTGCATTCTTAATCTACCAAAAATGTAGTACATTCATGGCTTCTTTGTCTATGGGCCCTTCTGGGCCTTGTTTAGGCACTTGTGCCTCATGTTTCTCTTTCATCAATCTTCCCTACTCATGTGTTGGATTATGCATTAATAAGGTCCTAACTTTAATTTGAATCTAGTGTTTTATTGAAAACCCAAAAACCAAAAATGAAGTGTTAAGAGAAAAATTTGATTTGATTGGAGTCCTTGTATTGACCCACTTGTCCATGCTAGTGAAAAGTCATATAGATATTAGGCCTCACATCCATTAAATATTTGCTAAAATGTATTAAATGTTATTTTCCAATAATAGAGGTATAACACGCCCCTAAATGATTTTCATTTTCTAAGATTTTTCAAACATTGTGATTTGATTAGGGTTTCAAGAAAGTAGATCAACTTCCCATTGATCTATGTGGAATTCTAGAGATGTGAGCTTGGTTTTCATAACCCCAAGGCAAAGGATTAGGGTCGCCAAACTTATTTGGCAGAATATTACATTTGCCGAAAACTTTCAATTTTGACCAATAATGTCCACTCCTATTCTAGCACTACTAGAATTTTTTGGGTTTTACTAGTAGTGCTATATGGACCTACTTCCCATTGTTTCCATCTTTAAATTGTTTACAAATTTGTGACAAATCAATATTCTTATCAAATCGCTACCTTCACATATTTGAATTATTCTAAAATATTCATTTATACAATTAGGTTTGATTTTTCTTGTTTTATTAGAGTAGATATGAGTAGATTTGATTGCATATTCTTGAAGGGTAGATGTATTGCATTTTTATGTAAAACCACTTTCCCATAAAACATTTACATTAAATTTATTTGCACATATTAGATTATTCCTATCGAAAGCAAGATAAAATTTACACAATTTTCAAAGTTTTGCTAGATAAAATTTACCTAATGTAAATGAGGCCTTCTATTTCACATCAACATGTAGGGCCACAACATGCATAGAAGATAGAGTATGTACCAAACACATTTGTTGTGCCCATGTCATATGATAAGTGTGGCCTTCTTGCCATTAATAATAACCAAGAAAATTATTAGTCCCTGCCAAGGCAAGAGACTATAGGAACCACTTTTCGATTACATGCATAGCTCTCAGCGAATCAAAGAGCTCAAAATACATATCACAATAATATTACAAAGTTTTGGCTAAAGTCTGGGACATTAATATTGACATATCTATTTGGGCCTTATTTGTAAATATTTCGTAAAAATTAATGCAGTTACATGTTGGCCATTACGGATTGCAATGATCTGCAAGTTGCTGACACTAGCTATATACAGTTCCATATGAGTGTTATAGATTTTACAATTGGCAAGGTTAAAAATGTGAGGCAATATTTATGCATGATAAGACAATCTTAGGAAGTTATATGTCATGGATGAATTCTTTCAACTCCCATAGGTCATCTAAAGCTTTGCAAGCACCCAAGTGGTTGGGATGTTGTCATATCGCAGCATCTCAGGCACCCAAGGGTCTCCGTGTGGTTGACTCCTTCAGGGTCCCAAGTGCCCAGGATGCTACCATGTGGTAGCACTTGGGCACCTGGGGATCTGGGCTCAATCGACCCTCCCAGGCCACCACGAGTCTTCCACGTGGTAATAGAACATTACGCAAGTCAAAGTTTACTTTATGAAAAATCATAATCCATCTAAGTTCCCACAGACCCAAGAACACACCATGCGACGTAACCTCATGAACTCAGAACCATGGATGGTCAAAGCAAAGTTAACAGTGTAATGGCCCTATGGCATTGCAATCTAATTACTCTGAGGTTTCAAGCTCTGAGTGTTTGACAACTGACACAATTCCATTAACCAAGAGCTTCTAAAGGGAAACATCAAGTTAATGGTCCCAAGATTGTGAGGTTTTGAGTATCCTCAACACTAAGAGCATGCCACGCATCAACATCCTAATACTTGGCAGCATCCCAAGCACCTATGGGTCTTTGAATGACAAGGTCCTCCCAGCGTCTGAGTGCTCGAGATGCTACTATGTGGCAACATCCTAGGGCAAGGCTAGAGACTATAAGAATCACTTTTTGATTACCTACATAGCTCTCGACCAATCAGAGAGTTCAAAATACATATCACAATAATATTACAAAGTTTTGGTTAAAGTCTAGGACATAAATATTGGCATATTCGTTTGGGCCTTATTTGGGAATATTCTGTAAAAATTAATACAGTTGAGTGGTGGCCATTACAGATTGCAATGATCTGTGTGTTGTCAGAGCTAGCCATATCAGTGCCATATGAGCATTATGAATTTTGCAGCTGGTAGGGTTAAAAATGCGAGGCAATATTTATGTGTGACAAGATAATCTTATGAAGTTATATGTCATGTATGGATTCTGCCATCTCCCATAGGTTGTCTAAAGTTTTGAAGGCGCTTGAGTAGTTAGAATGTTGCCATGTGACATCATCTTGGGCACCTGGGAATCTAGGCACAATCGATCCGCCCTGGGCCCCTAGTGACCAGAATGCTACCACGTGGTGGTGTTTTGGGCATTCAAGGGTCTCCATGCGATCGAGTCCTCCAAACGCTCGAGTCTTTGATGTGGCAACACCATGTTACACACAATAAAGTTCGCTTTATGAAAAATTATAAGTCATCAGAGTTCCCACAGACCCAAGAACACACCATGCAACATATAACCTCATGAACCCAAAACCATGGAAGGTCAAAGCAAAGTTAGTAATATAATGGCCTTGTGGCATTGCATTCTAATTGCCCTGAGGTTCTGAGCTCTGAGGGTTTGAAAAACTAGCACAATTTTGTTAACCCTGAGGTTCAAAGGGAAAACATCTAGTTAATGGTCACAAAATTCCAAGGTTCTGAGCCTCCGAGTATCTGCAACACCAAGAACATGTCACACGTCAACATCCTGGTACCCGACAGCATCCCAAGTGCCTAGGGGTCTTTGAATGATCAGGCCCTCCTAGTGCTCGAGTGCCCAGAATGCTCCCACATGGCAGCATCTCGAGCACCCAGAGGTCTTAGAATGGTCAAGTCCTCTGAGTGTCTGACTGCCCATGATGCTGCCATGTGATAGCATCCTGGGCACTCAACGATCTTGACTTCTCTAGGCATTGGCTTCTTGGGGGCCCAAAGCCCCACCATCATGCCACATGGCATGATCTCGAGGACCTGTGGTCCTCAAGGCTTTAGAGTCAAGTCCTTCAGGCGCTCGTGCTCCTAAGATGCTGCCACATGGCAGCATCCCAAACACCCAAGGGCTCCGAGCCTTCCCAACGCTCAAGTGCCTGGCATGTTTCCATATGGCGACATCCTGGGTGCCTGAAGGTCTCTGAACAATTGAATCCACCCGGCATCAAAGTGATCAGGATGTTACCATGTGGCAACATCCTAAGCACCTGAGGGTCTAGGGACCATTGAGTCCCCCCAAGTCCCAAGTGTCTTGAGATGTTGCCACATGGTAGCATCTCAGGAACCTGGGGGCTTTCACTGATCAAATGATTGTTGCCTTCTCAAAGCTTTTTTGTGCATTGGCTTCCTAGAGACCCCAAAACCCCACTATCAAAAATAATATCCAATACAACTTGCATGTGCATGAATAATACATAGATCTCAAGGGCTCACAATGGATGGCATTGCATTTGACCCATCTAGAATCACACGGCATGGATTAGCATATACAGCATTGTCGCGCATAAAAGCGATGGAGTCATTGTACTTGGTAACCCCTTTAACAATGACAAATTTCAACGTCAAGGAAAATATAACTGCAAAAATATTACGCTTACGAACCAATGCAGAATGGAAACTCGAAAAAAAAAATATATGATTTAAATACTAGTTATCATATTCTCATTTCATCACTAAATACAAGAAGCTTACAATCACGTATGCAAGACGTGCTCAGTGATCATGACATCATGCAATCAAACATATTGTGTTTGCAAGAGACACATTAAAAATATTTTATCAAGTAATTTACTAGAACATTTCTATTGCATTTCAATGCATCGTGTTCATGGAATCTTGATTTGCATAAAAAAGACATTTCTACTTCAACAACAATCAATACAAGGAGAGAAATATTGAAGCAATGAAAGCAATTATAGTAAACGGCATCTACCAAATTGCAATTGTCAATTTGTATGCAACGTTGAATGCAATAATCTAAATTATCATAGTTGTTATCGATGACATATTCGTAGATGCACATAAAACACAAAATACAATTATATTAGGCAACTTCAATATCAACATTACAAAGCAACATATAAATTCAAAAGCAGTCAAATGACACATGACAACCCATAAAATGTGATTTGTTCTAGAAAGACAAGATGTGTTGTCCACACCGATTATTGATCACATATAGTCGAATGTTGAAATGCAAAAACAATACATTTTTAAAGAAGATTGTTATTGGAGTGATCATGACATTGTTTGTTCGGCCTTATGTAACACACATCTACATTAAATTTATAACAAAAAAGACAAAAGTCATGTAATAGCATCCCTTCACAAATTGTTTAATCATATTTTTCATATTTACATACATTTGCATATACCTAAATATCGTATCACTTTTTTTCTTCTAATTTCATTACACGATCACAAACAACATGAATAAGAAATATGAAAGCATTGAAGATAATCAAATACCATTAGGAGATGCGAAAACATAAGCACTAATAACATTGTACTTTTTCCCAAAGTCTATCTCTTTTTATACCTATATACACTGACATCGCACCTCTTTTTTTGCAACGACACTGCATCTAATTTGCTATTGATCGATGATTTGAATAGCTATAAAACAAGAGATATTTTTTAAGGCGATGTCCTTGTCACCTACAAAACACTGCTACAAAGACAACATAACAAGCAATTGTTGTGTGCAAATCTCACAGAGGTCAAAGACAAAATCACTGTTGCTCTTAACATGCATGAGAGCCTTATCTGCATACACAAACAAAAAATTCAGCTTGAAAAAATAATATGTATTTCGCATTTTGCTATACCTCCCACAACAAATTAAGATCATGAAGATTGCGATACAATACTATTGCTCAATGAATCCAATCTATTGGAGAGCATAACACTTCTCTGTGCAAGTATAAGTTCATCCCAGATTCCACAACCCACCAACTGACAACTAGCACCAATGCCTATGCAACTACCATAATCATCGTAATTGTCGCATGCACCCAAAAAATCGGAATGCAACTGATTTTAGAAATACAAGATGAAAATATTGAACATAGCACTATAAAGGTATGTTTCTACTCTTAATATACTTCACATTCTCAAATCTCTATTATTACATTAAAAAATTTAAACTATTCTCTTAACTTTGTAGCTTTACCTATATGGAACTTTTGACCCTTTGTTCTTTGCAATTCAAAAAAATATATAGGTTAAAGAATTTATAATGTACTTGTTCAAAAATTTCATCACACGCCCTAACCCTAAAAGTGCTTTCAAATCCGCTCAATCAACATTTATCACACCATTGGAAGCTAAAAAAATCGTTCAAGAATTGTCTGCATTGTTGCACACAACAACAAATATATGTTACATGATCTAAGTAACACTCAAGTTTGTAATCTGCATTTATCTTTTCAACATGCAATTAAATTCAAGATATTAAATCATAACACTTTCAATCTAAGTTTTTCTAGGTCGAAGATTCATTGACAATTGTCAACATATATTCAATGTCATTCTAACTCACTTGCAACAACTGCAATTCCATAATTCAACCAACACAACCTATCCACGCCACAACTTTTAATTATCCTTCATGCCATCAAGAAACTCTATATACATATCACCATCGCTTGACTTGTAATATGAAAACTATCAAAAATACTAATATACAATGCTGTCTTTCAGATCCGCTATTGAAAACATTTTTTTTCTACATTCACAAAAATTTCATACAATGACTATCTCGAAAACAAGACAGGTACTATCTACTTGCTAAGAGGATTTATTTTCATTGCAAGTAAAATTTACTCTTGATGAACAAAAAGTCATTCTGCATGTTAAAGTATTGAACAAAAACTAAGGCATATAATCTACTTTTAAACTTTCTTTCTTTTTCTAGCGTTGAAATTATATACTACTAACTAATTTCTATCCATTGTCTCTCACCATGGAGAGCAACAATTATACATATGGAGGACTCGCATCTAAAACTTATAGCGATAAAAACATCTCTTACCTACATGGATAAAATGAACTAGTAACAATACTACTTATGAAGAACTTGCATCTCATAAATATATTATGTTTTATTTCAATTACAAAATGTGAATAGTTTTTGTGAATCTGGTCTAAACTTCAATTTATTTTTCTTTATCAATAGTGTTTAGCTATATATATCTTACTACTCAAGGACTCGCATCTCAAATTTATACTCTCTTTTTTTCTATTATCAAATACTACCATCACTTTGTAATTATATTGTTCTATATTTGTCAACAAAAGAAATTGTTTTTCATATTTTGTAATTTTATTTCTCTTAACAAATAGTATTTGTAACTTGTTTCGAAGCTCCTATTGTGGCACAGCTGGCAGCACACTTTCAAAGGTGCACTGATTTGCTAATTGCATTTGGTGAAACAACATTTATGATTCCTTATGACCTATGCAGTGTATTCAATTTCAATAACCAATGCTACCATCATTTGCATTTTATATTTGACTTTGTTAAAATCATATTTTAATAGTCTATATTGGTTAATTATCATTTTGTATTAACATTTCAATTTCTATTTTTGTTTATCGTTTATATCAATGTTTAGCTCTAATTTCAGCGCTTAAACTTGTTTCAAAACTGGCATTTTGTCACACGGATTGTTATAAATTTAAAAAAAAAAATTACCTATTTTATATTATTACTTTGATTTCAACAACACAAAGATCAAATACAATATACTATTTTTCATAAAGGCAGGGACCAGCCACTCTACGGCCCTTGTTAGAAATGTTGTACACGACATAATATTATTTTATGATGATCAATCTTGTCGAACGTCAATGTTTTATCATAATTGTTATGTATAAATTTCACTGCGGCTCATTTACTTTTCAAATCTACAGAAGTAATCATAATTTGCAGTACCTTTTTTTTTTTTTGCTACAGTGGCAAACATAGCAAACGCTGCAATTGTTTAAATATTTACAAATGTTGCAGGTCAATGTATCTGACTACCTCACACGATTATGTGCTGCTCTCACAGGAAGCTAGATCCTGATTTGGATATGACATCTCCGTAAAAATCAAAGTCACAGCTCCAACTACATGGAATATTTTCTTCGTTCATTATTTTATCTGCGACCATGACGTTGCCCGCCTTATGATAATAGATAAGTTGAAGTAACGACTAGAAATAATCTAAAAATCATCACCCATATTTGATTGTTTCAGTTCAGAACCTATAGAACAACTAGAAAACTTGTCCCAAAAGCAGTCATGTACTCCCACAATTGATGATCTGATTAGAGTGAATCATAACTTAATCAATCTTTAAGACTTCCCCATAACTTGTCCATTTAAGGACTAAAATTAAACCAGAAGGAAATGAGTTATGCGTTTGGGATGGGACCGTCGAGGACCCCAAGAAAATACTTGGCGTCTGAAACTAGATACATAAACTTCCATCAAAGAGGAAACTGTTCCACATAAATTCAGCAGGGAATACATATAAAAAAAACTAAAAACTAGCAGACAGTGAGCAATAAACAAATGTTACAGCTAAAGTCCCTAATTTATAGTAGATAAAAAACAGACTTATTGAGACAACAAGCCATAGGACGGCATATCTTCAAGACGCAAAACGTCATCCATATCTAACTCTCTTTCTAGCTGAGCACGAGTGGATTTCATAACAGCCTGAAAGATAATACAGTCAATATACATTAGGATAACGAGGGGAGAATATATGCTATTCAAGAAAAAGAATTAGATATAAATCATTATCATGGAATGGGTTTTATACATTAAACTCCATGTAGGAAGCATGCATTGCAAGCCATTGTGCATCCATCATTACAAATGTGATACAGTAAAGCAAGTCAAATGCCCATTCATCCTCTGTACATAAACCCAATATTTTGCCATCAGTTGTTGGATTTTACCAAGCGAATATGGGAAAACATAACAAAAATCCCTCTAAATAGATAGTCTTCGAAAAGAATCAATCATTGGAATAGCTTAAGGTTGGACAGCAAACATTAATAACACATTTGAAGAACAGTAGATACAAGAGAGAGAAAATATCATGGTAAATAGTATTTTTGGAACATACCTCCAAGCATCTTCAGGAAGATTGCTCCCATTAATGTCCTAGGTTTTTCTGCAAAATTTAGAAATACATGTGAGGACTTTCTTGCGTAGAGGAAATTTGGAAGACACTACTGAAGATAGCGAGAAATTATGTGGCTTTTGAAAGGCTGAAGAGCGTGCCAAAAACACCCCAGCTTTGCAAAATTTACTTAAGACCAAAGTACTTCCAACATGCAGAAAGAAAATTTCCCATAAAATCAAAATGAAAGTGTCTGGTAACTGTCCCGCTCACTTAGAATCAACCAGTCCTACAATGTTATACCTAGGAGAACCAATGAAAGGGAACTCAGGTAATTGCCCTCACTGTTAAGGCTGCAAAAATGCCTTGGAAATGGAATGGAACCCACAGAAAGCAGGAGGAAATCCAAAAATTCGTTAGAAAATGAAATAACACCCACATAAAAATTGAACAGGGATGGTATCATTACCGGATCGAAGATCAAGCATCTGAATGAGCATGAATGAGATGTTTACACCAGCTACAGCAAATGGGTACTCCCATGTAGCTCTATTACCTTCTTGTTTCTGTAGTAGGCGCTGAAAGGACTTCTGCATTCAAGTTATATGCGTATTTCAATACAAATAAACTTAACATTACAAAAAAATGCCCTAAAATTGTTTGCGAGAGTAGTCAAACTGCAAATCCAATCAACTATTTTGCTAATCTTCCAGAAACTCTTGCTCATGGGTATGTTATAATTAATAACCAGCAAATTGCTCCCCAAAAATCCATCACAGTTTCTAAAAGGTGAAAAGACATCCAAGTTCAATCTGATGTCAAAATCAGTATTTGAGTATCACATTTGCACCTTAGCCTTTTTCTGTGAAATAATTGATATTTAAAAGCAATCTCTCTTTGTTCGTATAGAGAACTTTAAATTGTAAGTGTAACTGATGAAATCATATAGCTCAGAGAATTCGTGCATCAGCCAAATCTATATTGTCAGAACTAAAGAAAAGGCCTATAAACTTTATGAGTCTATTAATGACCATACTAGGTGAAGGAATGCAAGGATATAAATCAAATATAATAGATAGAGAAACCCTATTTTCACACAATGATCGCTACAGTTCTGTAATGCAAATTTCAGCAACTACGGATCTGTCTCTTAGATTTTTAATCAAAAAAAAATTAAAAATTAGTGAGAAACCAATAATGGCATCTTCAACAGTCTCTTGGTTGGATGCAGAATGATAAGATCTCTCTATGTGAGGTGGCACACTGAACCCAATGATTGTTGGGAAAAAGCATCAATTGCCAGATTGCTAAAAGAACAACATGGCGCGTGCTACTCCAAGATACTATCATATCCCCAGTTGATCTTTATATCGTTCTAGGCCTATGGAATCAGGCTTATGGCATCTCAACAAAATCGGCAGCAGAGCCATCAATCCTTTTACAATCAAGAGAGACCTTTTCTGAGGTTCTAAAATAATTCTCTTAATGTTTCAAGTTTATAATCGGAATTAAAGGGATCCAATTTTTGTCAGTAGCAGAGTTTTTTTCTGTAAAGTAAATTGTGTAGCAGAGTTAGGATACATACTAAAATGTATTTCCACTTCAAAAATTAATAAACCTATTACATTAAGAATTTTTTGTCTGTGTTTGACCTTTGCATAACAATTAAAAAAACATTGTGTATCTATTAGATAAAGCAGCAACGCATGTATGTAATCAATAAAATTAATCTGTAGTAAACAGCATTGAGAAAGTTTTAACTTCCCGACTCTAAATACAGATCATTAGGTCAACTGAAGAAGCCTAACAGAACTCTAATTAGTCGAAATGCTACTTCTGACTAAAATCCCAACAAAAAAGAAACTTGGAAAACATTAGATTTTAATTACAGACATTTTATTCTAACAAGTTTCTTTGAGATAGAGCACACTCTCATTTGATTGATAACTCCTAGGAGCTATTGGTCATAAATGCAAATTTTAAAGCAAGGCTACACTGGTGCACCGGTGCAGGATCCCACACAATGAAGGTATGCGCTGGTTCATGGATTCGCAGCACCTGGTGAAAACCAACAAAACTCAGGTACGCAGGTGTGAGGGTGCAAGGGTACACAAACAGCAGATCCCCAAACTCTGGGTATGCAAGGCAACACTAAAACTGAAAATATCAAACTTGAAAGTTGACACTTGAACCAGACGGAAAACACTAACATTGTAAAAATTATATCAAACGTATCATATCATATAAAATATAATTTTAATTCACCAATGAATTCCATACGCCAATTGCAAAATAAACATAACATCCAAAGCATTCAAGAAATGCTAAGTACCACGTGACTCAAAACTACAGACAGCGTGAATCATGGAGTTGCCATTTGGCATCAGGTTTCAACAAAAAAATAGTAGAAGAGTCATGAATCGATACAAGTCAATCTCTACTCGCTGACTGAGAGTCTTTGTTGGCAAGATGTCAAACCCTCCGATCTCCGTTTGTTGGTTGTTTTCTAAAAATATATGTGTTGTGAATACTATGAAGACAAGAATGGTGGTTGAAGATATAGTGTTATGTCGAATGAATAAAATGATAATAGATATCAGATAAAGTTAGGGTAGTCATTCTACTTTTTAATGTTTTTTTTAACTTTTTTAGTTTTGACAAAAAAATTTCCTTTTTTCATATATTTTTTAATGGGGTGTGTACCCTAAATAGTAATTAGGGTAAAGTATCTGGTGCATTGGCATGCACCTGGCATGTCTAAGGTACAGAGAGGGGTACATTTTGCACCAACACCCACACCCATGTACCCGGTAGGGGTGCGAGCCAATTTTGGCCATGTACTGCACCCAGACAACCTTGTCTTAAAAAGTAACATAAACTTCCACACAAAGAATAGATGGCTTGACTCATATGATCTGCACATTGCATCCAGATAGGATGCGCAAGGAATTAAGCACCTGACCTAGCTCCCTTATGTTAGAGTTGTTGGACTTACATAACATGAAACAAGTGCAAATTGCAAATGGATATCACAAGTTGATCCTTGCAAATTAAAACTTTACAAGCAAAAAGAAATTTATATAGTCCCGATCTTTCTTTTTTTTATCGGTCAAAAAAGGGACATCAGCCTGTCTATTATAATAATATTTGAAAACCTGAAAAAATCAGGTACAACAAAAAAAGATGATCTTCTATTGAAGGTTCAATAGAAGGTTCCAAAAGCTAAGTAGCAAGAAAGTATTTACATAAGCCCAAAGGCTGAAGCAAGAACTAAAAGAGAACTAAGCAGAATCCTCATCACCCAAAATCATTAGGGTCGGAGGACGATCACACACATCATCTTCCATCACCAAAGCTGAAAGGGTCTCAGCCAGCTGAGAAGTCTGGAACTGCAAAGAGTTAATGCCAAGAGAGGAGCAGATGGCATCAAGCTTATGCCCCTGAGCTGTTCAATTGTCATAGCCTTCATCAAGGTCCAAAACTGGCCCAACTGACTCCCCAAGCCAAGGCCCAGCTGCTCCATGTCCTCATGGATAACAAGAGAGTTGCTGACCCCGAATAGAACAGTCTGAACCCCAATAAGCTGAGCCACCTTCAGAGTATCCAGGGGAGGAATGGACTGCCAAAGGTCCTTCATGGCTTGCACAATGTTATCCACCGAGGCTCCTTCCCTCACCCTGGCTGCCAGCTGGGCTCTACAGAGATTATTTGCCATCCACTAGGGTAATTATTCATCTTGAATACCTTCATGAAGGGCATTCTTCCATAAATTTATGGCTTCTCTTCAACAGTTAGACGGGTGGTTTTATCCACCAAAACACCAGCATTCAACAACAGCCTCAGTGTAAGATCATTGACCAATCCCATAAAAGCACTATGGATATTGTCCAAGGAAGAATTATGAATCAATTCACTGTTCATTTCCTTAACCATGTTAACTGCAGTCACTTTCCCTTTATTCTATCTTGTCCTCCTTGAAGACCCTGCAATGTTCTCAGAAGTATCCATATGGTAGAAGCAACAGAGAATCTGGGCATACAACCAGAAAAGAAAAATCCCCTTAACAGCATGCTCATGGAAAAACTAAACAATCTGCAAGAATCAGAATGATGGGAAAATACTAATGGAAAAACCAAACAGTCTGCAAGAATCAGAATGATAGGAAAATATCAAAATAGGCCATCCAACCAAAGACCCTGAAGAACAAGAAGGCCTTGCTATAGCAAGAAAGGGAGAAATTAAGTTGAGAAACCCCAATTCAATATGTAAATGAAGTGATTATGCCAAAGCAAAATCTGCAGCAGGGGAACTCTTGAAGAAAAAGAAAGGAGGATATTTGCAATTATGAAAAGAGTTTAGCTTTTGGGAGGGTTCAGAAAAGGTAACAGCCCTTTCCCAGGGTCGAAATACGAAAGAGAGGAAGACCAATAGCTCATTAAACCATAGAACCAGAAGCAGACCAAGCAGAAATAGCAAAATGACTGAGAAATAAAAAGCAGCAGGGGCATACCAGTGTGGAGGCCTTTGAGCTTGACGCACCTGCTGCTGTCCACCCAAAATGGCAGAAGCAAGGAGGTGTGGCGAGTTTTAAGGCACTCCACACAAGCCACCTGCCAACCAGCGACCATAATAGGATTGAGTAAGATCTCGGGTCGAAGATAGTCATAGATAATTGACATAAGGAGCACCGCCAACCTATGCAAAGCCATGAATAGAGCTTTAAATGTCATTAGAGGGGGTATCTCAATCCTTTTCCATTAGAAATTTGAGCTTTCCATCAAAGTTTGGGGGGTAAATAAGAGCAAAGAAGATGCTTGCAAGTTAAGACCAACCCCCGAGTTAGCAAAATGTTCCACTACCTTATTACCTTCCTGCTTGAAAGCAGAAAAGCTTGAGTAAAATCTTACAATCTTCAATAATCAAAAAAAGTTGCCAATGACAAATGGCGCCTTTTGCTAAGGCATCCAGAATTATCTGAGAGTCTCCCTCAATATCCAAATTGGTCCAATTATGATCAAGAGCTATCATCAAACTACTCCTGAGAGATTTTGCTTCAGCAAAGTTGTTCGAACTTCGAAGATTTGCCCAAGGCTTCACTGAAACCAAGAAGAGGGGAGACGTCTCTGAAAATACCACTGGCTCCAGCCCACCCTAGATTTCCTTTTGCAGCCCCACCAGAGTTAAATTTAATGTGCTGCTCAAGGGGGACTCCAATTTACCTTCTTGCGCACCTCCATAATTCTTCCAACCCTTTTATCAGGGACCCCATCAAGAATGTTTTTCCAATGGAAAAGAGAGCCAAAGTCTTCAGGAGCAATGTTACCATTGCTTAGGGGCCAAGCATGAATCAATTCTTTGATAGAGCAGAGAATAAACGAGAGAACAATACTTGCATCCTTAGCTTCCTCCTTGAAAATTCTCATGTTCCTTTCCAGCCAAATAAGCCAGCAAATGAGAGCAAGAATGGAATTCTGGATTTGCAGAAGAGGGGGGGATTTGAGGGCTGGTGACCAAGCAAGAGACTCTTTAAATTCTCAGAAGCGGTAGAAGATAAGTTGAATTTTTGCATCAGAGAACTCCAACTCTGATAAAAAAAAGCAGCACTGAAGAAGAAGATGATTAGTTTCTTCTTCATGCTATCTACAAAGGAAACACCAAAAAGGACCTTGAAAAAAAAAAATCTCAAGTTTATCTTAGTGAGAATCTTGTCGCAATAGGCTGTCCAAAGGAATGCATTTGCCTTAGGGAGCCCAGAACGGAACCAAATTTGCTGCAAAGCGAAGGCTCCAGCTCCTGGAGATCTAACGCTAAAAGGACATTATATCCATCATTAACTTTGTAGCTTCCAGTCTTAGATCCCATCCAAACCAGATTGTCCTCATTCTCGGAGAAGTGGAAGGGTTTGAGAATGATTGAGAGCACTTTCTTTGTTTCTTGAAGGTGCAAAGGGGCTTGCAGAAAATGCCAACCATCAGAACTTTCATTAAAGTGATTTTTGACAAAGTTGCCCAACCTTTCAGTACACCAGGCTTGCACATTATTCAGCCGGGCTACACTAGGCAAGGGGAGAGGGTCAATCCAGGCTTCCATCCAGAAATTCACTTTATTACTTTTCCCCGCATTCCATCTTAGAAGAGGGAAAATGACACTTAAAGCTTTGGTCATGAGATTCAGACATGTGAACCTTTCAAATGCTCAATGATAGTGAAAATTATTTTAGGCACCATGTTGTCTAAGTATTTTTTCCTTAGAATTATCCTCCAAAGGGAATGGTGCTCGGTATAGAGTCTCCAAACTAGTTTAGCTCCCAGAGCAAGATTCATCTTTTTGTTAATATGAATCCCAAGCCCTCCCCAACTTTGGGGCAAGGAAATCTGATCTCACTTCACAAGTGGAAGCTTTCTAACTTCAACAGTGCCACTCCATAAGAACCTAATTTGGATAGATTTGATGCATTTTTCAACCTTGGAGGGAATCTGAAGAATTGACATCATATATATGGGCATTGCTTGAAGAGACAGGATCTTAGAAGTTAAATACGCCCAGTGAAAGAAAGCCACTTTCTCTTCCAACCTTCCAACATCTTGAAGGTGATAATTTTTAAAAATGCATATGATGATTTAAATTATAATATTAAAACATAAATGATTTGTATCAATCATCAACTTCCAAAGACCTGAGGAATTTTTGCCTTCAAAGAAAGGAATTCCCAAGTAGGTGTAGGGGAGCTTACCAAGATTGATATCCAAAATTATCCAAATGGTAGTTTGGGCATACTTCTTAGTCTTGAAGAAAAAGATTTTGGATTTGTCCTTATTGGCCTACTGTAATGTCTTCATTCCTATGCAGGAGGCCTAGGAGGCTTAATTCATTCTTAGCCTTGGTCATATCCAAGAGGCTAGAGACGTTGGGGGTTATTGGGTATGGATTTTCATTACCACCTTCACTTTATATTATAATTCATCACTGACTTAAGTGATGGGTGAAAAGGTGGTACTTTATGTTATATTCTTTCGTTCATACAACTCAAGTGTTTTTTCTAGCATGTGCACAATAACGTCACTTAAGTTATATTTATGCACATGGCAATTTCTCAAAAAGGGGGAGTTAAGGTTTCTTTTGCCTCTTTTGAGATATTAAAGGCTTCTTTTTGGTGAGCGTTGGATTTGGATCAATCCAACAGTGGAGATTATAACATTTTTCTTGGAGGATGATTATATATATCCCCTTGTGGTCATTTTTTAGAGCATTCATACACTCAATCATTTTCAGCTACTGCTATTTTCAGTGTTTTTGATTGTGGAGGTCAAATTCTGCAGGATCCCTAGTTGCGGTGGTGAGAGATTCACTCTTAGCTGGAAGAGCACTTTTCGGTGAGGGTTTCAAACCCATATCCCTAGCTTGTGGTTCGTTTGGTTCAAATTTGGAGTACAGTCAAATGATACATTAGAGATTTCAAATCTAGAGGGGCAACCATTCATCATTTGGGCTTGTCTATTTTCTGATTTGGAGTCGTTGGGTGTCTCCCATAAGTGGGGCAACTCATTTGGGAGATTCAGGAAGATTTTCGAAGTTTCAGTGGGTATTTTTTGAAGATTTCAGAGCTGAAGTTTGCTGCTATCGCCTTGATGCCCTAGGGATTTATTCCGAGCAAATTCTCCTTCTATTTCAGATTTTACAATTAGCTGTAATTTTTCCTATTTGCAGTCATGAAAATAAAGAAATAAATTCAGCTTTTGGCCATAAAAATCATTTTTCAGTTGTTTAATATTCTACTTATTCTTCTGCATCATTTGAAACCTCTGGGTATTGTCAAAAGTGAATATTTTGAAAAATATTAATTATTTTAGAATTTTGTACCTTGTTCTGAAAAATTAGTTTTCAATTTTGAGGGTTTTTAGTAATTTTTTTGAGTTTTAAGGAAAGATATCCTAAAAGGGATATTTCAGTGGTATCAGAGCCACCTTTCTTGCAACTTGTTAGGTAGTGCATGAAAGTATATTCCAAGAGGAATGCACAGTGAATGAAGAGTTTATGAAGAAAATGTTCATCAACATGGTGAAACAATAGGAGAACCAATCTCTATTTGAGCCAGCTCACACAGAATATGAATTAGAGCAAATTTGGGGATAATAGGGAAAAAGGTGAGAACAACAATTCGGGGCAGCAATCCCCCCCATTCTTCTAACAAGCCTTTAAGTCTTCATGATCCCTCTTTCTCGAAAGATTCTGAAGCATCACTTACAAGGCAACCAATAGATACACTTGATGAGGAGTCTTGTTGAACAAAATACCAATCTTTGAGCAAGGATTTTAGAGATAATATGCCATTCACAGATTATTGCAGGATGAAGATTGGAAGCAAGCGCAAGAGAGATCATCACATGCTAGTATCTGAATTACAAAGGCATTTGAGGCAGATTTCTATTCCGCACTTTGATGGCTCTAAGAAATGTATCGCATGATCATGGGTACAAAAGCTGAAGACCTATTTTGATTTGAACCCCATGCATGAGGAGAATGCAATTAAATTTGAAATCCTACATCTTGAGGGAGATGCACGTGATTGGTGGCATCATGGACTAGTGACCCAGGGGCACATGCGCATTACCACATATACAGAGTTCACACAGAGGTTAGAGGACAGATTTGACAGGAGAGATCCAGATAGATTTTTCAAAGAGTTGACTCACTTGAGACACACAGGCTCCTTGGATGTCTACATTGGAGATTTTCAGAGACTTTCAGTGATGGTACCTGATATTTCAAAGATGAAGTTGACTTCATTATTCATAGCAAGATTGATAGATACTTTGGCTGGATTCGTGAAGGCATTGGAGCCTCCTTCGTTACATGAGGCCATTAGGAGAGGAGCTCGAGATTTGGAGTTGTCTACTCCAAAATCTAGATTTCCACCCAGAGTTCAGCAAAGAGTGCCTCCACCTAGGCAGGATGATAGGAGACAGGACTTGGCTAGGAAGCCATTCATTTCACCAAAGCTTAGGGAGGAGTTGAGGCGAAAGAAACTATGTTTCGATTGCCATAAACCATGGACACATGGACACAATTGTTCTGGGAAGAGTAAGGCCCAATATATCAAGGTCTATGAGGATAGTGATGATGAGGGAAATGAGGTATTAGAACCTCATGAGCTTGATGATGGTGATGCATTGGATAGTGTTGATTTTGAGACTGCAAAGGAGACTTTTCCCACCGAGACCATAACTACATTGTCTTTTACCCCTAGGTACAAGGCATTCAGGGTTCGAGGGGTCATGCAGGGATAGCGCGTGGTGGTGTTTATTGATAGTGGGGCCACCCACAATTTCATTGATGCTACTTTGGTAGAGAGATGGGGCCTGCAGCCAGAAGATTTTGAGGGTTTCAACATGGTGGTAGCCAATGGTGAGTCCATGAGATGCACACAGAGGGTTCCATAGTTGAGCATCATTATGCGTAACTATACAGTTACTGATGATTTCTATATTGTTCGTATTGGAAAGACCAACATGGTGCTTGGAGTGCAGTGGCTTCACTCGGTGAGTTATGCACTAACTTCCAGACGATGGATCTATAGTTTAAGTCTGAGGGCAAGAATGTGGTCTTGAGAGGATTATCTTCAGAAGCACCCAGAGTGGTCACGACCAAACGGATGAAGAGGACATTTAGGCACAATGATGTGGATTGGGCAGTTCAATGCTTGGTTTCGACCAAGAGTTCAGATGATGATAGGCCAAAGTATCATGTTGATGTCCCCCTACTGGACAAGCACAGTGCAGTTTTCAGAAATATACCTCTAGGTGTACCTCCCAATAGAGGGTTTGAGCATGTGATAGAGCGTGAGGACAGCAAGCCTGTGGTCACCAATCCTTACCGTCACCCCAAACGGTTTAAGGAGGAGATTGAGAGGACCATATGTGAGCTCCCGGATAGGCCCAGTTCCAATCCCTTTGCTTCTTTGGTTGTTTTGGTGAAGGATGGAACCATGCATATGTGTATCTATTACTGCGCCTTGAATAAGAAAGACATTAAGAATAAGTATCATGTGCCTTGTATTGGTGCAATCTATTTTTCCAAAATAGATCTACGATCAAGATACCATCTAATCAAGGTCAAAGAGGGGGATGTGCAAAAGACAACTTTCAAATGCCACTATAGTCACTTTGAGTTTCTTGTGATGCCGTTTGATTTGTCGAATGCAACCGCTACATTTCAGTCCTCTGTATGAACTATGTGTTCAACCGCCACCTGCGGAAGTTCGTGTTGGTATTCTTCAATGACATCTTAGTCTATAGCAAGACATGGGACAATCACGTGAGACATCTTGATGAGATTTTGGGTATTTTGGAGGCTAGTTCGCTATACACGAAGGTTTTTAAGTGTGAATTCAGCATGATAGAGCTGTTATACTTGGGCTATGTGATTGGAGGAAGTGCAATCAAGGTTGGCAGGGCAAAGATTCAGGGGATATTGGATTGGCCACCACCGAGGACTTTGACACACTTGAGAGGGTTCTTAGGTCTATGTACTTACCACAGGAGGTTTGTGAATGGCTTCTCTCGCTTGGTTGCTCGATTGACAGACATGACCAAGAAGGGAGCTTTTGCTTGGTCAAATTCAGCACAACAGATTTTTGAACACCTTAAGCAGGTGATGAGTTCATGTCCAATTCTTGCACTACCAGACTTCACTCAGCGATTTGTACTCGAGTGTGATGCATCAGGGGAGGGCATTGGAGTAGTACTTATGCAGGATAGGCATCCCATTGCCTATGAGATTCGAAAGTTGAGTCCTATGGAGAGGGGGTACTCAATTTACGACAAGGAGATGCTAGCCATTATGCATGCCTTGGTCAAATTTAGGCAATATCTTGTGAGCAGTAGATTCGTGGTTCATACAAATCACAACAATTTGAGGTTTTTCTTGGGGCAAAAGAATCTCAATGACCGCCAGCGAAGATGGGTGAACATGGTACAAGCTTATGACTTTGACATAGAGTACACAAAAGGTAAGAATAATGTGGTAGTTGATGCTTTATCTAGGAGACCTTACCTTGATTCTATGATTAGTTCTATGTCGGAGATTTCAGCTGATTAGAAGGCTCACATACTTGTTGAGTATTCCAAGAGTCAGTTTGCATGTGAGATCATGGATGGCATTATCCAAGATGACAGATACAAAGTCTTGGATGACCTCATATACTACAAGGATAGGATTTTCCTTGTACCAGAGTCCAAGATGAAGGAGAAGCTCATTCGAGCAGTGCATGATACACCTTTAGCGGGACATCCTGGGTATTTTAAGACCTAAAAATACATCAGAGAGAGATTCGCATGGAAAGGGTTAAAGGATGGCGTCCTTATCCATATTAGGGAGTGTTGGTTTGCCAACAAACCAACGCGGAGCATACTTTTCCGGCAGGACTTCAACAACGTCTTCCTATCCCTGAGCAGAAATTACAAACCTTCCCTTAGTACATGGGCATGATTGCATCTATGTAGTGGTCGATTGGTTGACCAAGTATGCACATTTCTTTTTTATGCCTTCTGGGCATACGACAACACAAGTAGCACAAACATTCTTCACAAGTGTTTTTAGGCTTCATGGCTTGCCTAAGAACATCGTCAGTGATCAGGATAGCCGTTTCATGAGCACATTTTGGCAGGAGATTTTCTAACTTGCAAGTACTGAGCTGACTCCTAGTACTAGCGATCATGCACAGACAGATGGGCAGACATAACTAGTCAATAAGTGGATAGAGGCTACTTGCGTAACTATGTAGCAGGACATCGATGCGCGCATGGATTAGATGGCTACACTTGGGTGAGTATTGTTATAATACCACCTATCAGATGAGTATTGGCATGGCTCCTTTTCACGCATTGTATGGATATGATACTTCATCATTTGTGGACCTGGTACTGTCACATAGCTGAGCTCCCAAAGCTCATGATTGGTTACAGGAAAATCAAGATATTCTAAAGGCCCTCAAGGAGAATCTATAGAAAGCATAGAATCAATAGAAGATTTATGCAGACAAACACAGAGTTGATAGATCTTTTGAGGTAAGAGATTTGGTCTTTCTAAATTTGCAACCCTACAGGTAATTCTCACTTAAGAAGAGCAATGTTGAGAAGTTGAAACCGCGATTCTATGGGGCCATACAAGATAGTTCGGAGGGTCGGGGTAGTTGCATATGAGTTAAGAGCTTCTGAAACAGAGCAGGATCCACAATGTCTTTCATGTTTCATGCCTCAAAAGGGCACTTGGACAGCATATTGTACCTTCTACAGACTTGCCACCTTTGAATGAGGAGGGAAAACTGGGTTTAAAACTAGAGACTATCATTGAGGTGAGGCAGAGAAAGCTCAAGAACAGGGTGATTACAGAATATCTAGTGCAGTAGAAGGATTTGCCAGTTGAGAATGCTAATTGGGGGGGAGAGCAGATTTTACAACATCTTGGTTTGCATTTGTTTGTGGGCAAGCAAATTTCAGGAAGTGAGGACTGTAATGTCCCCATTCCTATGCAGGAGGCCTAGGAGGCTTAATTCAATCTTAGCCTTGGTCATATCCAAAAAGCTAGAGACATTGGGGGTTATTGAGTGTGGATTTTCATTACCACCTTCACTTTATGTTATAATTCGTCATTGACTTAAGTGATGGGTGAAAAAAGTGGTACTTTATGTTATATTTTCTTGTTGGGACAACTTAAGTGTTTTTTCTAGCATGTGCACAATAAAGTCACTTAAGTTATATTTATACACATGGCAATTTCTCAAAAAGGGGGCATTAGGGTTTCTTTTGTCTCTTTTGAGATATTAAAGGCTTCTTTTTTGTGGACATTGGATTTGGATCAATCCAATGGTGGAGATTATAACATTTTTTTTTGAGGATGATTATATATATCCCCTTGTGGTCATTTTTTAGGGCATTCATATACTCAATCATTTTCAATTGCTACTATTTTTAGTATTTTTGATTGTGGAGGTCAGATTCTGCAAGATCCCTAGCTTCGGTGGTGAGAGATCCACTCCTAGTTGGAAGAGCATTTTTCGGTGAGGGTTTCAAACCCAATCCCTAGCTTGCGGTTCGTATGATTCAGATTTGGAGTACGGTCAAAGAATACATTAGAGATTTCAGATCTAGAGGAGAGGGACAACCATTCATTATTCGAGCTCATCTATTTTCTGATTTGGAGTTGTTGGGTGTCTCTCATAAGTGGGGCGACTCATTTGGGAGATTCAGGAGGATTTTAGGAAGGTTTTCAAGGGGTATTTTCTGGAGATTTTGGAGTTGGAGCTTGCTGCCATCACCTTGATGCCCTAGGGATTTATTCCAACCAATTTCTCTTTCTATTTCAGAGTTTACGGTTCGCTGTAATTTTTCCCAATTGCAGTTATGAAAATAAGGAAATAAAGTCAATTTTTGGCCACAAAAAATATTTTTTAGTTGTTTTATATTCTACTTATTTTTCTGCGTCATTTGAAGTATCTGGGTATTGTCAAAAGTGAATATTTTGAAAAATATTAATTATTTTAGAATTTTGTACCTTGTTTTGAAAAATCAGTTTTCAGTTTTGAGGGTTTTTAGTAAATTTTTTGAGTTTTAAGGAGATATCCTAAAAGGGATATTTCACCTACTGCCCTGAGGCTTGTTCATAAAGATCTAAAGAGTGAGAGCTTCAAGGATAGAAGCAATGCCAGCCAAACCAATGTCATTGGCAAACTAAAGGTGAGAAATTTTGGAAGCATTGCTTGCAACAATTATTCCTTTCAAGGCACCTGAATTCTTGAGATGAGAGTGCCATCTACCAAGTGCCTCTGCAACAATGATAAAGAGGTAAGGAGATAGTGGGTTCCCTTACCTGAGATCTCTTGAAACTCCAAAGAAACCTGTTGCTTCCACATTGATTAGAATTGAGAACTTTGGAGAGTTTATGCCATTAAATATCCAGTCCCTCCAATCCTTTTTAAATCCAAATCCTTCCATGATAGTTAGTAGGAAATCCTAGTTAACACTATCGAAAGCTTTATCCATATCCAATTTGATCAGAATATTACTCTGATTTTGTGAAGAAACAAAGTTGATTAGTTTGTGGGCAATGACAATACCATCCAAAATTTGCCAACCAACAACAAAACCACCTTGCTCAAGGGAAATGATTTTAGGGAGTAGTCTTTTCAGCCTGTTAGCCATCACTTTTGATACGAATTTATACATGACAATGCACAAGGAAATAGACCTGAAGGAATCAAAGTGGAGTTTAATTGTTTTAGAATTGTTTTGCTTCTACCAAATTCTTGCACAACAGCCATGAAATCGCATCCAACAATCTCCCAATAAACTTGGTAGAAACCAGCTGGGAAACCATCAAGGCCAGGGACTTCATCAGGCTTGATAGAGAAGACAGCTAATTTAACTTCTTCATCTGAGATTGGGCCAATGGGGGAGCTATCATCTGATTCAGAAACCAGAGTAGGAATGAGTCTTAAAATCTCATTTCTAGCAGCAGTTTTGCCTAAGGGGTCTCAGTGAGAAGCTCTTCAAATAATCTAACAACGTCCCAACAATTGTCATCCTTATCCAACAAGGTCTCGCCTGCAGGGGAGATGACTTTAGATATTTTTTTGAAGTTTCTTCTCATGATAGGGGAAAGGTCCCAATAGTTGTGCATGTTCCAATTGTTGAACAAGGCTTTTGTTAACATGTGTTCTATTGACGGAATATATTTATGTGTATAAACCAGAAGCAAAATAGTATTTAATACTTGTTCAACATTTATTCTATAAAACTAAAAGTAACCAATCATATCTTGACAAGTAAGACTCAAGTATTGATACTCTAATGCACAGCTATTGGTAATCCAAAGGTTAAGTTTTGGTCAGAGGTTTAAAAAATGCATTTTATGACCTCTCATGATAAAAGCGGTTATATCGTAAAATGAATAATGTGTTAGACCTTGAAACCTTAGTTATAAGTAGTTAAGACGACATATTAAAACAGGGAAAAATTTTGAAGTCTAATGTGATGTTATGGCACCTTAAATCGATATCCAAAGTTAGGGTGCACAACTACTGGGACCTTTCCCCTAGCTGTCTTGTGGAAAAAAGCAATATTCTTGCCTCCTTCCTTTAGCAATCAAACCCTAGAGACTTGATTCCAATGGATTTATTCTTGGAGAATAATTTTGTTCCAGCCTTCCAAAAGGTTATCTTCCTCAATTTTTAAGCTTTCAGCATACCATTTTGTTGAATAAGGGCTTCAATATTGGAGATTTTGCTTTGGATTTCCAATTTTCTTCAAGAAATCAGACCAAATCCGTTTTTTTTTCCAATCCGTTAGGTAGTTTTGTATATTTTCAGTTTTTGGGTAAGAATAACATCTTTATCCCTAACACTGCAGCGTTCTACCAGTCCTTGATCTTGTCTTTCAAAGAATCCTCCTAGTCCACATTAGCTCAAATTTAAAAGGTCTTTTTTTTTTTGAGGGGGGAGGGATAGGGGCCGGCGAGGGTAGCTGAAGAAAGAGAGAGGCTAATGGACCAATGCTCTAAGCCACCAAAAGAATTTCTTACAGATTCCAAAGAGATGTCTGAGTGCATCCAGTCCAAGCTTAAAAGGACTCTGTCAAACCTTTCAGCCACAAAATTGGTACCTAGTCTTTTGTTAGACCAACTAAAGATTCCAACTTTAAGCTGAACATCAAAAATTGCTAACTCGTAAACGAATTGAGAGAAGTCTGAGGCTAATGAGAAAGGATTCCAAAACCTCTAGATTTTTCCAAGGGGGAGGCAATGTGTTAAGCACACGATACACTAAGGGGGGAGGGTAGGGGAGCGGGAAAGGAGGGGAACGGTCGTGGGACGGGGGGGAAGGTGAATCAGTGTATAATAAAAATTTAACTTTCAGAAATTAATGTTCACAAAGAAAGCATTCACACAAGATCTAATAATTAAGCAACACAAGATTTATGTGGAAAACCCTCTCAGGAGAAACCACAAAGCAAAGTTGCTTGGATCTGCCATCCAAATCCAGCCATAAAATAATAATCCTTTCACAAAATTTTTTAGGCACCAACCTACGTAGAGAGACCAATCCCCACCACCAAGCACCGACTTAGCAAGAGACACCAATCTCTTTTGTTCTAAGGCACTAACCTCCATTAAAACAATCTTCCACCTTACTATTGTTGCTTCATCAATGAATAATGGCAAATTCAATCTCCTCTTCTTATTCTCCACAAAAATCTGCTTATGCTTGAATGATGGAAAGAATTATTTCTCATATCTTTGCCAATCTTCTATCCATCTTATATAACCTCCGAAGGCTCTTCACAAAGGAGGTGTCCCATCAAGAGGCACCCTTTTATCAAAAGGTATGCATTTAATTAAATTTTAATTAATTCACTAAGTGGAGCAATTTCCCCAAGACAGCCATATATCAAGTGGGTCAACCCAACAATGATAAGCTATAATACATGTCTTAAGAGGGGCAATTTTAGCCTTCAACAATCTTCCTTGAGCGCGTATTTAAAACTTTTTTAATGTTGGTCCCTTCATCATGAAGCGCTACTGCAAATTAAATATAATTTTGTTGCATTAATGACACTTTCGTTGGCAATTTCATTACATTAATTATAATGTCTTTGACATCAATGACAATATTCCAACAATCTCCCCCTTTGTCATTGATGGCAATCCTATAGAAAAATAGTACATGGACTCCCCCTTGTTGTGGTTCTCCTCATTTACTCCCTCTTTCTTTAATTCTCCCCCTTTGACATCAATGGCAAAGAGACATACAACACAATCACAATGTATACCACCGAAATATCCATGGAGCTACATAATGCAATGATTAGCTCCCCCTTAATCCATGCTTCTCTTGATGGATTTAATGACTTCATGAAGAATGAATCACTCCCAATTTCTGCCTTAGAAACTCAAAAGTTTCTTTTGGGAGGGGCTTCATGAAGATATATGCTATTTGTTCCTTTGTGGCAACGTACTCCATCTTTACTTGCTAATCTACAACCTATTCTCTCAAGAAGTGATACTTGATTGGAATGTGTTTTGTTCTAGAGAGCATAATCGAATTCTTCGAAATGTTTATTGCACTAGTGTTATCACAGAGTATTGAGATTGGATGTTCATATTCTATCTTAAAATCGTTCAACATCTGCTTGATTCAAAAGACTTGTGTACAAGACACTGTTACGTATTCTGCGTCAGCCGTAGATAAAGAAATGGAAGGCTGATTTTTGCGTAGCTATGACACTAAATTTTTGCCAAGAAAGAATGCTCCTCCACTTGTACTCTTTCTGTCATCAACACTTCCTGCCCAATTTGCATGTGTATGTTGTCAGTGTGAAATCTTCACCTCTTGGATACCACAAGCCATAATCCAAAGTGTTTTTTAGATATTTGAACATCCTTTTGACCGCTTGCACATGTGTTTCTTTTGGGGCTGCTTGAAAACGTGCTACCAAGCCTACAGCTTGCATGATGTCCGACCTTGATGTCGTGGTGTATAACAAGCTACCAATCATGGATCTATAAAGCGTTTGATTCGCTTCAAGAGATTCATCATCTTTACTTAACTTCCATCCTATAACCATGGGTGTGCTAACAGGTGTGCAATCTTCCATTCTAAACTTCTTCAACATCTCCTTTATATACTTGGTTTGGGAGATGAATATTCCTTTGTTAGATTGAGAAATTTGCAAACCAAGAAAAAATGACAACTCACTCAACATGGACATTTCAAACTCCTTTTGCATATCTTTTGCAAACGCTTGGGACATTCGTTCACTATCTCCTCCAAAAATGATATCATCCACATATATCACAACAATCAACTAATTCTCACCTTCAGTCTTGATATAGTATAGAGATTACTATCATAAACTCCCCTTTTAAAACCTTGTTCTTATAGATATTTATCAAGCCTTGAATACCAGGCTCTAGGGGCTTGATTTAACCCATATAGTGCCTTCTTCAATCTACACACATAGTCCTTGTTTTCTGATAGAAGGAAACCTTTTGGCTGTTCAATATATAGTTCTTCCTCTAACTTGCCATTTAGAAAAGCAAATTTCACATTTATATGATAAACTTTGAAGTTTTTAAAACCAACATATGCCAAAAACATTCTAATGACTTGTAATCTCGCAATAAGGGCAAATGTTTCTTCAAAATCAATACCTTCAACTTGAGCATACCCCTTGCAAACCAACCTTGTTTTATTTCTTGTTACTTGGCCATCTTCATTCAACTTATTCATGAACAAACACTTGGTACCAATTACATTCTTGTCTTTTGGTCTAGGAATGAGTTTCCATGTCTCAATCTTTTCAATTTGATTCAATTATTATTCCATAGCATCGATCCAATGCTTATCATTGCTAGCTTTTGCAAAAATTTTGGGCTCTATTTTGAATAACAAAGATAAGTTTACTTGCTAAAGGGTACTCACAAATCTTTTAGTTTGTAGCCCAGCATCAATATCACCAATAATTTGACTTTCGAAATGATGCTTTTGAACAAATCAAGATGGTGCCTTTGTATCTTCCCACTCCATTTCTTCTTGTTTTTCTACTTCTTTGAAGTCTGTTCCTCTGAATGATCATTTGTTTGTGCACTTACTTTCTGAGGCCTTGTTTCATCCATATTTACACTAGCACTTTATACTATTGTTTGCAGCGTTTTATTATAACATCTATAAGCTTTAATTTTTTAGGAATATCCAAGAAAAATACCTTCATCAGCGCTTGAGTCAAACTTTCCCAAGTTTTCTTCATCTCTCTTATTGAAGCATTTGCTCTTGAACACTTTGAAATATTTGACTGATGTTGGTCTACCCTTCCATAACTCATAAGGAGTTTTGCTATTGTTTACTCTAATTTGTCCTCTTTTCAAAATTTATACTGCGGTGTTAACCGCTTCTATCCAAAACCTGTCTAATAGCTTATAGATTCATTTAACATTGGTCTAATCATTTCTTGAATAGTTCGATTCTTTCTTTCTACAACTCCATTTTGCTATGGAGTCATTGCAGTTGAGAAATGCCTTTTTATTCCATGCTACTCACAAAAATAATTGAATTCATTTGAGATGAACTCACCTCCTCGATCTGATCTCAAGCACTTGATCTTTAAATTTGTTTCATTTTCAACCAAAGCTTTAAACTTCTCAAACGCCTCAGATTTTTCTTTTAGAAAGGCAACCCATGTCATTTTTTAATAATCATCAATAAGCAACATAAAGTAGCTCTCACCTTGTATGCTTTGCATTCTTGTAGGCCTGCAAAGGTCTGTATGAATCAGTTCCAATGGCTTGGTGGTTGAGTACTCCTTTGACTTGAAACTCACTCTTGTCTGTTTTCCATGTTGACACTGCTTGCAAAGAATGTTTGACGATTTTGTAATCTTTGGCATATCTCTTGCAGCTTGCCTAATGCTGATTTTCACTAGATTATCAAAGTTCATATGGCCCATCCTTCTATGCCATAGCCAGATTTCATCAATTTGACTCATGAAGCATTTCTCTCCCTTAACTTCACTAAGTATGTACAGGTTTTTATTGTTTTGTTTGCATCTGCAACTAATTTTCCTGTCTGTTTTCCTAATCTCACAACCTTGAGAGCATAAAACATGAGAGTGTGTCCTTGATCACCCATTCGACAAACACTTAGAAGGTTATGCTTCAAGCCTTCAACATACAATACATATTCTCTTTTTGTTTTTTCACTACTAAGGCTAAGGGTACCTTTTCCAGCTATTCTTGTCGAGGCGTTATCTCCAAATTTTACCGTGCCTTCACTCATTTCCTTCAAGGAGAGAACTTTGCTCTTGTCCCCAGTCATGTGACTTGAGCATCCACTGTCAATATACCATTGCTGCCCTTTGTTTTGTGTATGAAAAGTTTTTTGCACAAGCATAGATTTCTCCTTGTCCTAATTAACTTCCTCTTGCTTTTGTTTCCATATTTTTGTAGGTTCTCTTTTCTTTACTCCAGGAGCATTCACTTTCTTGTTTTGTCTAGGGGTTTCTACAACAACACTTCTACATAACTGTGCTATATGTCCATAGTTATTACAATTATAACATAAAATGTTATTCCTTTTGTAATTCCATAACAGGGCAAATGAGTTAGAGTTTCTACTTGAAACTCTATAAGTACTTATGCCATTGTCCCATGCATACCTATTTCTTGCATGTGTCATACACTCCATTGCTCTATGCCCAAAATGATTACAAGAAAAACAATAACCAAATAAAGAATGTTGGAACCTGGTCATGTGTGCCTGCCTTAGAGGAAAGAACTTTCTAAAGTTGTCCTTGTTATCTTTTGGAGGAGGTGCTTGTTTTCTATGGGATTTTGATTCTCTTTCTTCTTGCTAATAGGACTTTTGAGAACATCTACATAGCTTTTTGTCTCTTCCTCATTCACCTTCTTTGGTGGCTCTTGGTGATATTCTTTGTTGGCCATCTGATTTTCTTTATATCCAAGACTAGTCTTTATAAATGGTGACCTCTGCCCATTTATGATATCATCTAAGATCTCAGTACTCTTTTCAAATTTGAGGCTTATGTTCAACTTGGTGGTTGTTTTCTCTAGTTCCTTCCTCAAGGAGACAATCTCATATTCTAACCCTTCACAATTTTCTTACTCTTTGTTTAATTGGATTCGCAGCTCCTCTTCAATCATTTTTGCTTCTTCGAGTTGGATTTTGAGGTTGATGATAATTGTTTCGGATTCCTCAAGGACTTGGGACATTTTTGCTCTTGAATCACAATCCTTGTTTTCATATTTTTGCAGCTGCAATTTTTGTTTCAAATTTATTTTCTTAAGTTGCTTGATCTCGCTTAAGGCACAAATGAGTTCTTCAAGATCTACCTCTCCATCTTCGACATCTTCTTCCTCTTCCAAGGTGTCTTCACTTGTAGAGGCATCATTTTTTATTTCTATAGCCATGAATAGAGTTTATTCTCTATCATTGTCTGATATGTTCTCATCGCTCTCCTCAATTGAGCTACTATCCTTTTTGAAATAGAAGTTTTTCTTGTGCTTACCAAACTTTTTCTTATATTTGTTTTGTTTAAAGCTTTTTTGTATTGAGATTTGTGTTCCTTTTTATCCTTTCCTCATTATAATTTTCCTCATCATCGCTATCATCCTTATGTGGACACTTAGTAGCAAAATGTCCTATTTTACCACAATTAAAACATTTAAAAGGTAGCTTACCTTTGTATTTCCCTGATCATTTCTTAATTTTTCTTACAAAAAGGGCCTCATTTTCATCTTGTTCATCACTAGTGCCGTCGCTTGTTTTAGGTTCTTTATTCTTCGAATTCTTTGAATCTTTAAAAATTGCTTCCTGCTTAGATGGCTTTTCCTTTTTTGTTTTCATTTCATATGCCATGAGAATACCATGCAACTCATCCATTGTTAATGAGTCTTAGTCTTTTAATTCTTCAATAGCCAAAACTTTTGCATTAAATCTCAAGGGAAGTGACCTTATCACTTTTTATACGATCATGGATTCTTCAACTTTTTCGCCGGGTCCTCTAATGGTGTTAACAATCTCATCCACACGAAGAAGATATGCCGCAACATTTTCTTCATATTTCATTTTCAACCTCTCGAATTGTCTCCTATGAGTTTGGAGTTTTGCCTGCTTCACTTTTTTGTCACCCTCATAGATGTTTTGAAGTTTGTCCCACGTTTCCTTTGTTGAATCTCATTGCATAATCTTGACAAACTTTGATTCTGATAAGCCACACAAAATAGTGTTCATAGCTTTGGCATTATTCTCACTAGCCTTCTTTCCGACTGGATCTGTTGGTGGAGTTGTTGGCGTAACATATCCATTCACCACTGTTTGGCAGATATCAAAACCAAGGGGCATTAAATAAGTACACATCCTTATACTCCCAGAATGCATAGTTTGTTCCATCGAACAATGGAGCCTTCTTTGTGGAGAAACCTTCCTGTACATGCTAGCCATGTGTGCTCCCAAGATCTACCTTCCAGCGGTTAGACTAATTCTAAAAGAACCGCTCTGATACCAATTGTTAAGCACATGATACATTGAGGGGGGTGAATTGGTGTATAATAGAACTTCTTTGTGGAGAAACCTTCATGTACATGATAACTAGCCATGTGTGCTCCCGAGATCTACCTTCCAGGGGTTAGACTAATTCTAAAAGAACCGCTCTGATACCAATTGTTAAGCACATGATACATTGAGGGGGGTGAATCGGTGTATAATAGAACTTTAACTTTCAGAAATTAAAGTTCACAAAGAAAGCATTTGCATAAGATCTAATAATTAAGCAACACAAGATTTACATGGAAAACCCTATTTCGGGAAAAACCACAAAGTAGAGCTACTTGGATTTACCGTCCAAATCCAAACCGTAAAAAAATAATCATTTTACAAAATTTCATAAGCACCAACCTACTTGGAGACACCAATCCCCACCACCAAGCAACAACTTAGCAAGAGACACCAATCTCTTTGTTTTGAGGCACTGACCTCCACTGAAACAATCTTCCACCTTACTGTTGTTGCTTCATCAACGAATGATGTCAAATTCAATCTCCTCTTCTTCTCCACATTTACTGTAGACAAACAATAACTCTCTCAACTGATAATGAAATGAGAGCAAGTTGTTTATGCTTGAATGATGGAAAAAAATTATTTCTCATATCTTTTCCAATCTCCTATCCGCCTTATATAACCTCCAAAGGCTCTTCACAAAGGAGGCGTCCCATCAAAGAGGCACCCTTTCATCAATAGATGTACATTTAATTTAATTTTAATTAATTCACTAAGTGGGGCGATTTCCCCAAGGCAGCCATATATCAAGTGGGTCAACCCAACAATGATAGGTTTTAATACATGTCTTAAGATGGGCGATCTTAGCCTTAAACAATCTTCCTTGGACGCATATTTAAAACTTCTTTAATGTTGGTCCCTTCATCATGAAGCGTTGTTGCAATTTAAATATAATTCTGTTGCATTAATGACACTTTCGTTGGCAATTCTGTTACATTAATTATAATGCCTTTGACATCAATGATAATATTCCAACACAATGGTGTTGATGTCCCCTCCCAAAATCCATTTATCATTAGGATAAAGAAGTTTAAGGCTTTTTAGAAAGAGCCAACAAAAATTTCGGCCTTGCCTTGTGGTCGGACCATAAGTGTAAATGCAAGGGAAGCACCGGCTCGATGCAATCTGCCTTTGCATAGTGACAAAACCGCTGATTTGCACTGAGTGGCAGATTCGCAAGCGTCAGTGGCCATGACGTCCCCTTCCAACACACCATCTCATCTGATTTTCTCTTTTTCTTTTCCACTTCCAGCGTTTTCTTGTTGGCTTCAAATATGTCATCTTCTACTTATCCTTGCTCACTCTTTCCTCTTTTATAGGATTAGACCCACCATAGACCGACCACCTCCACCAAATTCTTCTTTTCTTCTTCCATCTTCTTGTGGGCTGAAATCCACCTTCGTCCGACCACCTCCACCAAGAGTCTTCTTGGCTTTGTTCATTCATTATCCAACCCGTTGTTGCCTCCTTCCACATTCCATTCTTCTCTATTTGCAGCTCCTTTTTAGTCACGGTTGCTATCTCTTCTCTTGCCACCATCATCTTTCTTGTAGCTTCTTCATTTATAAGAGTCTTAAAAGACTCTTCTTCTTCATCCGCTTCAAGACAACCCTCTTCTCCTCACTCATATCCTTCTCCTTAACACTTCTATAAATAGATTTGAGCTTCTCACATAGCAACTTTCCTCTCATATTGTCTTTCATACAAATCTTCTTCTACTTCTCTTCTCTCTCAAGCCTCAAGACATGAAGCTTCTTCAACCACTCTACTTGCATTCTTATATGCACAACATAACCCATCAAATTGGAAACCATATGTTCCCAACTCCTTACTTTCTTCTTTCCTTTTTCTTATTTCCTCTCTTAGAAAATTCTCCAATACTCAACTGCAACTCCACAATCTCTTACTTGCAACCTTCACCCTCATGGGGTCTTCAATATTCTCCTCTTCAAAAAGAACTTATAACTCCACTATCCATTTCATGAGCTCCTTTAGGCTCTCTTTACCACATAACAAAAGTATATTGCTAGTAGGCTTACCTCTTTCCTTCACCTTGACCTCTATTGGTCTCTTTTCTTTAATAGCTTGTCCTCTCTCCAAAACATCCAACTTTGTTTGTAAGGATACCAACATCTCCAACATTTCTTCTTCATCATCTTTATTCATAGCTCAACATCTTTACTTTGTGCATCCTCCAACATATCCAATCTTGTTTCGACTTCCTTCAGCATCTCTGCCAAGTCTTCTACTTCTAGTTCCAATTTTGTGGGCCATATCTCCTCAACAAACAAGTTTATCTTTCACGTCTTGCAATAGACTCAAACAAGAGCCTCTCACACTTCATCTACACTTGCAGGACTTCTCTCACACCTAAAACAAACTTATCTTCTCTCCTATGCAAGCATGTTTTTCACAACTTGCAATTAACTCAAGTAGACTTCTTTTTCACAGCCCACAATTGACTCATACAAGAGCCTCACACACTCAACTCAGCAAGGAAAGACCTTGCTTTGATACCAATTGTAAGGGGGTCCAATGAAGGACTACCTTCACTACCATGTTGCTTGGATTAAACACTCACTCAAGCACACTATTCTTAGACTTGACACATTTCAACACATGCTCTTTATTGAAATCAACATGTTACAAAGAATTCAATGCACACTCACTCTCACACATACACTTGTCTTTCAAGGCTTATTACAATTCATGGAGATGACTTGATCCTACACATAGTCCCTCCTAGATAGAAACATACTCTATGTTTTGTTCTTGGAGAACAAGCTCCCAAACTCTCTCTTCTTCCTCAACTTGGACCTAACTCTTCTACGACTCTCCTTGGCTCTTTCATTAGCTAATTTGAATCTTCTCTGACATTCTTTGCCTTCTGAAGTGTCTCTTCACCTTCATTTGCCTCTTAGAAATGCTCAAGATCCAACATTTCATCATTGTGGAGCATTACTTTCTTTTTATAACTCATGTGGTCGAAATTGCAGCTTTACGCAGTCCGGTGGTTTTGAAACCACCATTTAGTGCAAACCGGCAATTTTTTCACTGTGCAAAGTCTATCAACTTCTGGAGGCCATAAGTTTTGCATACGAATTCGAAACGAGATGATGTTTTTTTGAAAGTGCATAACTTTTTGAAGGGAATCCAAATATGCAATCACATTCAAGTTTAAGGAAATTCTTGATGCACTTTTTTCCTTTGCCCCACAACCTATCCATTTTAGCCCTTCAATGCATGGGACCACTTTCTAGATTGTATCGATGATTGAGAAACTCAACCAACTCACTTGGAACCCTGTAGCTTCTTGAAACTGATCCTTCTCTGATGTGCTTGATGCCATTGAAGTGTTGTAGTACCAATGCTTTCCCTTGGATCATCTTCACCGTGCCAAAACAACAAACTGGTGAAACCACATGAACACACAACTATTTTTGGTTGATGTAAGATTGCATGTACGCCTTGGATGCTCTTGCATCAACAGGGCATTAAGCCCACACAAGTTCCAAGAGATAATTAACATGAGGGGGGTTTCAGCCAACTGTTGTTGTGGGTGATGGGGTTTATCCCCCATAAAATAATGGTTTGCTTCTTACCTAATTTTGTGGACTACAAATTCCCCTCCTTTTAATTTCCTTTGTCCTCACCCAGACCAGAAGGGTTGAGATTTTCCTTGTTGGAGAATTGATCCTGCAATCTTGCAAGCATATCCGAAATTTGTTTTTGATTACTCTTGCCAATGTTGATTTGGGCTTCTAGATAATTGGAGTTTGACAAGGGAGGCCTACCAGGTTTGTTCCCCCACCTCTCCCCCTGAGACAATTTCAAAGCCAAATTTGACATCAACTTACTCAACCCAGAATGACTTAGCAATTGCTTATGCTGAGAGAGAGAGAGAGAGAGAGAGAGAGAGTGATCTTCTAAACCCAATCATCAACAAGCAGATCATCCTCCTCATACCCTTCATCCTCTTTTGAGGGTTTAGAAGCCACCTGGATCAAAAGAGGAGAGGGCAAAGGATCTTGTCGCTAACCACCATTTAAAGCTCTCCCAAGGCCCTGAATGTTAGGGGGTTCTTGATGCGAATCTTTGACCAGGGATACACTGTCATCCTCAATGAAATCTTCAACATCGGAAGAAGAATGCAAGGCATTGAATTTGTTCTCAATGGCTACTAGCTTACTTCCTTTGGCTTCCAAACCTTTTTCTAAGCTTTCCCCCTTTTTTTTTCTTTTTTGGTTCCTTGAAATCTTCAGAGTGTTGCTCTTGCGCAGGCTTTTTCTCAGGGCAGACTCTTACAAAATGCCCATGAGTGTGGCAGATCCTACATCTAAAATGGGCATTTTCATTGTCCAAAACTTGTGTCCATTCCCTAGATTCAGCCTTGAAGGTAATAAAAGGCAAAGGCTTGGAGAGATCCATTTTAACACAGATCCTGGCATAAATAGCTAAGAGCCCAACCTCAGTTGCTTTAGCCAAAAAAATGAATTCTCCCAACTGGTTTCCAACTTGTTCAAGGATCTCCGCTTTCCACAGCTCCATCAGAAGCCCGCACAGCCGAGTCCAAACAAAGACTAAAGAGAAATCCTTTGTATTAGGGTTAAAGCCCTCCTCCTAAGGCTTTATATACAAACCAGAACATCCCATAAACCAAGGACCTCGCCTGAAAATTCTATCTCTCTTTTTGCAAAGTCAAAGGTAACTTGAAAGAAACCTTGTGGGAGGAGATTTACCTGATTTGCAGAATGAATATTCCAGTTTTTGCCCAGCCAATTTTTAAGATTACCCAAACTTGGCCAGTAGCCCATGAATTTGCAGATTAAGGCACAATCCTTCAGAATCAAAATTGTGGGTTCAATTTCTTTATCAAGAATCCTGATTAATGGATTCACATCTTGCTGCAGGCAGAATATGTGCACCTGAAGCCCTAGAAGATTCCGATTTTCTCCCGCTTCCTCCTTGGTTATCACTGATGAGTGTCGAAACATAATTCACCGTGGCCTGCTCTATGATCGCGACCCACTGCCATTCGAATGACATCCTGTCCTACGCCCTGACATAATCATCAATATAGTCCCCATATTGTAAATGTATTTAATATTTATTTCTTAGACGCACTGAGATCAATCTGAGTAGTTATAATAGCAGAACAATACAGAGTTTGTTATTTGGGCCAAACACTAATTGATAAGTTTACAGAAGCTTGAACAAAAGAGTCACCTCATGACAACCAACTGGTTATCAACTAGCACGAAGACTCTTGAATATTTATGCCTATATTAAGATTGATAGTCAGCAAAACTGCAACAACAAATAAGACGAATCCCGGCCAGCTCTCCTTTTGAAGCAAAGCTTTTAAGTTTGGTGATGAAAATGCATACAAGATCAAAAAGCCAAGGAGAAGAAGATGTCTATCATATAAGTGCAAATGGAATAGCGTAAAACAAAAAACTTACAGGGAACGTCTTTGCAAAGAAAAGCAAATTCTCCAATGATATGAAGCCACCACCCCTGCAACATGAAAACCACCAAATCTTACAGACAGAGTCTTGCCAAAATTGGCCAGCAATTATCTATGCTAAAAAGTTTATTTTGGTAATGAAAAATGACGAAAGAAAATTAAGTAACCTAGAAGCTAAGAATGAGTACAATAAGTATCAAAATACCTAAAATCGGTAGATGGATCTCTTCCCTGCCATCCCATTTCCTTCCACTGCTCTGAAACCAAACCATGAAGCTCTCTGCCAGGAAAAGCAGCATGCCAAAGAGCCTTTAATGCCTCCTGTAATCAATACCAAAGATGAACTACATTCTAGTTTGGATTTCATAATGCAAGAAAAGCATTAAAAATACCATCTGAAAAAATAGGTGATTTAAAAATTTAGAAAACACATTAAGAGCTAAGTTTTCTAAAGCGCACAATTTTGTTTCTGGAATAAAAAATTTATGAAAATGTTGATTATCAAACATAAAAAAATACTTCATAAACCCATTAGATCATTACCACCAAACATGAGCCCTGACAGACCGACTGCAAGCTTTAAGCAACATAAAAAAACAGCATATAATAAGGCAATAGTCATTACACAAATTAAGGCTGAAAATGTGAAAAGCAATAAAATAAAAGTGATGATTGTCAAGAGGCCGCAAGTAGTTAAAACCATGTTAAGATGCTATTAAAGAGTTGAAGCTCTTTCAGGGTGCAGTAAGGAGCAAATGTATTATAAAGTAACCATAACAAAAATCATAATTAACATTGGATGTATATTTACAATTAGAATGTAATTGCTGTGCAATTAAGTATCGATTTATCAACCTTTTCCATCCATAATAAAACCTATACATTGTTTACACTCCATAACTTCAACTTCAAAGTAAATTTATGCATCCCAAAACCAATGCAAAGGTTATGTCCCCCCGGTTGGGTCACAACTGTAAACATGTGGGCATCAAATCTTCATAGTTTAAATTATTAATATCTGTAGCTTGAAGCTTTGAGTATACTGTGATGTTGCATTTTTTAAATCAATTTCTTATTCCTTGTCATGAAACAGAAAAAAAGTTAACAAATAACCTCCTTTTGGTTTAGTATGCTCCATATCTGTTTTGGCAATGCATTCATAAATGACTTTTTTTTAACATCAAAATAGCATGTATAAAGGTAACAGACATTTTGGATACAACCTGGAGTTGCACCCTGATCGAAAATGTGCTGAAATGACTAATCTTCGTTCCAATTGAAACAATGGGATCTTTTCACGAGGGTGGGTGCCTCAATGATGAGAAAAACCTCCAGAAAAAGCAGGTTCCCATAAGATGTATCTATGAAGATCTCAACTTCTATGCCTGGGGTAAAGGGAAGAAAGAACTTGAAAGAAAAGAGATAAGTCATTCACCCTAAGAAACCCAAAATGCACTACCCTGAGTAATTCAGGGTTTCCAACCCGGATTACCTCTCCTAATAAAACTTTCATAAGCAAAGCACTTCTCAAAACCTGATTTGCACTGTCAAGAGTAACTCGGGTTTTCCAACCTAGATTACTTATGCTGAGGGGTTTCAACTGTTGATTACTCATAAAGTGAAATAAGTTGTGTCTTTTGTAAAACCCGAAGACTTCTCTTTCCAAATCCTTCCAAAAACCCGAAGTCTTCTACTGTGTAAAACCCGAAGTCTTGCTTGAATGCCCACCCTCTCACACTTAGGCAAAATTTTGGTATGTAGGCCAAAAAATGGCCAACACAACCATAGAGTGGCATTGTGATTCAGAAGCAAATCTGTGGTATTGCACAATAACAATGTCCAAAGGGAATCCTAGTGGACAATTGCATATCAACAAAGCTTATCACAAATAACCCATTATTGGTTACAAACATCAAAATGTTGATCCAAATTCCAACGTTACCAATTGAAAACTCCAACTTCAAATGGTTTCTATCTCTAGCATTGATTGCTCACATGTTGCAATCTACAGCATCAATAGATTATCGGTTGCATCAGAAGCACTATTGCCGGAATGCTTCAAAATGTGATCACAATATTTAGATAAGTTAGAGTCTAGACTATGTTTCTGTAAACAAAAAGATCATTAGTTTCATTTTAAAATGATGATTTCCAAAAATAGATGTATACTATTTTGCCAACATAACATCAGGCTTATACCCCATCTCGTTTATTTTCAGTGTGACAATGTATTTCTAAAATTTGTCATTTATGAGACAAGAATGGTAATCCATATCCTTATAGCACATGGACTAGAGTATCGATATGGATAATACAAGCATATTCTTAAGAAATATTTAACTTTTCCATAGCAATAATACAGAATAGATAGATTATAAGCAAAAGATGTGTAATAGATGATAGCATGTAAGTAATTAGTACCTGATGATCTGCTCTTGTGCCATCAAATGAGACTTCTATACGGCGCTTCAATCTTTGTAATCTTTCTTCCTGAAATGAAATTGATAAAAAGTGAGAATTATAAGGCACCAAAATCTGACTTGCAAAGGATGTGAAAAACAATATCCACCATAACTAATCACATGCCATTAATATACACCTAAAACTATCCTAAACTAACAAAATACTGAGATGACAAACCTAACCAAATGCAAGAGGAGCACAAAATCGGGAGGCAACCTTAACCACCTTTTAGTAAATTTTCTAGGGGATAATGTCACACCCACACATAACAAAGTTATAATAAGGAATGTATAATGTGCATAATAACATTCATGGAACAAAACTTTAGCTCTGTAGAGGAATAATATCAAGTAAAACAATTCAAGGGGCTGTAGCTTGATTGGTACCATGGGTAGCTGTTTCGATGGTGACCCAGGTTTGAGTCTCTAAACGCTCAAAGGGGCAATTTTCTCAGCTTTTTTCACAGTCATATGTAAAAGCAGACCTCAACTGCATTTTACGGGAAATATCAAGTAAAACAAGAGAAATAAGAGAAAGAGTCATGGGTATGGAGACAACTACAGGTTTAGGGATGCCATTTTCAGAATCAGGTATGATTTCAATCATTTCAGATTCCCAAAATTAAAATGACCAGCATAACCTTTAAATCATAATGAAATCAGGTTCTTCTTTTCACCTGTCCTTTGTCACGAGATACTCTTCCTTGCAAAATTATGCTTCCAAAATGTACAATCTTATTAATTTTATATTGCTCTCTTTTTCTTCAAAATCTTGCTAACGTATTATGCATGTTCTTCAATTTTATTGTTCAAATATTTGTTTGAAAAGCAAGAAATGCCTTCAGTGAGTAATTTTGACCTTGTAGAGCTTAAGGCATTTCATTATCTTTCTTTCCTTTTCTTTTCTTTTCTCTTCTTTGGCCTTTCTTTTGTTTTTTTGCGTAAGGAAACATCAGATGATGTCCCCTGCCTGCTAGAGGAATCTCCTACAGCAGAGAAACATCTCCGGCATGCCTCCCCGTCTCCCAGACATGTATCCCACCCTGTGTACTCATCTCTAGGTTTTAGTGTCCAAGGCTTACCCCGTGTACTCATCTTCGGGTTTTAGTGTCTAAGGCTTACCCCGCATACTCATCTCTAGATTTTAGTGTCTAAGGCTGTCAACTTATCCATGGAAGCAACCACCATTAAATACGTGAATCAACACAAGGGTAAAAAAGCTATCCATAAGCATAATTATTAAGTCTCTGGGACAGCGGGACAGGGTTTTCAGGACGGCAAAAAATTCCCAAATTTTGGGGAGGGCTAATTAAAATAATATATAAAGATTTAAAATATACAAATAAATTTTAAAAAAAAAACTTAAAAGAGATTAAAATACGCTGAAATTCAAAATAATTAATATAAACAATATGAAAAAATTACTAAATAAAACCAGTTTGGTTGATCAATATAATTAATCACTAATCCAAAATCGTAAATATAGAGAGTCAAGATACATCAACAATAACATGCTAAGTTCTAACTCAAAACTGAGAGTTGAATCTCATTCTAAGTAGCTGATACAGATATAGGTACAAGAATCAGATATGTGGATACGGGGATTTTTTTGGGGGGCTTAGATACATTTTTTGATATAACCGTACAAAAATATTTAAAAAATAATAGCCATATAAGCAAAATTAACCACATAATATGCATAGAGGAAACAAAATAAGTTAAATAACCACAAAACATACTCATAATTCAATGCCAAATATCTTAGTATTCAATGGTTGAACTTAGATTAGTTTTATAACAAGTACATAGTGCAAATGTTACAATGTATGGACAAAAATAAAGACAAATCAGCATATTCATTATTCACTATATTCAATTTTGTCTTCAGCTGCAATGTCTTCATCATCATGTGGTTCATTAGAACCACAAGCAATAGCAATGTCACTCCCACTAGCTCCACTATGCAGGGCATGTGAAGCACTATCTAGCTCTATGTCGAGGAATGAAATATAGACAATGGAGGCATCCAAGTCAGTAGTCTCGAAATCCACATTACAGTTCTTTGTTGCCCCTTCCTTGTATTCATTTTGTTTGTGTGTCCCGAGAAAACGGACATTGGAATACATCAAGATCAAATCCTCCACATTTTTTACTACCAACTTGTTGCGCTTAACTAAATGGATTAAGTTGTAGGTACCCAATTTTTTAAAAAATCAAATTGAAAAAAAAAAAAAAAAAAAAAAAATTAAATTAAAAACAATAAAAAACCAAATGCATTTGACTATTTTTAAAACCAAATTTAAAAATTATAACATTTAATAAAACTATTATAAAAAAATAACACTTAAAAAGTTAAAACTATTATTAAAACCTAATTAAAAAAAGAACTATTTAAATAATATAACAGTTAAATAATAATTTAATAAATTTTAAACTACATTACATATTTGGCTTACATTGTGCCTTGGACTTCGACTCTTCACAGTTCTGAGGTAGCTTTGACGACGGACGACGGATGCAACTTCGACGAACAGCAAAGGCAACTTGGATGGTGGACGACGGACACGGTCAGATTTTGGAGAACGCAGACCCCTCCCGAGGAGAACGCATACTACGCTACAATGTGCCCACTACAACCACAAAAATGGCGATGGTAGGGTTTGAGTTTGCAGGCAGGAGAGAAACAGCAACGGTGGACAAAAATGTGTTTAGAAACGGCAACTGACGCGTGAATGAAGACTGACGAGGGAGTTTAGAATGTGTTTGATTATTTTTTTGAAGTTAAAAAAAAAATATATATATATATATATATATATATACGCTTTTCCTACCCGGTACACAGGCGATGAGGTAGGGTTCATCTTGCCCCCTTTGGATACATACGGATACATCCGTGAAACGACGACGGCAGGCAAAAATGTGTTTATAAATGGTGACTGATGCGTGAATGAAGACTAACGAGCGAGTTTAAAGTGTGTTTGATTGTTTTCGAAAGTTAAAAAATATATATATGTGTGTGTGTGCGCTTTTCCTGCTGGGTACGCAGGATATATGGCAAGGTTCATCCTGCCCCGCTTGATACACCTGAATACGTCTGTGGATGTATCTGGCCGTATCCGCGGGAGAGACCGAACTCTGCTCATATGCCCAACGAATTGTGTCTGCATTCGTACCCAACTGTGTATCATATCGTATCCTGGAACCTTACAGGCGAATCTACTATCTGATAATGTATATAAAATCGTAAGAGTACATGATAGTAGATACAATATAATTTTGCATGATGTCCGTATCAATATTATTATGAGAAGAGTACATGAGAGTAGATACATTATAATTTTGAAGTTTTTTCATTAATATGTCAACTATTCAACATGCTAATGCCCCAAAATAAAAAATCAAATTCTGTTCACTCAAAAATAAAAAATGCAGGTTCACTGTTGTGTAATTAGAAAGAATGAAAACCTTCTAGAGAAAATTGTGATCATCATTTGCTTACTCAGACTCTTCAGATCAGATAACCTTATCAATATACAGGAATGGAAAATAGACGTATTTGCTATAAGATATTCAGTCTAAGAAGAACTAAAAATAAGACAGACTTTGAAATTATTATATATGACTCAAGGACAATGTTACCGGTTCATCAATTTTCACTTGAGTTGGGCATTTGGGTTTGAACTGGATTCAGGTTCGTTGCTCCAATGCCCAAGGTTCGTCCCTGGGCACCCGGGTGCAGCTTAGGTTCTTCTGGGACAAACCTTGGGCGTTGGGACAGAAAACCAGCTGTCAAAAACAGATTTTTTCATTTTTCTTTAGGTTTTTAGTAGCTCAACTATGAACCCTTAAAAGGAAATATTTTAAGGAAGAAAGAAAATAACTTAACTTGAAGCGTTAATTGAGGATTTGGAAGACACTGGCCAGGACCAATCAACTGATTTTCAGAACAGATGGCCAATTTGTAATGGAATACATAATGCAATCCACATCCATCAACGACATTCAATCAGGGAATCATAAGCTAGATGTTGACAGCTTTCATAATCTTGACTCTTCATGTATAAGATGTGGCATTTTAAAGCTAATCTGTCAACTGAAATTACTTTGATTTAACTGGGCATGCTAGGGATTATATGTGGATTAGTAATGTATAAATCATAAAATTAAAACAATTATACAAAAACCTAGCACTTGTACCTTCTAAGGATTCATCGCTGAGTCACTAAAAATTATGAGTCTAAAGGTTCACAGCAGAGTCACTAAAAATTATGAGTCATTATTAGTGACGTTACTAATTTCCTATGTAATAGGTTATAATTTTTATATTTTTTAATTTTTTATATTTTTTTGTACGGACGAACCCAAAACAAACGCAAGGGAAAAAATATCGCTGTACCAATGAACCCGGATCTTCAAAACCAAACCCGAACCAAAAACAAACTGATAATTTAGCTCAAGGATAGATGCACCCCAATAAGAGGTGATATACATTTCTAATTGCAAATTTAGAAGATATAATGAAGGATTACTAGTTACTTGTTAAAAGGGAAACATAAATACTCGTGAAATATTAATTGATGCTCAATTAGGTGTGCCAACAGAAGTCATAACAAGTGCTTGTTTTCTAAGAGACTCCGCCTTATAGGAAGGATTATATGATCGCATCCAAAATGTAATAAGACACCAAATCATTTGATCATGTGTTATACACATGGGAAAATCCTACATTCATTGGCATTTGAAAATCACAAAATCTTAACTACTGACACCCAACATTTTGAGCTACAAGCGATCAACAAAAAGGAATTTGAGTGGGTTGCATAGCAGCATTGAAAACCATGTGAGATTTATCGATTCTATAATTTCACATCTTGCAAACGGTCACAAAGAAGTTGTTACACAACAGTGAACCATCTAATTTCTTATCAAAATTGGTTTTTCTTATTAATTTTTTTTTTTTTTTTAATAATGTTTTTAAGGCAGAACAATGCAGGGGATGTCCCTCAACCGTCCCGGGGACATAACGAAGTCTCCGATGTCCCCTGCACATGCAAAAAAAAAGGGATACATCTCCCTTCAAAACACTGCAAAAGGAAACATGCGGGGAACGTTTCCCCCCATCCTACCATCCCCAAGGTGTTTTGGGCTTCTCAGTCAGCTGAAAAACAGGGGAGACGCGTCCCCTCATAACACTGCACATAAGAGAAAAGCAAATCATAGAAAGGTAAGATGATGCCAAGGTCAGTCCCAATGTAATATTCAGAACCGGAATATTATACAAAAAATTGATTTCTTTGAAATTCCTTTTTTTAAAATAAATATAGAATTGTACAAAAATAATTTATTTAAATTAAATGAATTTTATTATATAATTTTCAGATCTTAAATATCACAATAAAAAATTTCAAGGGTTTACGTCCTTGAGTTGGGATGAGAAGGGGTTTCGTCCTTGTATCCAATGTTTACGTTTGCGGGGTTTCATCCTCAATTGTAATTGTAAAGCCTTAAGCTTGTACCAAATTAAGTGTTTAATACATGAATGATTGGATGATTTTTTCCATTCCCCAAAATGCTTTATTTATACCCGCAATCCTACATTGAAGAGGTGTGACTGCTGCAAAGGTAGCATCCTGTCATTTAGATGACTGTGGTTTAACATCTTTAATTAAATATTTACTAACTACTAACTCACTCATAATGAATGCAACATTGCTGCTCCTTCATGCAACGATTCATTTAAGTACATGTTGCGTTGCATATTAGATGGCAGCAATCCTGCATATTCCTTGAGATATTACAGACCTCCCGTCTCCAAATTGTTTGTCCTCAAGCAATTGTAAATTTGGGTGGTCAAGAATTGATGCTCCTTCCCACGTGGCATCTTCGAGTAGTAAATTATTCCAATGAACTTGATATTCTTTAATACTTTTATCCCTTAACTTCTTCTCACGAGTATCAAGAACAATCTCTGGTACGAGAATCAATTTACCTTCATCAATCGGGGGTAATTCCATGTAAGGAATAATATGTTGTCCAAGTGCTCGTTTTAAGCAAGACACGTGGAAGACATTATATATGCAGTTGTACCCTGATAAATCCAATTCATATGCTACCTCTCTCACTCTTCTTATAATCTAGTATGGGTCCTAAAAGCGAGGCTTGAATTTTGCAACACCACTTTGTTTAAGGGACGATTGTCTATAAGGTTGTAACCTTAAATACACCATATCTCCAACTTCAAAAGTCCTTTCAATTCTTTGTTGATCAGCATACAACTTTTGCTGATTTTGGGCGTGTTAAAGATTATCTTTAAGAGTAATTAGGATGTCTTGATGTTGTTGTATTAGATCCTTAGCTTCGGGAACCCTACTATCCGGAATGACCAAATCGATAAAAGTTTTAGCATCATATCCATACAATGCTTTAAAAGGTGGCATTCCAATAGACAAGTGATGAGAAGTATTATAGCAAAATTCTCCCAAGTATAACCATTTAACCTATGTATTTTGTTGCTCATTGACATAATTTCATAAGTACCCTTCAATCTATTTACTCACGGCTTCTGTCTAGCCATCGGTTTGAGGATGGTAACTCATATTTGGAGTTAATTCAGTACTTGATAATTTGAAGAGTTATTGCCAAAAAGCACACATGAATCGAGTGTCCCTATCCATGAAGCTTAAAAACCTCTCTAAAAAATATTCCTGCAATAATCGGGCCATCATACTTCTTGAGAAGTGGAAAGAAATGAGCATATTTTGTTAATCGGTCCACGACTACATAAATGTTGCTTTGACCTTGAACCGTGGGCAATCTCGAGATGAAATCCATAGATATGCTTTCCCATTTTTGAGTAGGGATAGGCAAAGGTTGCAACAATCCAACGGGAAAGTTATGTTCTCTTTTATTTTGTTGGCAAGTAAAGCATTCCTGAATGTATTTAAGGACTTCATTTTTAAGTCTTTTCCAAAAAAACGATCCCATAATTGTTTATATGTCTTAACAAAACCAGAGTGCCCTGTTAATGGATCATTTTATATAGCCTTTAGGATCTTATGTTTAAATTTGGAACCAGCCACTAAGAAAATTCTATCTTTGTAGGGGATGAGGTCCTCTACTACTTTAAAACGTTCATCTTCAATTTTCCCATTTAAAATTGCGTTGGCCCACTCATCCTTAATGTATTCCATTGTTATGAATGCCTTCTAATCAGCCGTGATTTCTACCATGGAGCATAAATGTGGTCTTCTTGATAAAGCATCAACCACTACATTATTTTGTCCTTTAGCATATTCAATGTCAAAATTGAAAGCTTGGATCTTACTAACCCATTTTTGTTGTCTTTCATTTAAGTTTGATTGCTCAAGGAAATATTTTAAGCTATTGTGATCGGTTTTGACCACAAATCTTCCACATACCAAATATTGCCGGAATTCAAAAAGGGCATGCATAATAGCGAACATTTCTTTACTCATGCTCTTTAAGTTTTCGACTTTCAAAAGCAATGGGATGCTCATTCTACATTAAAACCACACCAACACCTTCTCCTAATGCATCACATTCCAATACAAAGGGTAATGAGAAGTTTGGCATCACCAAAACCAAGCATGAACTCATTACTTGTTTAAGGTGTTCAAATATTGATTGGGCAAGCTCTGTCTAACTAAAAGATCATTTCTTTGTTATAGTGGTTAGAGGTGTTGCTAGTTGTGAGAATCCTTTAACATGTCGCCTATAATAAGTGCAAAGACCTATGAATCCTCTTAATTGTGTCATGTTATTGGGAAGAGGCCAACTCATAATGGCTTGAATCTTCTCTTGGTCAACATGGACTCCATCCTTATTAATTATATGTCCTAAATATAGGATTTCCGTCATACCAAATTCACATTTTGACATCTTGGCAAAGAGGGACTGTTGTTCCAATATGGCAAGTATCATGTCTAAATGTTGCAAATGTTCTTCCCAACTCTTGCTATATATTAGAATATCAGCAAAAAAAACCAAAATAAATTTCCTTAGATGCATACCAAATATGTGATTCATGCAAGATTGGAAAGTGGCTGGAGCATTCGTAAGTCCAAATGGCATCACTAAAAATTCGAAATGCCCATAATGACATCGAAATGTCATTTTTTAAACATCTTCCCTCATTTGCATTTAATGATATCCGGATCGTAAATCAATTTTTTAGAAGTAGCTCCATGAAGTTCATCGATCCTGGGTATCAGATATTTATTTTTGATAGTCTTTTTATTTAACTTCCGATAATCGATGCACATTCGTAATGTCTCATCCTTTTTTACTAGTACTACCGAAGAAGCACATGGACTGGCACTTGGCCTAATGTGCCCCATCTCTAGTTCTTTACTAGCTTTCTCAATCTCATCCTTACAAATCTTTGGATACCAGTATGGTGTAGTTATTATTGATTTTGTTCCGGGTTCCAATTCAATGATATGTTGGAAACCTCTTGTTGGGGGTAGTCCCAGTAGTAGGTTCTCAAACACCTTGGCATCCTTCTTGATAATGGATTGAATGTCATTATGATGTATTGCGTGTTCTTGTGTGGAGCTGATCAAACATTGTACCACCCAAGTTACATGTCCTTTATTAAAGGTTCTCTCCATTGTTTTTGGTATTACAATCTGAGGACCACCATTGGCCATGCCTTTCAAAACTATATCCTTTCCATTGGATTTGAATTTAATTTCCATGTTCACCCAACGAATGCAACCATTGAACTCCCAAAACAAGTCTATTTCGCCAATATCGATGAAATAGAAGTCATCATTGATTTCATGTCTTCCCAAAGTCAGATTTAAGTGTGGGATTCTCCTTGTGCATGAAAGAGTAAATCCATCAACAACTGTTACTTGAAATCCTTTAAATTCTTCATATTTTAAACTACTTTTTTTAGCCATTTTTTCATCAATAAAATTATGGGTGGCCCCACTACCGGCTAAGACGATAATTCATTGTCCTTGTAGTGTTCCTCTTACTCTAAATGGATGAAAATGAGGTGAATCTGAGAGAGTAGCACATGTTCCCTCTGAAGTTTCTTCTGCTATTATTTGTGGTTGGGTTTCATTAATTTAGATTATATCTTCATATTCACTATCACTATCTGGACTCACCTCAATGTAGTGAACTTGTCCTTTACCCAAACAGCGATGGCTTGGAGTCCATGGGTCTTTGCAAGTAAAACATAATTTTTTTCTTCTTAATTCATTCCGTGTTTCCACTCCTTGATTTGACTTTGGTACTTCATTTCTTGTTTGTATTGGTTTCTTTTGCTCATAGGATTGAATCCTTGGTGGACCACTTCCAAGTGCCCTAGGTTGGGTAGGTGGCATATTTTTGCCTCTTAAGGTTGATGCTTCCAAATCTAAAGCCTTCTTAATGGCTTCTTGGAGTGTTGATGGAGTAAAAGCTTTAAGCAATCCTTTAAGAGGTTTCATTAATCCTTCTGTGAATAACACAATACGCCTTTTTTCAAACATGTCTAAGACCATTATTGATAATCTTTGAAATTCTGCTACGTATTCATCCACACTATTATTTTGTTTTAATAATGTCAATTCTCTAAAATGGATCTCAAGGTCTGCTCAATCAATCGTTTGGCAAATTCATCATATAAATCAACAAGATTATGCCCTTGGGTGACCCATCCATGGAACCACCATTCATGGGCTATACCTTCCAAATGGAGTCACAAATTTTATGGCTTCCTCTTCCATCATTGGTCGTAACGAAAGGTATGTATCTAGTTTTTGTACCCATGCACTAACCATACAATTATTTGTACCGTCAAAAGGTGAGTGTTACTTTGCCTAATGCTTGTTACATATACCTTTGTTTATTGTTGGTTTTATATTCTGGCCGGGGTACACCTCCATTTTTCCTCATGGCCATATACGTTTGTAAGGAAATCCCCCTTTGGACTCCTGGCAGTTCTTGATAAGCCTCGAAACAGGGTACCAGATCATCATTAAAAGATTTCGAAATTCCTTTAGTGATTTCTTCTTTTGGAATGAATGTTAGTTGATAGTGCCGGTATGATGATGTGGTAGTGATTTTACGTTTGGGCTCCAACATGCATGAAAAAGTTTCTACCTATTGTGTGTTTGAATCCATCATCATTTTCATAGTATGGGCCAATTGTGCCACTGTATTTGCCAATTGTTCTTGGCCTTGAAAAAATTTCTCTATCCTCTCGTCTCTATCGTTTTTTGTTTCTTCTGTTGGTTGACTTGCCTTCTTGGTTTTAGTTTTGCTTTCGTAATACAAAATATTGTTATCTTGCATATGAATTTCATTTCATAGGCTGACAGGAACAGAGAGCTCTGATACCACTGTAATATTCCGAACCGAAATATTATACAAAAATTTGATTTCCTTGAAATTCCGTTTTTTAAATAAATATAGAATTGTATAAAAATAATTTACTTAAATTAAATGAATTTTATTATATAATTTTTAGATCTTAAATATCACAATAAAATATCTCAAGGGTTTACGTCCTTGAGTTGGGATGACAAGGGGTTTCGTACTTGTTTCCAATGTTTAGGTTTGAGGGGTTTCGTCCTCAATTGTAATTGTAAAGCCTTAAGCTTGTACCGGATTAAGTGTTTAATACACGAATGATTGGATGATTTCTTTCATTCCCCAGAATGTTTTATTTATCCCTGCAATCCTACATTGAAGAGGTGTGACTAGTGCAAAGGTAGCATCCCTTCATTTAAATGATTGTTGTTTAACATCTTTAATTAAATATTTATTAACTACTAACTAACTCATAATGAATGCAGCGCTGCTGCTCCTTAATGCAGCGATTCCTTTAAGTACATGCTGTGCCACATATTGGATGGCAGCGATCCTGCCTATTCCTTGGGATATTACACCCAAAATGGTGGATTCCTACGTTGACCTAGCAAGAACAATTTCCTCAAGTCATAGCTTATAATCATGCTTCCAAGAAGGTCCATAGTATTATATCATTTTAAAGTGTTAGTGGCAGCATGTATGCGTCAGTAGCATTGAATTTAAGTTATACATAAGATATTCCAAGTTTCAAGAAACACCCCCCTGCAAAAGGCATTTCCCTCTAGAAACAATTCCAAAGCGAAGCAAGGAACCAAAATGCCGGGAAACATGTTGGAAGCACTGGAAAATTCTGGATAATTGCGGGAAACATCCTGGAAATGGCGCAGCTGTTTCCGAGGAATTTCCAGCAGGTTTCTGGGCATTTCCAGCAATTTTCCAGCACCTTCTAAAAAAAATAAAATAAAAACATAGAAAACAGAAAAGAATGTCATAATTTTTAAGTGTTACATATATATATATATATATATATATATATATATATATATATATAATTGTATGGATGTTCATTTCATTTCCAAGGGTTCTTTAAAAATCAGTGTTTCCATGTTTCAGATCCGTTTCCTTGTACCAAAAAAAATATTTAAATTATTAGTGGGTCCCCATTTAAAAACTGACCTAGTCCACTTTTAAAGTTGTAGTATCATAGTTAGGGTCATTAATTAAGTTCTTGGAGCAAAATCGCATCATCAAGTATGCAGATGTGAAGTCAAGAAGATATTTAGGTGTTATTTGAAGAGTAGTTGGAAATCTATCAACTAAAACAGATTGAAGATTTGTATATAACTTATATGAAACAAATAAAAAAAGACTTTTGAGGGTATGGGGGTGCACTCCTTATTCTGGACAAATTCAATATTTTATGCTTGTCTGTCTTTATTTTTGGGCTTTCAGGTTACTATTTTCCCATTTATATGTTATTTGTAAAACTATATTATTTGAATTTAAAATGGCATGCTATAGTTAAAGACAAGCTGAGATGAGATGGTATGCATGGTCTGCACTGAAAACTACTGGCAATGCTTTTGTATATGCGAGACATTTCTAGGAGATGTACTAGCACTTCCTGTAACTGTGGTATATGTGAAACATTGACGCAATTTGGAACACTTTATCAATGTTCTTGGAATGTGAATGTAAGATCGATCTTGATGGCAGTACTAAATACAATACATGTGATGTTGGTCAATGCTGACTGGAACATTTTTCAACATCAACAAAGTCACGTCACCGCAATGTGTTTCAACTTGGCAACCATCTCACTTTGTACACTAGGGAATAACTTCAATAAGTTCAATTTAATGTTTTCTACTGTCCTCAACACCACAAACTGGATGTGATCACTACATAGCCTATTATGTTCTTTCCTTCAAGAAAAAAAACGTTATTTCACTCCAACACTACTTATACCTTCAGATCACAATCTACATATTGTGATTATGCCACATTGATTTGCAAAACTAACTCAAGAGAGCTACTTCACCCGCTTACAGATATTGGATTAGTTTTCTTTGCACTAGTCGAACAATTGTGCTTGAAAATATTGAAATCGCACCAACACATTCCACAATTATGTCCTTAAACAATAAACACAGAGAAAGAATATTACTAAAAAACCATCAATAATAATTGCACACAAGAACGCCAAGATTCACTCTGGAGAAACTCATTGTAGGAAAATTTTAACGTGGAAATGGAGCCTTATGGTTTCAATTGAGCTCAACTATGGAAGACACAATAGTCTTGTGGCTCGTGAATGAGCAGGAATAGGTGATTCTACGTGGACTCCATCCTTATCCCTCCTACACAGCCCTGCAATTCTCCTTTGATCTGTTGTTTGAATTCAAGGAATCACTTCCATTTGATGAATTTAAATGGAAGAATGTGGGCAGTCACAAGGTTTGTCCTGTTCAACCCCTTTGGGAAGAGTAGCCAAAATGAACGATAATAGCATATAAGACAAAACAGCTGTTCATATCCCAGATACAAAAGGTTTTGTCTTATTCTCACACCTGTAGGTTTATGTACACCCCCTCTGTGTACAAAATATTTACACAGATCCTCCCATATCATACCTCCAATGTGGAGAGTTTTTTAGTTCCCAAAAACTCAATTAGGAAGAAGATGAGGATATTGCTCCTTCAAATTATCCTTGGACAGCCATGTTGCCTTTTTTGGATATTGGCCCCAGGGACAAACAAGACAATACTCGTAATATCCATTCTTTGTAGGCCTCATCTTGTACTGCAGGATGGTGTCATCTTTAACTTCTTTGTAGTTTTCAAGTGCCAAGTTTTCAATTGATAGGAAATTTTTGTCTCCCTTCCCTTCAAAGCATTGTAAGATTATACATGCAAGTCCATGCATGTATAATCAATCAAGCAATTACTCCACAAACATAGAAAAAAACATATATGTAGTGGTGTCGATATACACCCAAAGAATAATCATTCAATATATAAAATAAAGTGTACACCTAGTCTCTATTTGTAAAAATAAAGTGTACACATTATCTCTAATTGTGCACCTATCAATAGATGAAATAAAGGTAGGCCGACCCATAATGCGGCACTGAGCCCCAATACAAAATAAAGTCTAAGCTACACATTAACCTCTACATAACCCAATGGTATACCACAAGAATAGGTAACTTAAAAGGACTTGCAAAGATAGGTTTAATATTCTAATATCCCCCTAAAACACGACTTAGAGGGATCAAAGGAAGGTGGTATTAAGCTAAACTTCTAGAAGAATCGGAGGCCTTAACATCCCTCTAATGACAACTTTTATAATCCCAAGCAAGTCACGCAATCTAGAAAACTTCACTTCAACAACTGGCTTTGTGAAGATGTTCACAATTTGATCATCGGTCCACACATATTCAAAATCCATCATGCGCTCCTGAATACATTGTTGAATATAGTGTTGATGAACTTCAATATGCTTCATCCTGGAAAGGACAATGGGATTTGAAATGAAGATTTCTGGATCCCTCATGTCATTTGAAGCCGTACATGATCTCATCTTAACCCTTCATGGAAAGGCGACTTACAGAGAGTTGAGTTTTTTTGAGAAATTGAAGATGAAATTACCCAAAGAATTGCAGCTCTGGCTTTCCTTAAACGGTGCAAAGATTGTAGCTTAATTTCAACTTTTGTGGTTATTACACATCACCTAATGAATAGAAATAGGCACATGTTACGTGAAGCCAGCTTTCGAACCAAAATTTATAGAGTACGGAAAAATTCAGCCGATATTTCTGAAAAATTATGAGGTCCATTTCTATTTGGCGCAAAAGATTAAATCTAATATTTGGTCTCATGTGGAAGGAATCATTGCCGTTAAATCTGAGTCAGAGCTTCTCAGAACAATAAAGAAACAAAAACGATAGTTTGACAGACTCGTGGAGAAGCAAACGGATTTCAGCTTGGTAGGTAAGAGATTAGTAGGACATACCCAGAAATGCACTGATATAAACAGCAGTATTTCTGCTGGGACATCTCATACAGCAGAAGTGTGTGGAGTTTTAGAATCTGGTGCATGAGATGCGTTAAATAATCTTCCAGCAGCAATTAATAGTGCACCCAGCCTGGCCACAAAGAACAAGCAAGATCACTTGATTAATAATAATGAAAGAATTTTTTTTATGGCATTGGAGTTAGTGGAAGTTGGAATAGCAATAATTATGGCCGTGGGAGCGCCAACGCAGTCTCAAAGTTACCAGATACAAGCTGGTCTTAATAGCGCTACCAACTGTGTGTTCCCAGGCGTCTATGGGATATCACAAGAGAACATAAGCAAAGAAATCGAGGCCACACATAATAAAGTAAAGTAAGGTAACGCAAGGCAAGAGCATAAAGCAAATGAAAACAGTCCTAAAGTGGTACCAGCCTCACATAACAATGATAGTTTGGATGTTGACAACAAATTCATGAACTTTAGTAGCGTCACCATAAGACCAGAGGATAAGGATCAGCATAGAATAAATAAGCTGAACCAACATAGTTGTAATCTGAGACCAAGGATATGCCAAGAAAATAACATAATCAATGTGATGCAACCAAAGATAAATCAATTAACACGGGATGATATAAAGAAGATGATTGATTATAATTTGTTAAATGATCCAACTAGTAGGATCTTAGGTAGAAGCTTAGGCTTTACGGTAGTCCTGTCAAAGATCACGTATGAAGACATTATTACCAGCATTGGGATTGGTTTAAGGAATTTGGAAGAGGATGTTGCAGAAAAGTTAAGAGCCGAATGTTCACTTGCACTGAGAAGAGTTCACCCAACAAAGGGAAGCATTATAAAAGAGGAACGGGAAGCCCTTAGAAGACTTGAAGAAAATAGGACATTGCTATCCATAAGGCAGATAAGAGCAACACTACTGTTTTCATGGATAAAAAATATTATGAAACCAAAATGCTTGAGCATTTGACTACAAGTGGAAGCTATAGTAAGTCGCAAGGAATCCTAAAAACAAGGTGGTCAATACCATTACCAAGGCGATTAAGAACTGATCAATTGACAAAAAAGAAAAACAATGGTTGATCCCAAAGGCACTTATTATCCCAAGGATTTATGGAGCATCGAAAATCCACGAGGAAGGTGTCCCCCTGAGACCTATTGTCAATACCATAAACTCTCCCACGTATTCTCTAGTTAAGTATCTAGGCAGAAAATTAAAACATTTGGTGGAAAGCACATTCTTTTATTAAGTTTTCTGAACACTTTTTGTGCAAGGTTAAAGATCAAAGATTGAGAGAGAATGATATACTGGTTAGTTTTGATGTAGTATCACTATATACAAAGATTCCGCTTGAGGAAACTATGAAACAGACTCCCAGACAATGGATTTGGTAGAATTGTGCTTACATTCAACTTTCTTCGCTTTTAAAGGGAAGATATATGAGTAGACTAAAGGAGTGACAATGGGGTCACCATTATCACCCATTGTTGCAAACTTATTTATGGAACAATTTGAGTCGAAAGCTTTAAAATCATCTCCATTAAAAACCGGTAGGTGGGATAAATTTGTAGATGACACCAATGTTAAACGGTCCCATAGTGGTGAAGAACTCAATAAATTTCTAAATCATTTAATGGAAGGATGAAACAAGTCCAATTCACCATGGAGAAAAGAGGAAGATAACAACCTACCCTTGCTTGATGTCCTTATCTCAAAGAAACTAGATGCCACCTTGTACCATGAAGTATATAGAAAGAAGACTCATACGAGTCTTTACCTACTAGTAGACTCTCACCATCACCCTTACCAGAAAGTAGCATTCCTTAACACTCTAGTGACTCATGCAGTCATGATATCTGATCCTGAACATTTTAATCACTAGAAGGAACACTTCATAGAAGTTTTGATGTTAAATAAAAACAAGAAGAGAGAGAAAAAAAAGTGTTCCATAGAGCGGGAACACAAAGACAGAGATAAAGGTGAGCACACAGAAAGGGACCTAGGATCAACATTCCCTATATAAAAGGGGTCTTAGCCATAGCCGTCGTCAATGAATCAACAACATTCTCTAATGTAACAACCTTCTCCAAAAATGCCGCCTTGTTTTCAACCATCTCTCTAAAAAAATAATATTTTACACCAATTTGCACCCCATGCCCCCAATCGAGGCGATTAGACCCCACTAAATGTACAAAACACATCCAACATCAAGGAACTTTACTCATCTATCATAGCCTTCTGCAATTCATCTTTGTCATTGGCTTCCTTGTAGGATTGTGGATCACAAGCATCCATCAACCTAGTAATGAGAGATAAAATGGTCCGCTCTAGGGGTTCTTAATGACAATTGCTTATCCCCCTACCTTCCCACTCTCCATCATATTTTGTATTAGTCCCTATGAAACAACTCACATCTCCCCTAAGAGTAGGATCCTCATGTGTTAAATTTGCCTCATGATCATCGCTATCCAACATAGTGGGATTATCACCCGAAGATTTCTCCATAGAAGCCTCATCGAATGTAGTCTCTCCTGAAACAACCTCATCATCATCTAGAGTGACCTCATAAGTAACGATAGAAGGAGCCTCCATGTTTTAACAAGGTGTAACATCCTAATCTACATCAAGTGTCTCAGCAAAACTAGAGGAGAGCATAGTTTTAAATCTCATTCTCGGCAATTTCTCAAGAGAGCAAAATTTGAACTGGATCTCAGATCTCAGGAATTTCTCAAGAATTTCTCGGTATTTCTTGGCAACTTTATCACTACTTTAAAAAACATATAAATTCATAAAATAAACTTAAATTAATGTAAAAAATTGTTGAAGGACATGAGAAATGAATGTATAGAATGCCATAGGCCCATAAGTATATCTTCTATCAATGTGAGATCAAAAAAAAGTACAATAGTAACAATACTCTAAAGTATATACAGGGTACACAAGCAATAAGCCTACAGCGAGCAACCGTATTCACAGTCCAACAGACTACAGTATAATAGTAATAAGAATCATTGTGAAGTGTCAACAATCAACCGATTCTCTATTTTTGGGGCAAGCTGCAAAATAATATTACAAAGTTCAAAGTTCAAACTTTTAATGGGCCCCAAACTAGCAAATCACAGAGGCTGTGCACAGTGCAATAATGACGTCAGGGAACAAACTGCAAACTATTTAGGGCACTGTAATATGTATGATTGTAAAATACTAATATGAGGACACGTTTTTTTGGTTTTCACTTAACAGTCTATTGTATGTGGCCTATGCAAAAGAAGAATGACAAACTAAGAGAGCATATTAACCATGAATGAGAAAATCATGATAAAATAATCTACAGTTTACTTTTAAATTTTAATGCATTGACTTTTTTTCACTAGTTGAGAATCGGGAGTTTCTCAGTGATTTTCGTCGAGAAATTGTTGAGATTTCTCAACAAAAATCGCCAAGAAAACTAGGGATTCTCGTCTCGCGAAAAACAACCCAGTTTCTCCGCTGCTAGCTATACCATGAAATTTGTTTAGAAACGACAAGAAATCGCTAAGATTTGAAACCATGGAAGAGAGTGTAGGCACCTTATCATAGATGCATCTCACTTGTAATGTCAAAATCATGTCTTTGCCTCCCTATCAAGCAAACCACTAACAAACACCCAAACAATATTGTTGATTTCCTTCACAACGAACTTATCAAGCCAAAACTATTAGTGTAGGCCTTTTTTCCACTGGGTTTTGGCTACACGGTTGTATTAGTTTGCTTAGGGCTCTGGAAGTCACTTGGGTTACTTGAGAAGATTAGTACCACATTCATTGGAATGTGTGGTATCTTTCTCTCTCCAACCTATATATAGACCTCTCTCCCTTTGTATTGATCATTCAGTGCGCCATAGAGTTATTGCTCTTCTGTGTATTGTGGATTGTTTGAGCTACTTATTTGTGAGTTGTGACAGCTTTAAGAGCTGTGAGAGAGTTCTGAACTTCGAGCGTTTGTATAAACAATTCATCTCCATTCTTGAATCCAATCTCTTTGTGCAATATTCTCGTTTGATAGTTTCAAGTGCTTTCAACAGTGTGATGTGTGCTTGCTTGACTTGCATGATCTCTTCACCATGGCCATTCATTGATACGAAGATCATGACAAATTCTTTTATGGTATCAGAGTGTCACTACGGTATTCAATTGTCTGGTTTTATTGTTGTTAAGTTTTCATTGAAATCTGTGGTTTTTGTTTGCAAAGTATAAAGGTTTATCTTCAATTTTTTATAGGGTTTATAAAATTCCGGGGTTGTTTTTTGAAAAAAAAAATTCAAAAACCTTGAGATTTGTTAAAATTGTAAGTGTCCTTTTTGCAAAATCCAATGATACTATTGTTTTTGGAGGGAGGATTGATCTTGATTGACCAGCAGATCTCGCTTGCCTAAGTGTTGGATCTGAGGGAAAGTGTTTACTGGTGCGTGGAGTGAAGCGGTGATTTCTAAGCTAGGAGTTCCACTTTGCAGCCAAGCAAGTGTTGAAATATAGCTTTGGCGTCATCTGCATGGCCTTGGCATTGAGAAAGCTACATTGTGATCTAATCCTTTGTGATCTGATCTTCACTTTGCTCCAAATCTGCACGGCATTTTGATCAGATCTATGTTTTTTCACCTTGGCATTGGAAAATCAGAACAAAATCTGTTGTTTGTTTTCCAGCAAAAAAAAAAAAAATGTTTTTTGTGATCTGATTTGTGTTGCAGGGCAAGAGAGGCGTCTCATTTGTCTTCTCTAAAGTGTTGATGGTTTGAAGGATGGCGTAGGAAAGGAGGCATTATCTATTTTGTTGCTACCGATCTGCATTGCTGAGAAAAGGAGAAGCTAAGGCGTTTTTTGATCATAGAGCTCTGTTGTTTTGCTTGGCATCATCCATCTCATTGCTTGGCATCCTTTTTCGCAGAGGCGTCTTTTTTCTGGTGGAGGCGTCCTTATGCTCAGTCTTATTTTTTCTAAGATATGACTTGTGTTGGCAAGGAGAGGTAATTGCTACTGCAAGGTAGTGGATTGGACAGCGCTTTGGATCTACATTAGAAGGCATTGACCAAATCTGTGCTTTGTTGCTAGGCGTTGAGAACTGTTGAAGGACAATGGCGTCCTTCAGATCTGCACTTTGTTGCGTTGGCATCCAGCAGCTTGGCGTCCTTTTCCTGTAGTTGTCATTATTCAACCTGTGTAAAGATATGTAAGTCTGCAATGACCTGAAGCGTGGAGAAAATTGTGGCATTGATTTGTTGAGAGAAAGATCTGAGGAGAAGGAAAGTCATTTGTTGTGTTTGGAATTTTGTTGCGTTGGCATCCAGCTTGGTGTTATTGTCTTACAAAGGAGTTTTCCTCTTTGCTTGTTGTTGTTGCATGGGAGGACTGAGGCATTGATGGAGGTTAGATCTGCCTTGTAAAACACTTTGGCACCCCTCTCAACCAAAAACAACAATAATCCACCTTTATTCTACTCTTTACTCAGCTGAAACTTCATTATTTTTCATTTAAACAATAATTTTTTGCTTAAAGAGAAAGCAACACTTGCTTTCATGTGTATTGAGACAACCAACAAAACCCTTTTTTCACTTCCGTTGATTTTTTTAAGTCCGTGGTGAAATTTCAGTTCCAATAGGTGGTTGGAAGGCATATTTTACCTCGTCCAAGGGTACTTTTTTTAAGTTTCAAGTTCAAGTTTTTAGTTATAGGCCTATTTACAAGAAATTGTTTTGTTAATATCTTGCAAACGGTAACTCGAAATTGAGTACCATCTTTTGCAAAAGTGTTTATTTTTTTATTTCTCACGCATTGGGCCAATTTGCCTTGTAAAACGCACTACTTTTTAAAGTGTCAAAATTTGAGAGGGCTACCTAACATAATTTCAGAACTAGTGAAAAGGGGGGTTGTCATTGTGTTGGTTCTTGTCTACACATCTCTTTTTCACACATGCTTTCTGCTCATGGTTAACACATTTAATGGGGTTAATTGTAATCATGAACTGAGATAAAGTTCCACTTTTTGGGTTTCATCATGGATATTAGTAATGAATTCCATAAATTTGTTGTAAGGCTAACTTCAGAGAACTGTTTGTCTTGGAAGCAAGGGATAAAGAATCATTGCCTAGAGCAAGATCTACTGCCTTATCTCCTAGGACTTGTTCCTGAACCAACTACCTATGAACAAAAGAATGCATGGTTTAACAATAATGACATGGTCTATGGCCTAATATGTCTAACTATATCTGAGGATATTATGCATCATATTGAGCATATTGAGTGCCATTTCACTACATGGAGCATCATCCAGCAATTGTATGGAGACATTGGATCTTCATCTGAAAGTGATGCTTCCTTGGATGACCAAGCACCTACTGAGATTCTTGATGCCTCTTCATGTGTGGATACATCCTCATTGGATGATCAGTTTATATGGTTGACATACATTAACACCCCATCTATTGTTGATGACACTTTGTATCCTCTTTCATTTGTTGCTACTTCAGAGGTTAGAATTGCTTCATCGAGAGCTTTCAGTGATTCTTTGCAGCAAAACATACACAGTCTTTTAGTTTCAGCATTAAGTGATGATCTCTTGACAGGTGTTTTAGACTTGTTTGTGGAGAATCGTATTGCAGACGTGGACACATTTGAGGGCTTATCTCTCTTGTGTGATGACAGCCTCATCAAAGCTGTTGTCACATCATCATCTCTGGATCTTGTTCATCACTCGTTTTTGCATGGTCTTGGTTTGTCACTGACTTTGATTAGGCATGTACCTGTTTGGATTGTGGCATCTTCACCTATGGTCATGGCGACGTTTGAGAAGTTTTCAGAGGCACATTTGATGGTCTTTCTTCCCTCATATTCCTTTTTGGAATGGGGAGATTATTTGCACTCTTTAGTAGTTTTATTTCTTCCAAGGGGAGGAATGTTCGACGTAATTTGATCATCTTCAGCATTCAGTGTCAGGCATCTACTATCACTATAGGAGGATCTCATATTTTGAGGGGACTTCTTAGCTCCTTTTCTTCTCTCTCTATTCTTGGGGGGGCATACTCTCTTTTGTGGGAGGGCTACTTCTCTTTTAGGGGGGAATTGCATTGTACATGGGTACCTTATCAAACCTTATTGCCAAATCATATTTTTTGTATCATCGCCTACCTAAGCTACGCTTATGGGGGGATGCTAGTGTAGGCCTTTTTCCCACTGGGTTTTGGCTACACGGTTGTATTAGCTTGCTTAGGGCTCTAGAGGTCACTTGGGTTACTTGAGAAGATTAGTACCACATTCACTAGAATGTGTGGTATCTTTCTCTCTCCAACCTATATATAGACCTCTCCCTTTGTATTGATCATTCAGTGAGCCTGAGAGCTATTGCTCTTCTGTGTATTGTGGATTGTTTGAGCTACGTAGTTGTGAGCTGTGACAACTTTGAGAGCTATGAAAGCGCTGTGAACTTTGAGTGTTTGTATAAACAATTCATCTCCATTCTTGAATCCAATCTCTTTGTGCAATGTTCTCGTTTGATGGTTTCAGTTGCTTTCAACAGTGTGATGTGTGCTTGCTTAACTCACATAATCATTTCACCATGGCCATTCGTTGATACGGAGATCCTGGCAAATTATTTTAAAAACTCAACTTTCTTGCCCTCTAAGTTTTTAAACACGTGACAAAATCACTCTCAAACTGGCTACATGGTAAACATTTTTAAGCGTGTCATGTTGAATTACCGCTATATAAACTTTCTCATCACCTTCTTTGTCAAGCAAATGGAATAAACTAGCATCCTTGGCCATGTGATGAGTGCATCCATAATCCACAATAACTTTACATTTTGGATGTATGGGTATGAATAGCATAAGAAGTATTTGCAACAAGAGCATTACTCTTGTCGTTACCATTTGGCTTGCCTTGGCGCTCCATGGGATCCTCGGCTTTCTATTCAAGATCCTTCATCTTCTTATAGCATGGGATCTCCATATGTCCAAACTTGCTACAATATGATCCAGGAGGATCTTAGTCACTGCATCTTACCGCAATCTATTGTTGTTGCATATACAGCCTTGCACTAACGTTAGCAGCACTAGCGTTAGCTTCCACACCAACATGCCAATTTCGAAGATCTAATTCCGCTTCTGCACCACCGCACAACTCTTGCATTGTTAGTATTGTAGACCACAGCTTGTCAATAACGGCAATTAGTGACGTCACAACACTCATCGTTTATGAAGCGGTTGTTACCAACTCTTGTAACGATTCAACCAACACTTCATCTCCCTCCATTGTATATTAGTGTATGCTTCCATTCTGTGTAGTTAGTTACATAGACAAGAATCAAGTTAGGGAGTACACAGACACCAGATTGATCTATTAAAGATTGTACAGAACTTAGCATTAAAAAAAATTATTATTACAATTCTACATTGGTTGTCATCATCTTCTTTGTTTTCCGTGTTCTTTAACAGACCACACCTTCATAGCCTTTGTCATTCACAATTTGCTTCCGTTCATAACCCTCTTAAATCCATTTAAGTAGGTTGTCCACTAGATCTCCTCTTGTGTCACAGATCAGTGGTATCAGAGCATGCACACTTCATATCATTCATTGTACCTTCCTTCACACCCTCAAATGGGAGACAAATCTACGACAACGCTAACTTCAGAATTGATCCAGAAGATGATAGCATTGCAAATAAAATGGGAAGATTCGGAAGAGCGTCATGCACAGGAACAAGCAAGTATCATTAATCATTTCTCATTACTTCTCAAGCAGCAAACTCCTTCCAACACCCCTCTCGTTCTCATTGGCCATTTGGTGGTCAAACGCCATACAAGGTTCAAGTCAATCTAGACATTCCTATGTTTGCAAGAAAGATAGATGCAGATGTACTAGATAACTGGCTAAACCTAATCTATTCATATTGTGTGATTAATCAATTCTCTGACCAAGAAAAGATTATATTCGCTCTTTTGAAAGTTTATTTATTAGTAAATAAATGGTGGGAAAACTATACATGAACATCGTGAAGATGAGGTTAACTGAGACACATATGTAGATACATGGAATGGTTTCGTAGAAGCACTCAAAGAAATCTATTACCCTGTTGGCAACTATGATGACCAATACATCAAGTTCTCTCAATTGCACCAAGGCAAAGAAGAATCTGTGCAGCAATGCACAAATACATTTCACACTTTGGTGTCCACAATTGAGATTCAGGATTTGGAACAAAACCTTGTTTTGGAGTATAAGTTGGGTTCGAGACCATATATTCAACCAGATATGAAGTTCTTGCAGATCTCTTCAATCAAAGAAGCCTACAGACTTGCTTGCAAGTTTGAAGCAAAGACCAAGGCCAAGACTAAGACAAAATATTCTAAGCCTTAGACCAAGCAACGGTCTAAATCGTCTAAGTAGAATTCCAAACCAAGGAATAGCTCCAAGCACCCTCCACAGAAGAAGCAACAATCATCAAATGACCAGAACAAGCAATCCAAGACTGGAAAGTGGTGTTCAGTTCATTACTCCAATAACCATTCCAATAAGGAGTGTCGCACTAGGAAGACTCTACTTGCACAGCTTGAAACAGTAGGTAAAAACACTACATAATTGGAAAAAGGTGAGCAGATCATGGAATATGAATCAAGTGCCATGGTGGGTACTGCAAACATCTCTACTACCATTGCAGAAATAGAGGAATCAAAAAGCTTGTTTCATTCTCAAATGTGGATCAATGCTTATAACCAATACACTTCATCGTTGATAATGGAAGTCAAAAGAACCTGATTTCTCTTGAAGCAGTTCACAGATTGAACTTGTCACTGACGCCTCACACACAACCATACTCTATCGGATGGTTCAATGCAAGATCCGAGAAATGTGTCACTCAACACTGTCAATTGGTGTACAACGTCAAACCTTTTCAAGATATAGTCCTTTGCGAAGTCGTTCCATTAGAGATATGTGATGTTTTACTTGGCCAATCATGTCTTTACCATCAACATGCAATCTACCAAGCAAATCCTAGAAATGTTGTCATAGATGTTGGTGATAAGAGATACTGCATATTGGAAGTAGTTCCTAAGCTACCACTCATTTGCTTCAAGCAATGTAAGAAATGAGTCGTGTCTAGTAAGAAGTTTGTGCTTTTGATAGTAGGATATGAACATAATAATGTCCTTGTGGTGCCAATCCATATTGTAGTTCCTCCAGCAGTAATAGCAGAGACCTTAAAGTTGAACCACAAGTTAGAAGAATACAAGGATATCTTCCAGTCACCAAAGGAAGTGCCTCCACACTGTTTGGTGAAGCACATTGTTGATTTCATTCCTAAATTACCTCTAACTAATGCTTCTTTATACCGCAGATCATTTATGGAGAATGAAGAAATCAGGGGACAAATCCATGAACTTGAAGACGAAAGACATATCAAGCCCGACTCATCCCCTTGTAGCAGCCCAATTGTGTTTGAGCCAAAGAAGGACGGCACATGGAGGTTTTGCATCAATTATAGAGATCTCAACAAGATCACAGTGAAGAACCACTATCCTCTTCCAAGGATTGAGGACTTCCTGGACCAGCTCTGCAATGCAAAATTCTTCACTAAAATCCATCTGAAGTCTGGGTATCACCAGATTCTTGTTGAACCTACAAATGTAGGGAAGACAACCTTCAAGTCCCAAGATGGTTTGTTCAAATGGTCAGCCATGTCCTTAGGCTTGACCAATGCACCAGCTATTCACTACTTCATTTGTTGTAGTCGACCTTGACAACATCTTATTATTCAACAAACATCGGATGAATATTTGCGACATATAGAGCAAGTGTTTGACACTTACGGAAACACAAGTTGTATGCAATCATGGACAAATGTTCATTTGCTATGCAGGGGATACAGTATCTAGGAGACAGTAGATACACAAGGAGTGCACGTGGACCTGACCAAGAATCAAGTCATCCAGGAATGGCCACAACCAAAGAATCTCACAGAGCTTCACAGTTTCTTGGAATTAGCAAATTTCTACAAAAAAATTGTACTTGGTTTTTTCTCATATGACTTGGCCTTTAAACTAAGATACCAAAGGTGGCACTAAAGCAAAGTTCATCTAGGAAGCTGCACAACAAAAAGCATTTGAAGAATTGAAATACAAACTCTATTCTGCAACAATACTTGTGTTACCAGATCTTCAGCAACCATTTGAGCTTGAGATAGTCACCTCTGAATTCACACTTGGAGTAGTCCTCACTCAATATGGTCACCCAGTTGCTTATCACAACAAAAAGTTCACCGCACTGGTAAGAAACTACCCAACCTATGATCGCAAGCTTTATGCTATTGTTCAAGCATGTAAGCATTGGAAGCATTATATCTTAGGCAAGGAGATTGTGATCCACACAGATGACAAGTTGCTTCAGTTCCTACAGACTTAGAACAAGTTGTAGTAAGTGCGGGCATCAAAAGTTGTTTTAATTTTTTTTGAAATTATGTCATTTATACAGTTGTACAAATCCAATCATAGGGTGGCACATGGCACTACATCAAATGACAAGTCAAAATCCAAGTCACTACCTACCACGCAAGCACCAAGTCACCTACCACATTGGCAAAACACAACATAATATACCGTAGCCAAGCTGAAAAAAAATATCCACACGGGCACCTAAAAACACCTTACAACAAATGGGCTATACCCAGAGCTCAACCTCACTATGTCGTGCCCAAGTCTTATTGAACCCGTGCTCCCAATCAGCTTCCGTGCACGCATTGAGCCCCCAATCACACACCGCTCACTCACACATCCAACCACTTTGCTCACCACTTCAACCCCTATGCCTACAATGATCAATCCACCAAGCAAGCACCCATTAGCTCCTACACACCACACAAACTTTAAACATGGATTAGGAGGGCTTAATGGCGAAATTAGAAGACGACCAAAACATAGACCCATAACAGTGTTTCACAAGGAATCCAAATATATAATCGGATCTATAAAATGAAGCATCTACAGGGGACTTCCTTTAGCAACCCACTTTCTCCTGTACAAAGAAAATCTTGCATTGGGAGAGTTTTGTGCAACCAAATCTATTAGAACAAGTTCCTACTACCTCCAAATCTTGCAAGTAATTCAAATCTGAAATCATAGAATGTCCTTTGCCCAAGAATTTTGTTTGATCTAGCTTCATCTAAAAAACAATCCTTGACAAAGAAATGAATTGCAACGAAATACCTTGTAAGATACCGCATATTCTCACTCACGCAGCAACAAACAATTAAAACCTAGGGAGTTTTACACAACTCTAAGCTCTGATACCATGTAAGATTATACATGCAGGGCCATAATTGATCATGTAATTATTTACACACAGATATGTAGTGGTGTCGATTGACACCAAAAGAATAATCACCCTATATAAAATGAATCGATGCAAAAAATTGTTGAATAGGTAAGCGACATAGTCTCTATTTATACACCTATCAATATATAACATAAGGGTAGGCCGAGATATAACAAGGCACTGACTGCAATACATAGAAAAGTGTAAGCTACACATGACCTAAACATAACCCAATAGTATATGGCAAGAGTGGGTAACTCAAAGGGCCCCGCAAGGATGGGTTTTACATTCTAACAAACATGGGAAGATTCGAACAATTTCGTTTTTTCAGAGTTATAACTGAATGCATCTTCATGTAAGGAGCTAAGCCAAGCATGAAAGAATTATCACCAAATTGCTATAGTATCTTGACATGACCATAACAATAGGTCTAAGCTTTTGACCTTCACTTTGGAGCCTCTTTTTCAAAAGAAACATTCATACCATGTCCCCAACTTTGAACTAGTGCTTTGCCCTTTCTGGTCAACATTGCTTTGTACTTGGTTTGCCATTTTCCTACACCCTTCAATGAATTTGTTTCACTTTTTCAATGGACCTTTCAGCCTTGGCTTCTTCTTTGTTCATCTCCTCTGTCATGTGATGCCTCCATGACCAAATCAAACGGTTTTGGAGGCAGGTGTCCATAAGAAGCCTCAAATGGAGCCCAATTCAGTGCTAGTATGGACTTCCCTATTGTATGCATGTTGAATGTACACAAGATTCTCATCCTAGGTCTTTGGATTGTTTCTATTATGCCCTCTAAAGACTTGAACCAATGTGCGGTTTACTACTTCATTTTCACCATTCATTTGTGGATGGAAAGTGGTAGATCTCTTCAAGGTAGTGTCCATCTTCCCCGACAAAGTGACCCAATTCCTGCTTAAAAGTATTGTGTCCCTATCTAAAACGATATACTTTGGAAAACCAAAGTAAACCCATGTGTAATTTCAAACATCATAGCAGCCTCTTGTCCATTTATTCTCTTCTTACATGGAATGAGAATGCACATTTTGCTAAATCTATCAACCAAAACAAATAGTCATTGTCACTCCTTGTTCTTGGAAGCCTTTGAAGGAGGTCAATAGAGATGCTCCCCAACAAAGTGACCTAAATTCTGCTTTAAATTATTGTCCCGATCTAAAACAATAGATTTTAGCAAGCCAAAGTGAACCCATAAATAATTGCAAAACATCATAGCAGCCTCTTGTCCATTTATTCTCTCCTTATATGGAATAAGGATGCACATTTTACTAAATCTATCAACAACAACAAAAAGATAGTCATTACCACTCCTTGTTCTTGGAAGCCTTTCAAGGAAGTCCATAGAGATGCACTCCCAATGCCTTGAAGAAATTGGTAATGGGAAGTGCATTCCCAGCTTCCTATTGTTTGGCTTATTTGTACTACACAGCATACAACCTCTTAATCATTCCGTGTATTGGGCCAATAGAAATACTCTAGAGATTGTAAACAGCATACAACCTCTTATAAATCTAATAACATCATTCAGTGTATTGGGCCAATAGAAATACTTTAGAGATTGTCAATTTTATTACCCACTCCAAAGTCACCAACTACTCTAGAAATGTGTGCTTCACTCGAGAGATGAATTGATGCAAGAGCATCCAAGGGGAACTAGCAATCTTGCATCAACCAGAAACATGTCAGGGGGTGTTCATGTGGACTAGTTGGTGTGTTTATAGTTTTGGCATGGTAGAGACTTATCTTCATGGATTCATGAGAAACATCAATACAACGGCAATTCAAGGGCGTCAAATACATCATAGAGTATCAATTTCATTCACCAACATAGTTCTAATTGAGTTGGTTGAGTTATTCAACTGTCAGAAGCATTCAAGGAGAGATTGTGACCATTGATGACCTACAAATGATAGATTTTGGCACAGAGACAAATAGGGCATGAGGAATATATCCAAAGTAGAATGTGATTGCATATTTGGATTCTCCTCGAAAATTTATGCACTTTCAAAAACATCGGCATCTCATTTCAAGTTCCTATGCAACAGATATGGCCTTTGGAAGTTGCAAGGTTTTGCACAATGACGAAACTGTCGGGTGGTTTTGCAAGCTCAGCCACAATTTTGTAACCACTGATCTGCATTAAGGGGCAGTTTTGAAACTGCCACGTAGTATTAAGAAGCAGTTTCACCAGTGGTGAATGCAAAAGGAAAGTAACTGCCCAGAATGACGAATTGTTAGTTGCTAAGCATTTTCAAGTTGCTTGGAAGTTCAAAGAGGCACTGTAGGATCAGATAAGTCAGAGAAAGATCTGAATCAGGTCGTGAGAGTAGCTTCAAGGGAGAATGGAGAGACTTGTACTAGTTAGCCCTCCAAGAAGAGAAGTGAGAGTAGAAAACAATGCTAGGAGAGAGCCCAGCTTTAGGAAGAAAGAAGTGACTGTTCTCATGAACTGAGAGAGAGAGAGAGAAACTTCCAATTGGTGAAGTGTATGTGTGAATGTAAGAGCAGGGAGTAACAGTAACTATTCAAGTCCATTGAGGGACTGTATATATTGGGTCATCTTCATGTCTTGCGATTTAATAAGAAAGATTAGTGTGTGTGTGTGTGCGTGAAGATCTTTGTAACAGTGTTATATTAGTTCAATAAAGTGTGTTGGTTTCAAATCTGAGTGGGCTTGATTTATGTGTGTCCATTAGAGAGAGAGTGAGTCTAGGTTGGGGAGCAAAGCAACAAGTAATTTGGCCCCCTCATTCCCGTCTGCATCAATAGCACAACAAGGTTGTGGCTTGCTTGATTGAGTGTGTACGGCCCTAGTTGAGTCAATTGTGGGTTGTGAAAAAGTCATGTATTGTCATTGTTGAGAGTGTGAAGACATCTTCCAACAAAGAGTGTTGGGTAGAAGGCTTTGCAATTAAATGCCATCCATTGTGAGGAAAGTGGTTAGAGGGAGAGAGAGAGTTGAGTGTTCTCCCTCTAGCATAGATGGGTGGAGAACAAAGTTGTAAATATGACCCATATAAGAGTAATGAAAGAAAGAAAAGGTGGTCATGAACCACAAGTTGCAGAACTAGAAACAATGGAGGAAATGTTGATAGCCCTACAAGCAAAGTCGGATGCCTTGGAGAGAAAACCGACGAGTAAAGAGAAGATAGTTGTTGAGAAAAGAAAGCCTATGCAGCCAAGAGGAGAAGAACCCAAAAAATAAAAGAGACCAGCCGAAGTCATGCTGAAAGAAGGTAAGCCGACTCATAATATCCTTTTGTTTTCAGGTAGACAGAGCCCAAAAGAGCTCATGAAGTGGATTGTGGAGCTAGAGTATTGTTTTCAAGAGTAGAGTATAGAAGACCCCAAGAAGGTAGAGATTGCGAGCACGATATTATGTGGTAGCGTAGCTATGTATTGGAGAGTTCTCCAAGAGGGGAGAAAAGAGAAATGTAAGAAAAAGGTTAAATTTGGGAACATATGATTTCCAAGTTGATGGGCCAAGTAGTCCAAGAATGCAAGTAGTGTGGTTGAGAAAGCTTCAAATCTTGAGGCTTAACAGTGGAGAGAAGAATATTGCCAAAAAGGCAATGAGAGAGTGATGTTGCCATGTGAAAAACTCAAATCTGTTTTGAAAAACAAATAGAAAAGGATGGATGTGAGCATTCCATAGAGGAATAAATCCTCGTGAAAGAGGATAGAGATAGAGAAAGTAAAGGGGAACAGTACAGCTATCTAAATGAGGCATAAAAACCACTTGAAGATAGAAATAAATATGAAGAGATGTTGGTAAGAGAATGTCCTTGTGTGAACAAGAATGTAGTTGCGTACCATTTAGGTAAATTAGAGGCAGAAAAACAAGTGAATGATGGTAGGGATAAAATATGGGTTGATAAAGTTCAGCATTGGCTTTTGATAGTCCATCATGTGACCACAAGTTGTGTTGAGAATGAAAACAATGATAAAGAGTTGAACGAGTCTATGGGGCATATTGAAGAGGTAGAAAAAATGTTTGTGGGAACTCCTGATTCCCATAACGTAGTTGATCTATATGCAGGTCCAACAATGGAGAATATGGTAAAGGAAAGGCAAAAGTGCAGTTCAGTCCAGCATACTCATGTGCATGAGAAACCAAAAGAAGAGGTGGAGCAAGAAGATACTATTGCAGCAGTAGTTGAAGAATTGGTTGGTAAGGATATGACAGAAATAAAGGATTGTCTTCAAGTTGATATGAAGGAAAAAGAATGTGGACAGTAGATGGTTTCTTTCAAAGGATGTCCCCAAGAGGACATGCAAGGGGGAATTCATTTACAGCAGTTAGAGGTAGGAGAAAAGAGTTTCACAAGAGAAATTGGAAGAGATTCGTAAGAAGTGCAGATTCTCCATAGGGAAGTAGTGGATAGATTAGGGCACGCATTTGTTCTCCATCTTAAGGGAAGGGTAGAGAGTGAAATGGTGGATGGCCAATTTCAAAAAACATTTGTAGAAGTTGATCCAAAGAGCATTTGGACAAGGGAAAATGAAGAATGTCACACACACAAGCAAAGAATGAGATAGAGATGGTAAATATGTTTCTACCCAGAATATTGAAGGATGTACAAGGTGTTGCATATGTGGGAGCAGCCCACATGGGAGTTGAAGAGAAGACTCTAATGAGTCAGAAGTTGCAATGTTTTCATATGGGACAAGGGAGTGCAAAGTTACTTGCACGTTGCATTCATTTGATGCCAAAGAAAATGAAGATAGATGAACTTTTTAAGGATTGAAATAGGCAAAAAATATGTTATTGCAGAAGAGGTAGTGAAGTTGTTCGGCATTGCAATGAGGGCAGCAAGAAAAGAAGATATGAAGACTATCCTAGAGATAGCCGTGGAGGTTATGGTACTCATTAATGCCAAAAGGTATGTTGAGTTCTTTGACAAGAATGCTGTGAAGGAAGTAGGGATGAGGTGTACTCTTGGAAGAAAGGAATATGTAACAATGATGTTGAAGACACTTGGTGGAGGTGAACACATGGAGGTAGGTCAGATCCCATAGGATAACAGAAAAAGGGAAAGAGAGCATATTGGAGGAGGTGGACAGACTATGCCCAAGTGATGGGAAAGGTAAAGAGACAGGTAATCAAGGCTAGGCAGATGAGGACAGTCTATAGTTCTACAGATGGTTGGAAACGAAGAAATAAATTGCAAGGAAATCTTGAGTTGCCCAACAAGGTGGAAGTGGACATTGTGGCCATGGAAATTCTCCAAATGAGTGGTTATACCACTCACCCTACCTTTGTGAGCAAGACCTCAAAAAAATTCTACCTCCAGTGTCTAATGCAGGAGCATCCAAGGGGTAGCAACAATCTTTCATCAACCAACAACATGAAGGGGTGTGTTTGTTTACACTAGTCATCGCGTTTGTAGTTTTTCTGTAGTAGAGGCTTATTTTCATGGATTCATGGGAAACATTAGTAGTCCAGCACTTCAAGGATGTCAAGTACATCAAATAGGATTAGTTTTAGTCAACAACATGGTTCCAACTGAGTTGGTTGAGTTATTTGACTGTCAATAGCATTCAAGGAGTGGTTGTGACCGTTGATGGCCTAAAAATGATAGATTTTGGTGCAGAAGCAAAAAGGGCATGAGGAATATAACCATAGAAGAATGTGATTGGATATTTGGGAAAGATGTGCACTTTCAAAAAAAACAGCATCTCATTTCGAGTCCATATGCAAAAAATATGGCTTCCATAAATTTGTTGAGTTTTGCATAGTCATGAAAACATCGGGGCAGTTATGCAAGCTTCAGCAGTGGTTTTGTAACCACCAGTCAGCATTAAACGCAGTTTTGCAACCATCGCTCTCCATACACTCATTTGTACTTTTCCCACAACCACTTACATACCAAATATGATCTATAAAACTAACTATTTAGCTAATTCGCCCACTTATTAACATTAGATTAGCTTTCTTTGCAACTACTTCAAGATTGTGCTTGAAAATTTAGCAATTGCATCAAATCATTCCACAATTATGTCCTTAGACAATAAACATAGATAAAAAACATTACCACAAGACCATCCACAACAATTGCAAACATGATCAACAAGATTTATCTAGGGAAACCAAGTCTTGGAAAACTAACTATTTAGCTAATTCGCCCACTTATAAATATTAAATTAGCTTTCTTTGCACCTACTTCAAAATTGTGCTTGAAAATTTTGCAATTGCACCAAATCATTCCACAATTATGTCCTTAGACAATAAACATAGATAAAAAAAATTACCACAAGACCATCCACAACAATTGCACACATGATCACCAAGATTTATTTGAAAAACCAAGTGTAGGAAAACACCAACATGGTAATGGGGCCTTACGACTTCAATTGCGCTCAAATATGCAAGATACAATGGAATTGTGGCTCACAAACAAGCTAGAACAGGTGCAATCAACTTGTAACCCCATCCTCATCCAACCTACACTGTTTTGCACTCTTTTCTTTGTAACTCCCCTCCTCTAATTTGTTATTGGGTTCAAGGAATCGCCTCTATTTGGGAAATTTGGATGGAATAATGTGGACACTCACAACGCTTGTCCTATTCACCCCTTCAAGAAGAGTAGCTGAAATGAACCATCACAACATAACATAAAACAGCTTTGCATATCCAATATACAAAAGGTTTTGGAACTCAAACACCTGCAAAATTCTGTACAACTCACAATGTCCAATTTTTTTCAATATTTATATAGATCGTCCCAAATCACACATTGTATGTTTACATTTGTTTTCACATTTCTCATCGCTATTTGTCTCCTTGTTTTGTTGCTCATCACAAAGTTGGGACAATTGTTTCTATTTTCCATTGTTCCATCATGAAATTTTCTCACTCTTCTTCGAATCATGTCTGCCAATCAATTGTTGGAACGCCTCACACGCATGTATTTGGATATTCTACTTTAAGTGTTACACTGCAACACTTTCTTCCAATCTATTCACATATTTATATCTATGTAAAGGATTGTTGAATTCTCGTTCGCACTGCCTTCTCTGATTATCCATAAACCACTATTACTATTCTTCGATCAACTTATCTGGAAACAATTGCAGGTCAAGAACACTTAACCTACTGATCTTGGGAGGTTAAGAAAATTTAAAAATTAAGAATTAAATTCATGTCTATTCTGCAAGTATCGTTCACAAATTTTCATCAAAACCTCTGCAATGATGATGGTCTTCTTCAATCTCCTTTGGCCTAGAACTTCATTTAATTGTTAAATAAGTCCACAAACAAGATCTGCAAGAACCTATTCATCATTTAATCGTGGAAAAGAACAGATGTGTGCGCTCTGCAGCAACTCTCTTAGTCATATGCACACTGGAATGCATTGTGCACACTCTTGCACACATAATCATTTGTAGTGTGTCGTAGTGGGTAATAACAACCTGTATGCATTGGCCCACTTGCGTTCTGGGAAGATCAATAGTCACCCCATCAAGAAACAAATTGCATGTGTAAATGATAACGCAAAAACTTGTACAAATTTTTGCAGCATAAATTCCTATAGGTTCCTAAGCATTCATGGTTTTCCATCCAATCTTTCTCAAATACAGCACACCAGAATTCTCAATCTCACATCTTTGTTGGTTTTATTTTGTATTTATTCCCATTTGTTTTCACTAGAGGAGCTAATTATGTTATCTTTATTTTATAAAGAATGTCATGCTAGAAAAGCACAATTGGCTGCATGACAAATCTCACCACTGGACTCCCAAGCCAATTTAGATTCAGAACTATAGACATCAACACCACCACCTACAAAGGGCAAGGGAAAGGAAATCGTAATAGTTGATCCCTGCTCTAATGATGCCACGATGTGAGTGTCACATGTGTCGCTTGAGGATGCAGAACATCTCTTCCACTCCCAACTTTGGCTGAAGGGAAAATCTATGCATTTTATTGTTGACAGTGGAAGAGAAGAACCTGATTTCGAAAGATGTCATCAAACACCTAAATTTGCCAACAACACCTCGTCCTCAACTATATAATTTCGGTTGGGTGAAGCAGAGGAGAGACAAACATGTCAAACGATAGTGCCTATTTCCGCATGTAATCAGGTTATTTCAAGATGAAGTGTTTTGCGATGTGGCGCCTCTCAAAGTATGTGATGTTTTATTCGACCATACTTTCATGTGGAATCGATACGGTGCTTAACAATCCATAGCTTGTGTCAATGGTCGTCACTCTTGGAAAGCAGTCTTACAAAAATTCCTAAGGTAATACCTCCTATCAAAATATCTTTGCTACACAGAAAGTTGTAGTTTTTTACCAATGCCAAGATGCAAAGGTGCTTTCTACCCACCGTAATGAGCACAAATTGCTCGTGGAGGAAAATCAACAACTGAGGGATAAGAACCAATAGCTACATGACCACCTTAGACCTATAGTGGAGCAAATTGTGGATATATAGAAGAATTTGATCTACTTCAAAGACCCAATTGTTTAAGGATTGCTTTAGTCAAAGTAGAGATGCAACCATGCAATGCAGAAACTTCATGAAGAATTGGTCGCAAAAAAGGAAATGTTGATTGACTTGCAAATACAGTGTGAGGGGTTGCAAACGAGGAAACTTGCACCAAGAGATACTCTGACAGAAGAAAAAAAAGGGAGTACATGGTAAGACCTTATGATTTTCAGGACAATGATCATCCATCCAATTCATTTGGTAGTTTTGAACACCGCGAGGATTGGTTTGATGTTGCTGAAAAGATGGTATAAATCAGTCAAGGCCTTGGCAAAGATGGTCAAGGAATTTAGACATCCATTAAGGCAAAGATGAGGCTTAATAATTTTGGTCTTGGGTACATGAAGTAGTCTTCACAATCCACCATGGGCATGTGTTGGATTCATGGCACCCTTGCTCCGAAATCTACAGAATCAATAAAAAATTAATTTTATGTCGGCCACCCCACTCAAGTGGAAAACAGTCACTTCTACACTTAGAGTTTCTTATTTTCATTTGAAATCAAGACTAGGAGCAATGGGGCCCATTGCCTTTCAAGGATGGGTGAATAATCCAAGTGAATTCGGGACAATCTTTTGGGTAGCATATCAAAAACACTATTACATCACCTTGTTGGAGTCATAACTCCTTGACCACAATGGACAACTCCAACTTCCTGTATGTTTGGAAATATTGCAAAAGGAACTAGTTTTAATGGCCCTACAGGTTATATTGGCACATCCCTTCTATGTAGTTTCAAGGCCAAAATATGCTTTGCAAAGCCTCAAAAATGCAAAGAACAATAACGTATAAAAATGCCTAAATTACTAAAATTGTATTTTTGTATTTTTATGAGTTTCAGGTCATGACAAAACCTCCTACTACATGGGGGACACTTGTTAGATGACTTTTCAGATTCCAAGTCGATTCGCTTCATTTTCCATTTTTCGACAGTTCAGTTCCTACTAAAAATAGATATAAAGGAATTGGCATCAAGATATAAAATATTCTAAACATTGTAGCTTCACCTCTTCTCAGATATTGCTACCTATTATAGCATCACGTCTCTTCTCAGAGATTGCTACGTATTGTAGCTTCAAATTCCTTCTCATGGATTGCTACCCTTATTGTATACTACTCTTGGCTTCAATAAAGCTTCACTACTACTGTAGTATAATGCTATTTGATGCATCCATTTCCTTGATTTGGCTCACTACTCTTATAATACATTGAATTTCTTCAAATAAGTGTGATGTTCACCGGATTCCAATTAAAATTTGACTCAATTAATAGAAGATGACCTATCAAAAAACAAATTGCCTATGTAGATGATCTTGGAAATACTTGTACAAATATGCACCACATACATTCTCATAAGTACTTAAGCATTCATGGTTTTCCATCCAATCTTTCTCAAAAAAGGCATATCATATTTCTCAATCTCGCATCTTTGTTGAGTGTATTATGTATATTTTCCATAGTTAAGTGGAGAAATGGGATATAGGTATTGGTATGGGGACGGGGATGTCGTTAAAATCAGGATACGTGAGTAAATGAATAAGGGTACGGCTATATTGTATATAAATATTAGAGTTTCCTAAGAATTATGGCATTATTTTCCCATTTATGATTAATGAAAAAGCTAATCATGTTATCTCCATTTCATTCATTAATATCTGGAAGAATTTTTTTGGTTAATTAGGTTCTTTGAATAATCTTTTCACATTATAAATCTCTATTTTTTTGAGTTTAGAGTTGTCCTTTGCACCATCACATTGTGGGCTTCAAGACACATATCAATGGTATTAGAACGGTCTTCAATGCACACTTGGACAAGATCTAGTTACATAAATACAGGAGCTCAACCTAGTTTTGTATTTGTTTATCTTTTTCCTAGACAAAGGACTAAGATGGCTGATTGTCCCAAGAAAACCACTAAAGATTTTGTGGACGTCCAATAGCTTGTGGACATATTAAATAAATAGAGGGCCACCCCTCTTCAGCAAATTCCATGGCTTGATGATACAATCCTTGTAGAAACTCAGGTTCCTTGAATTTTGAGAATCCCTTGCGTGCTCAAAAATGAAAGGTTGTGTGACAATTACTCTCTTAGTCATGCGCATAGTGGCATGCAACATGCACACTCTTGCACACATAATCATTTGTAGTGAATCACACTAGGTAACATCCTGAACACATCTATCCAATTGAGCTTTGAAAAGATCAGTAGTCACCGACAAATAGTTATAGAAGATGAACCATTGAGAAACAAATTGCCTATGTAATTGATCTTGGAAATACTTGTACACATGTGCAACTTACATTCTCATAGGTTGCCAAGCATTCATAGCTTTCCATCCAATCATTCTCGAATAAGGCATACAAGAATTCTCAATCTCACATCTTTGTTGGATGTTTTATGTATGTTTTCCCATTTATGATTAATGAAAGAGCTAATTATGTTATCTCCATTTTTTTCATGAATGTGTGGGTAATCTTTTTGGTTAGTTTTGTTCTCTGGATACTCTTTCACAATATATACCTAGATTCTCAAGTTTAGATTTGTTCTTTGTGCCACTACCATCACATTGTGGGCTCAACAACACAGATCATTGGTATTAGAGCAATTTTGAATTTGCACTTGGAATAGATCTCGTTACAAGGATAAAGGAGTTCAACCAAGTTTTGTATTTGAATATCTACCTGTTAGACAAACACTGACAAAGATGATTGATTTTCTCAAGAAAAACCACTCAAGATTGTGTAGAAGTCCAATAGCTTGTGGAGATCATATCGCAGAAACAAAGATCACCCTCTTCAGCCAATTCCATGACCTAATGGAGATCATATTGCAGAAACATAGGACCACCTTCTTCAGCCAATTCCATGACCTATTGATGCAACTAGGTCCCTCTTCATCCTCAAGTTCCTTGAATTTTAAGAATCCCATGCAAGAGTAGAAAATAAAGGTTGTGTGCACTGCAACAACTCTCTCAATCATGCACACATTGGCATGCAATGTGCACACTCCTGCACACAATCATTTGTAGTGCGTCACACTAGGCAACAACAACCTATACGCATCTAGTCACCAATGATGATTATTAAAGGTGAATCGTCAAGAAACAAATTGCATGTGTAAATGAACTTGGAAATACTTATACAAATATGTGCAACATACATTTATATAGGTTCCTAAGCATTCGTGGTTTTTCGTCCAATCTTTCTCAAGTTTATCAAAGCCTTCATCTATACATCTAAGTGAAATTAAAATTCCAAAATTCTTCCGATTGGGGCCAAACATACCAACATACCTCAAACATTGAATGGGCAATCAAGTTCAAGTAGAAAAGTGTAAGTCGTTCTGGTCGTGACACAAAACTAACCCCTTTGGAGATACACAGAATCCACCTACACACAGACAGCACCAAAAAATGTGAAGGCCTAACAACTGCCTATAGAATAGAATACACCGCCTTAGGTGCAAGACGGGAGAAAGAAAAGTAAAAATAAGGCGGGAGAAGTGGTGCAATTTTTCAGTCACTACCCACAAGTGGAGTGACACTCAAAATGCTGATTTCCAAGACGATACTCTTCGCCAAAAATAATCAAGAATTTGAAGTTGTATTTGAAACTCCAACTTGTTTGAACGCTCCTAGCAAACCTAAGTAACCAGTACATATACGGGTACAAGAATCGGATAAGTGGATACGAGGAATTTTTTTTTTTTGGGGGCCCTGGTTAAGTTTTTTGATACGGCTGTACAAAAATATATATAAAAAATTAAAAATATAAAAAATATAATCATATAAGCAAAATTAATCACATAATATGCATAGAGGAAACAAAATAACTTTTAAGTTAAATTATCACAACACATTCACAATATATGCATAGAGGAAACAAAATAACTTTTAAGTTAAATTATCACAACACATACTCACAATTCAATACCAAATATGATAATATTCAATGGTAGAACTTAGATTAGTTTTATAATAGGGACATAGTACAAATGTTACAATGTATAGACAAAAATAAAGACAAATCAACATATTCATGACTCACTATATTCATTTTCATCTTCAACTATTATTAAAACATTTATTGAAAAATGTTTAAAAATATAACAAAAAAATTAAATTTAAATACAAATTGAAATAACAATTATTTTTTGTAAAAACTATGATTAAAAATTTTAAATAAAAATATTATTGAAAAAACTAAGTATTAAATTTTTTTTTAAAAACCTATACTACTTAAAAAATTAAAAAAAAAGAATTCTGCCATTAATATAACTAACAACTATTTAAATGTATAAAATCTATAAATTTAAATTTGTATAAATAAAATTGTAAATAAATTAATAATAAATAATAAATATTAAAAAATAAAATATATACATATAAATAAACTAAAATATTTAAATACTAACAACTTAAAATAATAAATATAAATATAAAGTTTAAAATAATTAATAATTTAAAATTTAATTTTAAAACTATATTAATACCATTATTTGTTAATTGGTAAATATTAATTTAAAATAACATTTATATAATTTAAAAACTATATAATAATAATAAATACACTATTTATTAAAATTTAAAACAGGGCAAAGGAAAAAAAAACGGAAACGGTGAAACCCAGACGACAAGTGCACGAGGCAGAGGTCGACGGCGAGGCACGAGTCAGAGGTCGATGGCGAGGCACGAGTGTCCAGGCAGACGCAGACGCAGATGCAGATGTTAATAAGACGCAGGCACTGTTTGCAGAGACGGCACTATTTGCCGACGGTACAGATCTCCCCCTGCGCTCCCCCGCGCTCCCGTATCCGGGGAGCGTTTCCCCGCGCTCCGAGGGCATCGGGAGGCCGTATCTGGTAACGTAGCAGCAAACCAATTGACTCACTCTTTGATGTGGTAAAGTGCCAATGTGCTTGTCCTGTACAATGTTTTGGGTCAAAAATCAACCACTCCATGTCATCGTCAGCAATGGAAGCAAGGATGTGATTTTGGAAAAAACAATGAAATGTCTAAGCTTGACGGTGCTTACATGCATCCTCATACCTACTCCTTCGGAAGCTTCGGCAAGACAGAGATCAAGGAAATGTATTAGTGTGCCTTCAAGTATGGTATTCATTCTATGTGCAATCGAGTCAAGTGTGACGAAGCACCTCTAGAGATCTATGGCGTGCTAATCAAAAGGTCATACATCTCCGACCAAGAGGGGTTCTAAAAAACTAAGCCACCATGCTAGTTCCTCAGGGTCAATGGCAATGCCTATATATCTCTCAACCCCCTCGAAAAAAGAAGTCCAGAAGCTCACCTTGCATGCACAGAAGTTCGTCCTTCTCATGGTTTGTCTAGAGATGAGAGTACACACTAGTTAAGATAAGATAAATATATTAATGTCCAACAAATGACCACAAAAGTAGGTCAAAGGGGCAACAGATTACAAAAGTGTGTCAAGAACAAGCGGGAAACCAGAAAGGTCTCCAAAAATGAAAAGAACAAAGCTAGAAGTAGTGCAAAACAAGGCAAAGAGCAAAAACGCTCAAAGCCAAATAAAGAAGTAGAAAAGAGCAACTCACGAAAACCCATAAACATCGAGAAAGTGAGAATGAACCATGAGAAGGAAGAACCAGGAGGGGGTCCATCAAGAGTTCGATCCAACTCTCCTAGCATCCAAGGCCGACGAGAAGAAGCCCTGTTAGAAGGATGACCCGAAAAAAACGAAGTAAGATGTCTGATTTGTCCTCCATGCCGTTGTCTAGAGGGAAAAGTCCTTTGCGAAGATCTAGGGAATCTAGTCTGTCCCCTGATGCCAGCCCTGAAATGGTTATGTCGGTGAAGTCTCGAGGCACTGAACAGTCTCTCTAGGTCACATTGATCTGGAATGTGAGGCTGTACTAGTGTCAACTTGTCGCTTAGTGCCTCTCCCCAAAGGTAGCACCGTGAAGAAGAGTGTGATTCGCTGGGTGGAATTTGGTCTAGTAGATCTCTGAATAGAATGATGATGAAGCTTAAGAGCTTCTTGTATATATAAAGCTAAACATCTCTGGTCCTCATATCTGAAGAAGTCAGAGAGAGTCCATGTTCTCCTAAATAGGCAATGAAACCTCCCCCCTAAACTCATAGTATATGGGACAATAGAAGATGAAATGTTCTTCGGTCTGAATCCCCTGAATGTTTCAGAACTAACAACTGTTGTCTGCCCGAGCTTTCCGGTGATTTGTCTCAATCCTAACTATCACCACACACATTACACAACCTTCAACAAAGAAATGATTGCTCGATCAACTCTTGTAGAAATATGGCAATGCCTTTCGAGCTCACAGGCATCCTGATTCCCAGCACATTGATGGATTAAGAGTTAAACTACTCAACCCACTCTATCCGAAATTGTTGTGAGAGATTCATCTCCCAAGGGATAATCAAACCTAGTTCATCACCATGTAGCAGCTCTATTGAGCTTGCTCCAAAGAAGGATATCATCTTTTGGGCCAGCTCTAAAGCACATAATATTTTACTAAGACTAATTTGAAGTCTATATATCACCAAGTACCTATCAGCAAAGAAGACAACCTTCACAAACAAACTGCGTATGTACAAATGATTATCCGCACCCTTCGGGCTAGCTAATACACCTACTGCAATCATGTGCCTGATGAATGGCACCTTCTATATCCTATTTATGGACATAAGCAATTGCCTCCAATATGTGCTTAGGCATGTGATTATCAACATCTCAAAAATCACAATATGCTTCTATATTTATCTTGCTTGTATATCAGAATTTGGAAACAATAATCTTCCTTATAAACAACTTTCTGAACATAAGCTATTTTGATGAACCTCATATAGTTTCCTAATTAATAATCCCATTAATGCAAGGTTGATGATATTGTTTGAGATTTTAAATTACGAGTTGCTAATAGATAGTCAAGTTCAAGAGAAAAAGATTAAACTTCACAATCTTGAGACATGTAGTTTGCAAATACATAATGCTACATTCTGTTTTATTCATCATGTAAATAGCGGTTATGGTTCATGTAAGATTCACAAACTTCAACTAACTTGAGCTTACCATATTTGAATGAGATATTAGGCCATGTATTATCTTTCAAAATCAACAAATGAACATGAGTCAAAAATTAACAACCATATAAAGCTTGCAGGGGCTTAAATTAACTAAGAATTTGCAAGAACGAACTTTATAAGTGCCTACAGATTCCTATTCATAATGCATACCTGTAACGGTGTTAAATCAATAGAAACTCTATCATCGCTTTCTCTTCTTTGGGCACAAACACAAGAAAGGCTTCTCCCAATCCATGTTGCTGACCCAGCTACAATATCAACTACAATCACATGTGAAGGAGCAATCATTGGGAAGCATAAATTGTATCCTGACTTCAAATCATTTAATATAAATATTTCCATTGAAATCATTGACTTGCAATTAATATGAATATATACATTGAGATGAATGACTTGCTCAAATCTCCCAAGGTTTCATACAAAGAAAATGTGTTTTGTTGAATGTTCGCACTACATGACATTCGTTATAAATTCCATTTATGAAAGCAAATACATGAACACTAACATTATTAAAGTGTCACAAAAAAGCCCAACTCGATGAAATTAGCAGTACCTGGTTTTAAAGAAAGAAGGAAGATAATGCTCCATGCAAGTGCCGTGAATACCCAATTTTATGTATCATTTATTACTAACTCTTCTTGCATACAAAACCAAGAGCAATTTATAAAATAGATAGATATCGATTACCACCAAGGTTGGTTAGCATATAATAGCGAGATTAGTTTCCAAAATGTATAGGATATTCAATATTCATTATAAAGACCCTAATTGCACTTTTTTTTTAATTTTTTTTTTTTTTTTTTGCTCAAAGAGTTCTATTTCACAGAATGCATTACCTAAAATGAAGTAAGATTTTCTTTTTAAAAAAAAGACATTCAAAAAATAAGATTTCTTTTGCCAATGAAATGTGGGTGAGTTGGTAAAGTGGCTTGGTTGTTTCAAACTTTTAAGCCCCACCCAGGTTCAAATCTCAGTAAAGGCATATGAGGCCGATTGTGGCCGTTGGTTGTATTCTCAGGGCTGGTTGTGGCTGTTGGTGATTCTCAAGGCCGGTTGTGGCTGTTGGTGATTCTCTAGGCCAGTTGTGTCCATTGTTGGTACTCCTCAAGCCAGTTGTGTCCGTTGGCGGTATTTCTCGGAGCCGGTTATGGTCGTTGGTGGTATTCACAACCCTATTGGCTATCATATGTTGTAATATATAGTATACATGTGGTCATATCTAGTATACATGTGGTATGCATGTGGCTAATAAATCACTTGGGGATCTAGGCCCCCAATTGTGTCCCAGAACGGTTCGTGCTCCGGTCAAAAGCCATTACCTAGGGAAAAATAAATAAAAAATTAAGACATTATAATGTCCAAGATTAGAAAGCCTTCAAGCTTCTATCACTAAGCGATTACGATAACTATTGTTCTTGTTGTGGCTTGAATAATTTATCCATGCAAACATAGTTAAAGGAAAGTCCTCACTAGAAATATTCTCTAAAGGGACTTCACCAACAAATATGGTATCTCACTTAGGGGTTAGATTTTTTTGCTTTTGACTTACTGCTTGTTTGAGTCTTCTATGAAAATACCCAGAAACGTTGTTGATGTTTCCAAGAATGGCTCACCATTTTAGAAATGGATTGTCCAGTGACCTGGACCCAGCGTAGGACCCAAGTCACTTCCAAACCAAAATGGTGGGGTACTTATTGTTTCCTGCAACAATGTCACAATTATGCTTCTTGGTCCAATTTTGATCATTCTTCGGTACAAATCTAAATCAACAAGAACATTGAAAACACAACTATGCATGTCCGTAGACATAGATACTTTAATTATATGGTATATTTAGAACATGGCACTAATGTATATTCACACGTATATCCATATTTACACACAAATAGAATTCCCCTTATCCGAGGACAGGAGCACACATGATAAACATGGAACAGCAAATGGATTATGTTTTATCATTGTGTGCGCTGCACATGATCATCCCCATATGATATTATTTAGATACTTGGGGACTAATCTTTTAATAATGCACATAAAAAAGGTGTAGAAGTCATGTGAATACTTGCAACAATTGGTAGAAAACATTCTTATGCAGGCAAGATAACATTAACATAATAATTACAAATAAAAATTGTGGAGATTGGTGAAAAGTACTAGACCAGTACGAGAGAATTCCAACAAAAATTGGAGAGTGAGAGGCTAGAAGGTAAGAATCCCAAATCGGTGGATCACATTCACCTTCCTTCCCACTACAAACAAATGCTTAAGGTGCTTGTGTGCTATGTGGGTCCTCTTGCCATGTGATTATTACCAAAAATACATGAGCAATAATGCCATTAGAGTAATGACTACTCATGGAGGTCATCTTGACATTACGTAACACACGAGTAAAATCCCATAAAAAATAATAATCTAACCAAATCTTTGTTAGATCTAATGTCAAATACAGTGGTTGTTACTCTCGGCATTGACTTTGACCATATTACAAGTGGCTTTAGTTCTTCAAGGCAACTTTCAACCTTGGAATTCACAAGAGCTTCCGCCTCTTCAACATGGAGCACGCCAATGTGTCTAAGGATATAGCTCCACTAATTCATAACGGTCAACCCACCCTCTAGATGATACCCTCAGAATTATTATAGACAAAAATATAATAATTGATGGCACTGACCAGAACTAAGGTTCTTACACTCTTCTCCACCTTGTAATTTGTCATCTATGGGAGCATCTCTTCCTATTTTTTGTATCTATGGGGGTCATCTCTACCACATAAACTTTAGAGTTCACCTCTTTTCCTAGAGTTTACATTCTCTTCATAAACCCTTTTCATTTCTTTCTTAAATGGTAGATGCTTTACACATTCCTGTTGGTTATATTGTTAATTGTAGTATTGACTCCCATTGAGAGATTTTGGTCATTTAAGGGTATTAAAATGATTTATTTCTTTTGTTCTTTCTAATTTCGAAATCAAGGATAATGTTATTGTACTTGAAATTTCCATAGCTTGTGCCCTTATGCGCATTTTCTACAACTTAAATTCTCTTTCCTTGTTAATCTTGTTAACATTTGGCTAAAATTAATTTGCTTGCATTGTGCATAGGTTTGTGTGCATCTCCATGAGCTCTACTATTACATTGTTAAACAGCAATTTGTAACACTTTAGCATGGTAGTCTTGTGTAGTGTCTTCTTCGACAATCTTATTAACAAGCATAACCCTAACATGTTTCAACATTGATGCCGTTTTTACCTTGTTTATATTATGGGTATGAACATTGGGGAGAAATATAGACTATGGCATGAAGAAACTCCAAAACAATGTAAAACTTGGATCATCATAATGGTAAAAAAAAATCCAATTTTATCTTTCAATAAATACTTCAACAGATCATGGTATCTGGTTGTGGTACTTGCATTGTATTATGTTCTTGCATGATCATATATAGAGCATAATCTAAGATGTTTAGATACCAGTGCCACTTTTACAGTAATTATTTCAGTCGTTAGTTCTGTAATTAAATACATGTCATAAAGGAACTATTGTAACCATGCATGGAGTGTGATTGAGCCTTCCATAAAACCACTTCATATTAGCCTCGACTTATTACCACAGAATGAGAAGAGTGAAGCTTTCAGCTCTCCAAGAAGAGAAATGACTTGAACAATAGGCTGAAAAAAAGAAAGCAAACTAATGTTTTGTGAGTAACTAGTGGTATCCATACTTTTCTAAACATACAATTTCAAGAAGTTTTTTAGTTTTTTCTTACTGATGTCTAACTACCAACATCATCCTGACACATTTCATTACATACACAGTGTACACAATCAAGATTCAAAACTAATCATATAGAACCTACACAGCACATTTGGAGTCAGTCAGTCAAGTTTGACACTGGACTTAACAATATGGACTCCAACTCTTTCATAAACTGATTGGTTAGTCTGTTTTTATCCCATCAGATTTCAGAGTGCTTCAGTCCGTGCTAGACCAATCTGAAAAGTTCAAAACTAAAAGCTTGACTGTAGAAGCCTCTTTGGGTACGTATTATGTGCAGCCAAAGTGCACAGGTCCGATAGATAAATTTCATGCATGGCCTCGGAAAACAAGTAAGAAGAGAGTCCTGGAGTATCAAGAGCAAGGAAAGACACATAATATTTGCATCACGGAAAAATAGAACAGCACAAAGAACCATGTAAAAAATAAGAAAGGAAGCAACATAAAAACCAGAACAAGATGGATTGATCAATTTATCAAAGCCTTTACTAACATTTAAAGAGAAGACTGCCTGATAATATCAGGTAGAGAGAGTATATTGAACATTCTGCTTAGAACAAATATTATCTATAACATGCTGCTATAAAGTGACAACTATAAGGTTTTTCACGCTTATTAAACAAGCTGCAGTAAGTTTTAACGTCCAGTTCATGTGAAAAGGACTTACCTAACCAATTTGTGCACTGTGCAATCAGATAACAAAGGATCTCAGCACAACCCCGTTTTTCCTTTGTCTTCTTTTCTTGCAATTCATCCTCATCATAATGAACCTAACAAATAGTAGGAAAAAGACATGCTTAACATTGAGTCTCTTGGAAGCGAGTTGTTGCACATCTTTGAATCCTTTGACCTTCCATTTAGAAAATTATCTCTGCAGTAGACCATTATGAATATATATAACATGACATCTTTCAGTAGAAAGGTGTAGACGCAAAAATATAAAGCATTTAGTGGTGTGAAAATGTCTAGACTCCAAAGAGATTAACATGGAGGGAGGGAGGGCAAACACCTGAGCTCAGCCATGAATGTCCAGCTAAACAAAGAAACATATGATTGTACAGAGGGTGCTACATTGTTCTCATAAACATCATTCAAGGAGGCAAATAACAAAAGGTTAAACATTTAGCATGTAAGGCGTGTAAGAAGCCATAGATGCTGGTCTCAAGGCCGAAATCTGTAGGGTCTGTGTAAAATTTATCAAACTCATGGATAACCTCAAATGGCAATCCTACTGGAACCAGGAACTTAAGTTTTTATCCAAATGGAGTGCCTTGAGCAAACTGTGCTTCAAAATTTCTTCAGACCTTGTATTAATACTAAATTTGGCCTCCTAATTTTAATTTTCCTAGCATCCTTAGCCTCATGGTTCCATTAAACATCAAACCACAGTTGTTTTACAATATGCATAATTCTGGATGTTGTTCCAAGCATTTTCCTCTGTATTGACTAAAATACATTCCCTGGTCAAGAAACAATTGTTTTACCCTAAGCATGTTTCTTATTCCACTTTGTGTCCAGTCTTATGATCTAAACTTATTTTTAATGGTTGCTATTGATGGTATAAATTACTCGCTTCATGCTATAGATGTAAAACTAATCAATCAAAAAAGGAACTTGGAACTTTTATAATCTATCTATATTTTAAATGGCATTTGCAGTTGAGTTCCTTTCATTTTTCAGAACATATACCTTAAATGTTGCCAAAAAATTAGAAATATTCTAAAGTTATTGCCAACCATGGTTAGGAAAAGCTCTCAAAAGGTGACTTTTCTTCTGTCATCGAATTTTGCGGAGAATTGAAGAATACTTTCCCTTCAATTTTATATATAACGTTCCTTTTCTGACCAAATCTTTCTCACGTTCAAAATACAAAACAGTCATGGTATGGTCTTGAGTCTTATTAAAAATTGCAAAACATAAGGTGGATTGCCACCTTAATGCATGGCAAACCAAGGTAATTTGTTCTATTGATAAATCTACCATAAATATCTTCATTAGTTTAAAACAAAGGACAACAGGTAATACAATTACAGTTTTGCCACCAAATTTCAAACACACGTCACATGTTGCCATGATGACTGCTGATACAAGTAACCTGTGTGATTTCACAAATGCCGTGTACTGGTACGTGACTTTCATCTTCCTATCCACTGCCTTGTTAGATGCTTCCAGTTCAAGCATCAAGTTCAAAAACCTTATTTGCTTTGTTTGGCAGAAATTTTAGGCTGGCTAGGCTTTCACAAGAAAAGCACCATGCTTTTCCTAACATTAGTATATAGTTATCCCTGTGTGTCCTTTTCTGTAGTTTTATTTTCCCATCTGTAGTTTTACCCTTCTAGTTATTCCTTTCTTTCGTCGAGCACATGGAATAAGCAACCTGAATTTAAATAAAATCTTTGTCATCAACCACAGCCTGCTTTCAAAACTTGAAGCTTCAAAAAGAATCTAACTCAAAACCTCTTTGCTAGGCTGTTTAAACTTCGGGATATTTTTGGCTATATGAAACCAAGAAGACACATAACTAGCTTTTGACGGGAGGATAAAACCCTGATATATTTTACAATCTTCAAGGCATTTTAAGTGGACGAGAATAATGAAGATTCTATGGACAGCCCTGAAGCTAACTAAAGAGCTTCACTTTATTTTCTCTCTTTGTCAAGGTCGACTTGATGGAGAGACAAACTAAAGTGTCAGTTGCAAAACAATACTGTTGTTTTCAGTTGCAAGGGGAGACAATCTAAACAAAAGGGGCTCTCCTTGGAGCTTAAGAGTTTTCTATAAACTCTTCATTCTTCTTCATATATTCTTCATTATTCTAGTACACTTTAATTGGAAAATTCCTAAAATGCACTAAAGATTGTAAAGTCTATCAGATTTCACTCTTCCTATAAATGCTAGCTATGTGTCTTTAGAATCATATACCCAAACATGCATCAAACACTCGAGCAGAAAGTTTTTGTGTTAGGTTATTTTCGAAGTTGCAAGTTTTGAATAGAAGCTGTGGTAAGTGATACAAGCATCTTATTTAAATTCAAATTGCTTTTACCATGTGCTTGATAAAGAAAAGGAACGTCAAGAAATCTGAAAATACATTTGGGAATAGCAAAGTAGATAAAATAATGTTGAAATGAGAAACATATGATGTTTTTCATTTCTGAAAATACTAAAAAGCACCAATACAATTCTGAAAACTAAAAAATATATAGGACCAAATGCCAACCAGGGCAGCAACATGGCCTTAATCACACGGGGAATTTTTCTTTCCAAAACCATTTGCTTTAAATCTAAGATTTTTTCACCTAAAGGATTTTTTGTAGGACACAACATTCATATTGATAATTTCTAATAATGATGCTGTATCCATGTGGTGCTGCAGCATGGTCACTGTCTGGATTTGCATGTGTATTGGAACATATTGCCCATTTAGAAAAAACCCGTAAACTTCATGGTTATAAAGCCACATTTGCAATGTTGCAGAACTTCTTTGATACAATCGAGTAACAATGAGTTTTCTGTAAATCTAAAATGTTCTCTTAAACTTATTGGATACCCCTCCTCCTCTTCTTCCCTTGAAAGATGTAATTAATAGAGCGGTCAGATAATATATAAACCAACAGCACATTCAGGTCACTTGAAAATTCTCCTTCACAGCGCTTTAGCCCCAAGACAGTTTTCTACGTTTGTTGACGGCTTCATCATCCAACATGACTATAGCCAGTATCATTGGTTGCATGGTCTGAGGATCCCCTTGGTCAGTTGAGGGTTCCTTCTCACCAGCTAAGAATTGAAACAGACCACAGCATTCCCTGCAGAAATAGGGTGTCCCATCTTTATTCTCTCCAGGAAGTACACAATGATGAGTACTTTTATTTTCAGATCACCTGTATATCATGAAACCCAAGAGAGGTACCACCGTTTGTACAAATATTCAGGAGGTTCTCTTTCTACCTTCTACTGTTATCCTGATCAGAGATGCTTGTCTCTTGTCCTGCATGATTCTATGATTTAAAAAATAAAGGCTTTGCAAAGACCTTGGAGCTACCAGGCTGATCACCTCCTTTCTCAACCTATTTTGCATGTTAGAGGTACCAAGCGCCCTTTGAATGATGTCAATCAAAAAATAGGAACAGGTTAGTATGGCAGCGTCATTCTCTACGAATTGCTACTGGGGTGCATCAGTGAAGAGAAAATAGACCAATAAGCTAATACAAGAGAAGCCATGCTTACATATTGAAGCTCTAATAGAAAGAAAAAATGACATAGGCACACGTTATACACAATATTTTAGAACAAAAACCACCTTCTTTATTGCATTAACTCGACTGTTTACAATACAATAGTGTACTTCCAAGTTCAGCATTACCTAAATGCATGTGCAAGTATTTGTAGGCACATCAATAGGAAACCGTCCAAATGGTATTACAACTCAATGGGTACAAAAACTATGGGCTATATAAAACATGGGCTGAAACCACCCAAAAACACCCATTTTGCATGAACAAACTAGACGAGTGTAAATCGTGAAAAGTATACAACACAATTCCAACATTATCCCACCTGTTGAATATTTCTATAAGGAACCATAGGGTCATAATTTCAGCAACTACGGGCAGCCATGCCCATTGATCTTCTACACCAAGAAAACTTCTCAGTACTAACAGCCTTCGTCAGTAAATCAACAACATTTTCCATAGTATCAACCTTTTCCAATAGCACCTTCTTGTCTTCATCCATGTCTCTAAAAAAATAGTAATATACAGCAATACGCTTCAACCAAGCATGATAAGCAAGTCCCTTGCCAAATAGATTGCACTTTGATTGTCACAATCTATCATCAATGTTTTTTGTACAAAACCCCACAACCTCTATAACGATACAACTTCCTTACTTGCATAAGTGGCTGCCATGTACTCAGCGGTTGCAGTTGATAATGCAACTGTTGCCTTGCTCCACCAAACAAGTTAAATACATAACCACTTGTGGATATTCAACAATCAAGATCTCTAGCCTAGTCAACATCAACAAAGTCTTGCATATTTACTCTTTTATTCTGCTCAAGTGTTCGTTGGTAGCAAATTGCATATTCAAATGTGCCACGAAAAATATGAAGATCCTCTTCTAAGCAATCCAATGTTCATTTCTTGGGTTGAACATATATCTGCTCACAACTCACACTGCATGGGCAAAGCCGGGTCTAGTACAGACCACAGCATACATTAGGTTTACAACACCACTCGCATAAGTATCCTGGGACATTTCCTCGACCTCTTCTTGTGTCTTGGGACACTATTCAAAAAATAATTTTTGAGGGGTACTAACAAGTTTACATTCTTGCATTCTAAACCTACGTAAGATCATCTCAACATATTTCATATGATTCAACAAGAGTTTCTTGCTTAGTCGACTCCTTTTAATTTTCATGTCCAAAATGAATAATGCATCACCTAACTCCTTATATCAAATTGAGCTGACAACTAAAGATTTCACATGCTTGATCATTTCTTTGTTGTTACAAATTAACAACTTATCATCCACATACAAAACTATGACAACAAAGTTATCACCAACCCGTTTGAAACACACAGGGATCAGCTTTGCTTTGTACAAACCCATGTGCCAGCACAAAACTGTCAAACTTTTGATTCCACAACCTTGGTGATTGCTTCAAGCCATAGAGTGACTTCTTCAACCTACACACCAAGTCCTCCTTTCCTTTAACCTTAAAACAAAACTTTTTGGTCGCACCATGTAAAGCTCTTCCTCAAGCTCACCATGCATTAATGTTGTCTTCACATTTATTTGTTCTGCTTCAAGATCAAAAGCAACAACAATAGCCAAAATAAATCTAATAGAAGTTAATTTAGCAACAAGAGAAAAAATCTCACAAAAATCAATTCCTTCCACCTAAGAAAATCCCTTTGCTACCAAGGAAGCTTTATACTTCTCCATTTTTCCTTTTGCATTGTATTTCTTCTTGATCACTTATTTGCAGCCACTGGGCTTTCTACCAACAAGCAATTTCTCCAAATCCCATGTCATATTTTTATCCAAGGACTCTATTTTTTCATCCAAAATTTATTTTATTTCAATCAAGGGCCTCCCTCACTATCTTAAGATCTTCATTTGTCATAGATAACACTGACAAAACAAATGCAAAACGAAAATCAGTTGGACTATACCTTTCTAATTTCCTTCTAATTCAATTAAATCTTCTCAACGCTGGAGTTTGAGATCCTTCCTCTTCTGGTTCATCTTCCTTTGCTTCGTCTGAATCTTCCTCAACCAACTCCCTTTTTGGTTTATCTTCTTTAGTTGCTTCGTATTCAAACACATATCCTCCCTCTTCTAATTCAACCTGCACCTTTTCAAGTTCTCCTTTGGTTGTCCTTCCTATTTTGGAACCCCCTTAACCTCTTTAAATTACATTATGACTATAAACAATTTTCTTTGTTTCTAGGTTCCAAAGCTTATATCTTCAACACCAATACTATGTCCCATAAAGATACACTTAGCTTATTTTATAGTCTAGCTTAGTTCTTTTTTGTTTTGGAATTTAAGAATAAGCATCATAACTAAAAAACCTACGATGTCGGAGAGAGTGTTTCTTACCAGTCCATGCTTCATATAAATTTTTATCAACAAGGGTTAATGCGGGCAATCTATTGATCAAGTAACAAGTAGTTATTATTGCTTTTGCCCAAAATTTTCTTTCTAACCTTGTACATCCAAGCTTACTTCTAGTTGTATCCATCAAAGTCCTATTAGTTCTTTCTGCAACTCCATTCTATTGTTGTGTATATGGAGTTGTCTTTTGCCTTTCTATTCCACACTACTTACAAAATTGCTCGAATGCATTTGAGCAGTTCTCCTCACCATTATTATCACTTCTCAAAACTTTAAATCTTCTTTTCTGTCTAGTTTTTAACAAAAGTCTTAAACTCCTTGAACTTACTGAAAATCTCAGATTTATTCTTGATACAATATACCCAGGTTTTCCTTGAGTAGTCATCTATAAAAGAAACATAATACAAATATTTTCCTAGTGATGAAACCCACATAGGATTGCACCTGTCTTGATTCTATAGCTTGTTGTGCAAGTGCCTAATGATACAATGGAAAAACCTCCAAAGCCGTGGGACCTTGGCAATTTGAGGTTAAACTCCCAAGAAAGCCGGCTTCCTTTCACTAAAATCTGATGCAAACTGATAAAATATCAGTTTTGTGAAAATCTCCCTCTTTAGTGCTTTTTAGATCCTAAACTAGGGTTTTGATGAGGGAAAAGGGTTGAAGAATTGAAATCTGCAGAAAACTAAAAATATGGTGATTGCACCAAATATTGTATAGTGGATCTAGATGCTTGCTTGACAAACACAATAGAACAGAAAATAGATTGAATTTATTTTAAGCACAGACTTATGCAAATTTGAAAATCAGACACAGTATTTTAGCTATTCTTCAGAAAAGGGAAAAGGATCTTTATTCCAAACAATATTATCAAGAGGGTAAAATATCACAGATGACTTTTCTTGATATTGAAATAAAAGATAAAGCTTCCACAAAAAATCAAATAACTTTGCACAACATAGAGATTCCAAAGACAAGAAAGGCAAATCTTCAACTTTATTTCTCTCCAAAGGTTACAACTTGTAATAAATACATTCAAAAAGCAAAAAAATATAACTAACAGCACAAAGATGAATTGGGCCACGGGGTCTACCCATATTTATGCAAAATGTCATAGAAGACATGTAGTCATTGAAACTTGAACACTCAGTTCAAAAAATCATGCAGATCTGAAAATACTCATGCAAAAAGTGGCAAGCTCTTCTATTTCTAGCATTTTGGATTTGTGGAACAGCTAGAACATAGCATGCAAGAGCTGGGCATGATCCTAGGCGTAGCATAGCGTGGCTGGAACTGAAGATCTTCATGCTAGGCTTTTCCATCTGATCGTGACTGAAAATAGCTCTCTGTGCATGAAGCGACGCCCAAAATAGAACTTGGCTTTTCCAAATAAAAGATAACATTGAAAATTAATTTCAAGTTTCTTTTCATGTAAACCCTATCGTGCAAAATCTAAAGTGAGACTTTTACAACATCTAAGTCTTTATCACTTCATGACTTTGCACCTTTTTAAACAATTCACATTAATCAAAATAGAAAGTGAAATTTGCACTTGTGCTTTTGGCAACTTCCACATTCAAAACATATTAAGTGTAAAAATATGTCTTTCTCTTTCTCAAAAGAGTTATAAAAAATAAAGATCTACTTTTGCAATTGCAATTTAAAATGTCTTTGAAATGAAATTACACATGATAGTAATATTTGAAAATATTCAAAAGAGAGGGAAAATTAATTGATGTCCAGAATCTCTTCAGCTTTCTTATCATTCTCTGCCCGCAACTTCTTTGTGTATGTATCATAGGCCTTGAATATTTCCTATATTCGCTCTGCATCTAATCCATAAGAATAAATGTTGGAGGCTGCACAATCTGCCTGTACATCAAACAACTCCCTTCTGAAGGTCCTTATGCCCTGTATTTTAGTTCTCATCTGATCAATCGCTTTCTCGTATTTGATGACCCTGTGAATGGAACTTAAAACAAAGACCATGTTTTCGCAAACTCCTCAACTATTGCCTTGAAATGATTATGACCCTATTCTACCTGAAAGAGATTGTTGGCATCATCCATTGGTCGACATGACATTAAATTCATCATGCCATCAATCTCGTATAGCACATCAATAGCCTTGTCATGAGCCTCATTGGCTCGCTCCACAGTCTCTGTCCGTACTCTTATCTGAAATTGAGCAACCCTATGTAGTTCCTCGTGCTCGGCATCATCCTTCAATATTTTCTCAGCAACGAGGGTATTCATGTCAATTGATTTTATGACTGTTAATTTCAGATAATACATATTTAAGAGCTGAATTTCCCCTTCATAGCTTTTAATCTGCTCCTTCAAACTTTTTTTCCTCTTCATGATGACTCCATAATGCTCCATCATGGTTGCAAGAATTTTGTTACCTTTTGTGATCAGTTCCTCAAACCATTATTTGGTAGCCCTTCCCATGTGAGGAATCTCTCATACAGAATCAATTGTAGCTTGATCTGGACTGATTGGCTGCACTGCCTGCGGTTGTTGTGATGTTTCACCGGGCTTTATGAACTGGTTGAGTGCTTCAGTCAACTGATCAACCTTCCTTTTAAGCTCATCCTTGGTAGCTTTATCGTGATCAATTCTCTAGAAGAGAGAGTTGATACCTGTCTGCACATCGTGCTTAAGTCCCTCTCTTGTCTGTCGATCAAGGTGTATATGAGAAACCTGATAATCCGCCACCACAAGATCCTCTTTTGATTTGTCTGGTGGGGGAACTATAATCTCCACATATCTCTCTCCCTTATCATCAGTGAATGTCCTCAAAAGGGCCCTAGGAGTGGGTTTTGATGACTTCTAACATGTCAAAGTCCAAAGTGTTGGGATCAATCATTGTTTTCCGCTTCTTATTCATTGATTGGGCTAACCAACTAGGGGTAGCCTTCTGCTGATTTGACAAGGTCACCAAAGAATCTGCAACTGATGTAGCTGCACTAACTGATATTGTGACCAAGGGAGACTCCTAGACAAATGATACCAATGGCTGCTCAGGGGGTGCCTGTGAGGGTCCACCCTCACCAATAGTTTGCAATGCAATATTTGCACCAAGTGTCTAGGCTACTCCAACCTCAACTGATGGTATAGATAAACCAGGGGAAATGGGGGAAGTGGAGGCAACGGAAACAGTTGTGCCTGCTGGGGGAGTGGAGGATGGAACGGGCACAGAGGTTGTGAATTTAGGAACCGATGGAAGAGTGGAAGCCAAGGCACTGAATGTGTCAATTAGGTGTGTAGGACCACTCAAGGTTGGTGATGTGAAAATAGTGGTTTGAGATGAAGGGGAAACAGTACTTATCCCAGGGGTTGAGGTGGCCTACGGAACTATAGTCAAGATGACTAACTCCATGGCAATGTACTATTGGGTGGTGTTGGGAATTAATGGTGATATGGAAGGAATTGTAAATGGAATGGAAAGCAGGAGTGGATCAAACAAGGTGAGGTGGGAGGAAGGGAAAGTAAAGTGGAAACTTGAACTTCCACTGTTGGGGGACCCTGAGTGTCCACTTGACTTATTTGTGTTGATTGCACTTGGCTTATTGAGGTGGGTGGAGTGGCAAATGAAGTGGGGACAAGTGGAGGGGTTAACACTGGAGGTGGAGGAGCTAAAACTTGTGGAGTAATGGGGACTTGAGAGACCTAAGGAACAATGGGGACAGCGAGTGGTGTAGAAACCTCTTGTACAATATGTGTAGGAGAAGGGGGAGCAGTGGAAATGGGAGGCAAGGATATGGGATCTGACGCTGTAGATCCATGTGTTGTTGCTGTGTCCTCCGTTGAAAGATCAATAGGTTCATTTGCAACTTTTCCCTCTTTGTTGGATTCCCCTTTTCTTGCCTTTGTCTTTGTTTACTTCTTCCTCTTAGGTTCCTCTGAAGGTTCCCTGAGACCCTCTGATGAAGCAATACCTTCTGCCTTGAGCTTTAAAAGCTTCTCCTTAACCCCTATGGTTTCTCTTGTGATTTGCACTCCCTTGCTCAGCCAATTGATAGTTATGTTGATCACCGGGGTTGTTCTATCAAATAGTGAGAAAGATTCAGGAACTGACCACCTTATCAGTGGTAAAGGCTTGGCAATGATCTGTGTGAGATAGATGGGATCTACTCTAGAGTTGTCATCCACCAAGTCATTAAGGACTGGTGCCAGATCATAGTCATTTATTTGTTGCAGGGACATCCTAGAATAGTCCCTCATTCTGACCATTTCTTCATCATCACAGTCTTCCCAAAAATCTCCATAATATGGCACATGTTCATGTGTTCCCTGCTCTAGTGCAGTAGTGACCTTACTGTATGGGTCAAAGTAAGGTCTGGATTCTAGGGACCTAAGTGTCACTTGACACATCTCCACCTCTAAAGTTCTGGCCTTCAAAAGAGATTGGCATGTATAACGGCCAATAGAAATAGGGAACCGTATCCCTGCCTTGTGTCTATCTGAAAGGAGCTTATGTGTATCCAACAACTGCCTAACCAACTCTAACAATACCCATTTGTCACATACCAGGGAAGTGTGTAAGGACAACCACTGAATCCAACTGCCCAGATGTAGGAATAGGTGGGGAATTGTATCAAGAAGGAACCCCATTTGGTAATCTCATCTTTTGCTGCTTGGGAGTCTTCCCAAGCTCTTGATCAAACATGATGATGATGTTGTAAATGAAAGCATCATTAACTCTCCTGAATTGTTGCCTACTAGCCTATAACGTGAGATCAAGGTAGTAGTTATAGACTCTAGTTATCTCTTCAGGAACTGTATTTAGGCGTGAGAATAATCTCCCTTTGGCCAAGATATAGACAATGTACGATGTCATATAAAACTTATTGGTCATTTGCACCTCCACCAACTAGTTATGGAGGGAATCACTTATTAGTTGAGCCCAATGTATCTATTGTTTATTCTCTTTGATGATCCAGATATACTGGACTGAACCAGAAGAGCAACAAGCTATGGTAGTGGACCATACTGCTGCACAACAAAGTCAAGAAAAGGAACTCTTCGCCAAGAGAGCAAAGATTTATGGTTTCCAGATTGGAGACCACACCTTGCCTTGGGGCAAGAAGAGAGAACCAAAAGGAGTGCACAGAAAATGTGATTCTTGGTGGAGACTTCCATTCACCCATCACTAATTCTGGGGAGAAAATGGTTTCTTATCCTGGTAACACTTGGCATTAGGGTTGCCAATGACGGTGCAACAATGCTATAATATCTCCTATCTCTTCTATAAAATCAAAACTATACATGGTCTTGGGCAATCTGGTGGACGAATGCTTAGGAGTCGCAAGCCATTGCTTGTTGATAATCTTTTGACAGCCATCTTTTTTCTCCTCATAGAACTGTGTCAATGTTTGTGGAGTTAAATCCAAATAACTCTCGAACTCAGGGATGGCAAACTCTGTGTCGATGAAGTTGGGATCAAGATCTAGAACTTTCTCCCCTTTCTCGATGAAGACTTGTCACCTATCAAGGTCTAACTGTTGAGCCATTATGAGGATCAACTCGGGGCTTTGAACAAAAAGAGGGAAGGTTGCAGCTTGTGGTAAACCAGAGTTATAGATACTCTAGATCCAGTCACTTTTGAAATATGCACCTATCCTAGCCCAAAAATCTCCTAGGTCAATGTGACCTCAATCTGTATCTGTTATCTCTGCCATATTAAATTCCAAGCAAGAAGTCACTCCGAGGCCCTTAGATTTGAACTTCATTTCCTTGAAAGGCATGGAAATTGAAGTTACTGTTTGCAAGAAACCAATTGTGAAAGTTGGTGGAACCTACAAGTGTCTGGAGCACTTGTATTGTCCTTTGACGAAACTTAGAGGTGCTCGGATCACGTCCAGTGTCTACGGTGCTTGAGGGTCGTGAAATCTTCGACGGAGGTGGGACGTGCTTGGAGCAGGTCCACTCTACACAGTACACTAGAAGTTGGCGGGGTTCAAAGGTGCTTGAGGCACAGGAGATCTTCGATGGAAGTAGGAGGTGCTCAAAGCACGTCCACTCTCCGCGGTATAAAAAGTCTTGTGAGCTTATCAAGTGTTTAAGGCAAGTCCAGTGTCCGCAGGGACACTGGGGGAATCTTTGGAATGAATATTCGTTGTTTTGAATGAAAGGTATATACTTGGGAATATTCTATTAAGGAAGCCCTTTTGAATGCAAAAAATCCTTAAAGGGAAAACAAGGGTTTTTCTCGAATGATGATTTGGGAGGAAAACCTTGGAGATGAAGTTTTTGAAGACGAAAACCCTAGATTACCCTAGACTAACCTAGACACACATTCTAAACACAAAACAAAGCCCTAACCAATAACCCTAAGAGAAGCTCGATCCAAACTTGCAAGAAATGAAAATGACTGGAAAAGCTTCAAAACGCAAGAAAATGGCGGACAAAATACAAGGAAAGTACAGTGCAGCAAGGATGACATGGAAGGTCGAGACACAATGTGGTTGGAATTTGCAGGTACTTGTCAATGCATGGTCGAGGCTTTCTTGCATGGCAAGGTCGTTATCAGAGCTCTAGGGCGTACTTAGCAACATTTCAAATGATAAACAATATGTAAAATAAGCTAGTTTTTATAGAAAAAACCCTGCATTAATTGTAGTCATGGTGGTTGGTGCTAGAGGTTGGACTTGCTTGGAGCAAGTCCACTCTTCGCGGAAAGGTTGGTCTTAGTGGGAAGTGGGACTCGACGTGCACTTTGCACGTTGAAAACGTGCAATGTGCACCTGGGGTTCCACATTTTGCAGGAAGGGATTTGGTGGGTTGGCAAAACTTGGACTTGCTTGAAGCACGTCCACTCTCCGCAGATGAGATGGTAGACTTTGGCGAACGGCAGAACCCATGGGACACTATGCACGTTTGGAACATACAAAGTGCACTCGAGGTTCCGCATCCCGCGGTGCATAAAGGTGAGTGTTTGGTAGAATGCAAAAACTGTGGTGCACTTTGCATGTTTGCAAACATGCAATGTGCACTTCAGATTCTGTATTCCACGAAAAAGGGTTATTAAGGTTTGGCAGGATCAGGTGCTTGCCATGCACTTTGCACGTTATAAAAATGTGCAAAGTGCACGCCAAGTTCCGGATTCTGCCAGATGGGTGCATGGCAGGATCCAAAGCCTGCCATGCATTTTGCACGTTCGAGAACGTGCAAAGTGCATGGTGAGTTCCAGATTCTACAGTTTTTGAGTTTTGGAGCTTTGCAAGATTCGGAACCCACGAAGCATTTTGCACAAGTGCAAATTGCATCTAGAGTCCCAGATTTTGCGGTTTAGGGAAAGATGGGTTTATTGAAGGATTCAAGGTTTTTCGTAAAAACAAAGGGGGTCTCCTTGAGGGTGCTAGATGTAATGAGATTTTTGGGACAAAAATCTCAACAAGAACCTTCATAAGTCCAAACACATCACTATGTATTAAGTGCAAAATCGCATCTGCTCTGGTAACACTACTAGGAAACTTTATTTGAGTCTGCTTCCCATATACAAAATGTTCACAGAATCAAAATCTAAAGGACAATTAGAAATTCCTTCTATCATAGCTTTGGTTTTCAATGCTTGAAGGTGTTTCTCTCCAATAAGTCCCATCCTTTGATGCCAAAGCATTTCTTTTCTACAACCAACACGAGGGTTCAATCCAATTCATTTTTCACCTCGAAAACAACAAAGCTATTACACCCATCACTTACAATGCTTGCCTCAAGCTTGAACAATACTCCAGGATGCACCCATCTCGCCAATACCATGGCTCCAGGGACCATCTACTATACTTATTAAATACAGCCTCAACACCCACATCATTCATATTCCTTATAGAAATCAGATTTATGGTCAACCATGGCATATGCAGAACACTAGGGAGGGTCTTAACGCTTCTATCTTTGAGCATGAACTTGACTCTTCTTTGACCTATGATCTTATATGTCGAGATGTCTCCTAAGAAGACATTACCTCCATTGATCTTTTCATATCCACAGAACCACTCCCAATGGGAAGTCATATGAAATGAGGCCCCTGACTCAATCAATTATGCATCATGGCATGCATGTGTACTTGAAGTTGCTAAGAATAGATCCCATGAGTATTCACTAGAGGCCTTTGATTCTACAAAAAGGGCATCATCAAATGACTTAGCCTTTTCAACCCTTTTAGTTTGAAGTTCTTAAAATGCCCAGTTTTACCACAGTTCCAACATTTCCTCATTTTTTTTCCTAGAGTCATAAATTTACCTATGGACTTTGATTGTTTGTCCTTTGATTTTTTTGTCTCCCTCTTGAGAACTACCTCTCACAAACAAGGCACCCTTTGTTTAATAATCCTCCATGGATTTTTATCTCATTTCCTCTGACAACATAATTGCAAGTACATCTTGAAGCTTTAATGGAGTTGTAGTGCTAATGATAGCCATAACAAGGTTATCTCATGAATCGAGCAATGAACATGATAAAGTAATACACATTTCCTCTTTGTCCATTTCAATCTCCATTGAAAGCAACTTACTTACCATAGTGTTAAATGCGTTTAGATGCTCTATCATGGAGTCGCCATTGTTCACCTCAAGGAATACAACTTCTTTCGAAGAAAATGTTTGTTCACAAGAGACTTTGTCCCATAGTTACCATGTTAAAAAAGTTCGGGTCATTCGCAAGGGGGAAAAAGCTCAAAAGTTTGGACTTTTGCAAAAGGTTCAGTTTGATTTGGAAAATTTACAAATTTAAAAAATATATAAAAATTATTATAAAGTTATATCTATAAGATTATAACTTTAAACTCTTGTTCAATGGTCATTAGTAAATAAGCAAACAAGAGAAATTAAAAAAAGGCAATTTGGACACCTCCAAATCTTGGCTGGTTTAAATTAAATTTTGATGGGCCCTGTAGAGGCAATCCAAGGGCGTCAGGAGCAGGATGTGTGATTAAAGATTGTAGTGGTTCTTTAATTAGAGCCTTATCTTTGAAGCTCCCAGATGGGACTAATAATGAAGCAGAGGCCCAAGCACTGGCAACAGGAATTCAATTGGCAATTGATTGTGGTATAACTGCACTTGAAATCGAAGGAGACTCGCAAGTTGTAATTCAAGCTCTGAAAAATCAAAGAACAAACTCATGGAAAATAACGAATATCCTGGAAATTGTTTAACCAAAAATGCAATTTTTTTTCTAATTGATCAGTTTCACATTGTTTCAGAGAAAGTAACACAGTGGCAGACTTCCTTGCCAATGTGGCTATCGATCAACCTATGGAAATGAGATCGGACAATGTTAGTTCAAGTTGAGCCAATTGTATCAATTTTGACCAAACTAATTTCTAATTTTTCAATGGTTTCTGGAAGTATTTATTTTTAATTTTGATTAAAATTTTAAATCTTCCTACTATAAGGTGGCAGGATTTATCATTAAAAGCTTGGCGGACTCGCATGCTTGATGTTTTATTCATAATGACGGCAGAGGCATAGAATCAAATGGGATTTGACCTGCCATAATTAGCAAGCATGGATCTGTATGTTTCGTAGCAAGTGTATCGATTTCCAAGACTGGCCCGACTTCCATAATGATTGCATGGTGGCTCTTTTCCTTGGCTCAAGTTTGGTTGGTCGTCAGTTTTTGCTTGTTTTGAGGATGGAGAACTTCTGGAACGAATCTGTGAGTTGGATCCTGGTGTTAGGTAAGGCCAAAACAAGAGAAATGGGCTTTTGTGGATCAATAACCAGGACTCACCTTTCAAATGTTTTTTGGCTCCCTTCGTCTGAAGTGGCAGATGCTATAGAACTTGTTTTGGGCATGGATTCTCTGGCAGCAAGTAACAGGGTCCGAGTCAATTCAGATTTGGCCTCACTATTCTCCAGTAATCTCTGTCTTTTGGTTTCGGATTTTGTTCAGGTTCAAATGGTGGTTGAGTTCTTTGTGTTACCAAAGTATCGGCAAGCCCTGTTTGCTCAAATAGCTTCTCTGTCACTCGGCCCTTCTCCAACAATGCCTTTCTCCGGTCGTGACTCTCTGAGTTTCATCCCATTGTCAACCTTCCGTGAATTAGAAGCTCGATTCTTGGCTTTAGTGCACTTTGTTAAGGAAGTGGAAGATGTTTCTGACAATTCTCATGGAGCGGCTCGTAGCAGGGGTATTTTATTGCTTGATTTGGATGAGGTTCTGAAGCCTATTTCTGGTCTTGATGCTTGGCGGGCTTCCTATAGAAATCCTGATTGAGTCAAATCCATCAAGTGGCTTGCAAAAGGGGTGGCGCGAAGCTTTTTCAAAACCCCTCCTTGGTGGCATGGTAAGACTTTGTTCTCAAAGGATGCGGTTGGTCCTCAGCGTGGGTTGGTCTATCCCTAGTTGGCGGCAACAGTTGGAGTAAACCCAGAAATTGGGGTGCCTTCATCGGGCAGAGCACTCATGGCTAAGGCGCAGGCTGGTCCTTCTACAAGTTTCCCTGATGGTAGTATTTTTTGTGATGGCAATTGGATTGATCTTCTAATCCTGGAATGATAAATGCCCTGCTTTGTTCATTTTGAAATTTCGTCCTAGTATGTAGTTACTGGTAATCTTGGTTATCCACAGCTACGGTTTTTAAATAAAATGTATGTAAGACAATTAATCTATATGTTTTGTTTTTAAAGGCAGTTTGGTTATTCTGAAAAATCCTTTTGCCTAGTTTTGATTGGTCCAACATGCCTTAACATTTTCTAATGTTAAGCCAAACCACCTTTTTGTCTTATGTTATCTATGGTGTAAGGGCCCGAGACCCTTTAATTCTTGAGCACTGATCAAAAAAAAAAAGATTATAACTTTAAAAAAGATAATAATATAAACTTTAAGCTTTTAAAAAAAAAATACAAACCATTAACTAAATAACCATACAAAGTCAAACAAAAATAATTATAATCTTAGACTAGCTATTAATTTAAGTTATTAAATACTAATAATAATAGTATATTGACGAATCAAAGTTTAATCAGATTGATTTCTTACATACTCAAAGAGAAGGAAACACATTAGCAGACTAGGCTGCTAACATGGGTGTTAGCCTTAGACAAGCCAAGGATGTAAGTTCTATTTTGTGGGATCCCCCATATCCTAATGATTTGCAAAGATTAATTGTGGGCAATGCCTCTTTAGGTGAATTAAAACTTTAACTTTGTGGGTGATGCCTCTTCGAGTGAATTAAAGCATTTTGTGGGATTCCCATTCTCTGCTTCTCTCCACTCATTGCCATAATGATGTGGCACTCATTGGTTTGGGTGCTATGTTGCCAACACTGATTCACACGAGCTATTCGCTCACTGCTTTTACTTCCTTCCCTTTTGGGAGTCACTATCAACGTGGATGGTTTTATTTGTGAGTGATTTGTGGTTCATCATTGAGATTTTGGAGAAGACCTCAGAGCTTTGCGCTTACCTGGTATGGAGAAGGGAAAAGGGATTAACGTTGAAGTGACTACTTCACCGAAAACTTGAGTTGGAAAGGTGAGGGCATAACTACAATGACTGACTGGGGAAATTGTGGCAAACAAATTTGCCAGTTGCATTGACAATGAAATATGAAATTTGTTATGTGTATATAGTTGAAGTAAATGTGGTATGCAACCACAAAGATGGATGATGTGGAGGTCAAGGGCATTGCCAAGTTCATGAAGGTGTTTATGCTAGACCCAAAGCAGTCAATGGGTCGTCGAAATGTTTTCGACATGGCCCAAGCAATTAGTGGGGCAAACATGCTCTCTAATGCACCAGGCACTTATACCCTTCATGAAGAGCATTTGGATTCGGAAACCCTTGTGCACTCGACAGGCTTGGAAACTGCTATTTGTTTTCACTTTATTTTGGACGGGCTTATGAAAGCAAACATGGGACATGCCTTCCTTGTCGGGCTTTTGGGTTCTCAGATGCCTATGGATTATCTATCGGATCCCCCTTCTTGTTGTGTAGATGAGGATGAAAAGGCTCATGGTCCCAAGGACGTTGATGCATCAAGCTTTGTTGATGCAAGGGTGTCTAGAAAAGAGGATCTTGGGGAGGTGATTGTCATAGAGTAAGTTGTTGCTCTAGTATGTTGGTTTTGATATATCTATATAGATGTCTTTTTGGGATCAATGAGGAGCATGTGTAAATTTCCCCCTTACCATCCCTTTACACAGCTACTATGCTATGTTCCTGCTTTGTAAAAAATCTTAAACTCTAAGCGAATATATAAAAGGTTTTTTTAATACTCTTGGTTCTATGGAGGATCAAATGATTTGAGGATTGGTAGCCTAGTTGTTTTTCACTCTATTGACAGAGTCTTTCTTAATTGTCATTCTGAATATAAGACTTGTTGGACTCTCTGCTCATATTTAAGATCCCCAACTATAGGTTAGCATCTCATTAATTGTATAGTCGGGTCTGAATCTTTTTTGGGGTTTTATGCCTTTCTTTTCTACCCATTGTGGATGTCTCCCCAGATTGCTTTTCTCATATTTTTTTGCTCTAAGATAAATTCCTAGTTACCTCAGCTAAAAATAATAATAATAATAATAAGATATTAAAGTTTCAAACTAAATATAAATTAAAAAAACCTATCCGATATAAAATTATGTGCTACGCTCTAATGGTAATTTATATTTAGTTTATCGTTTAATACGTGCAATGTCTTTCTTAATCAATAAATATAAGATATTTTTTAACTTTTAAACTATTACCAAATTTTATATCCATGGTCAATAAATATAAGATATTATTTATGGAAACACCAAGGTCATTATTAACAAACCCCACAAATTAACACATGTCCATGTCGAAGTCCAGTTTTCCCTTGAGGAATTATTTGATTAATTTAGGCAAGAATTCAATGTGGTTGTATGGGCCAAAAGTGGGTTAAATTGTATCTATAAATTAATGACTTTAATGTAGTGTGTGCCCTCTTTCCAAATGCCTTTAAATTGTCATGTGCTACGCAATTTGAGGAATGTAAAAAAAAATGATAAGGGAAATTGTGAGGCTCGTGGAAGATCTATAAATTCAATTTTCGTCTAAGAAATTGCAGCAAAATAAAATGTTGTCCCAGCCCTAGCTGAAATGTTCACTAACAAATGATGAATCAATAATGCACTTGCAGGGTTGTAGCTAGAACAAGGGTTCAAAAATTGAGATTTTTGTTTCATACGGCTTGAAAACATAGTCACGACTTCAGATTTGTTTGCATTCCTGTTTTGCATAGCATAGGGTATCTGTAGATTCACGTTCTGAACAGTGGAAGACCGGAATATCGTTGTACATTACATTTACCATATGTGATCCTATCTACACCTTGTTGTTCTCTTTTTTCACTTTGGTTGTGCCACTGTTTTGACTCCGAGTTTTCATTTTTTCCTTGGCCTTCTATTATTTTCATTTTAAGATTTTTAGGGTTTCTTAAGCACCAAGCTTACTGAACTTGTTCCATTACCCAAAAGAATTCGCTCTGAATCGAATATTGACCAAGTTTGTACGAACTTGGTAACTATGCTTTGTCTTGATACAAAGTCCCTAACTTAACCCAAAGTAACTTAGCATTTTTTTCTTTAGAGACATTCAACAACACTGAATCTAAAAGACACATTGATTGAACTCGCCTTCTGCTCCATCTTGTCCCAAACTTTTGCCTTCATACCTGCAAGCATAGTCACCACATTCAAATTCGTGTTCAAATTCTTGAAGGATAAAACTCATTAAAAATTCGTCACTAAAAAAATCAACGATAAAATTCGTGATTCGATTCGACTGAAATATATATATATATATACATAATAAATGTATATAATAAAAAATATATATTAAGAAAATATGTAAATAATAAATTTAAAACCATCAAAAATATATATAGATAGATATTATAGACTAAAATATATTTATAATTATAAATTATAATTATATTATAGACCTATAAGTTATATTGTATCATTATATTAATATTTTATAAAATATAAATTTATTATGTTATACTATATTATATTAATATCAAATTAAATATAAATGTAACTTCGTTATCAGTGAGTTGTGTGGATATTAAATAGCAATCGTGGTTAAATTTAAAAGTATAAAAACCCACCGTGGATACAAACTGAGCGACATCGTATGTGAGCTGTGCAGCAATCAGTATCGAATGGATGTTCGATATAATCCCCGCGTCACCAAAAAACATGGCAGCACCACGAAAATAAAACTGCAACTTCACCAGGTTGGGCATCGACTTATGGTTACGATGGGTAATTAAACCCTAAAAATGAATTTTGAATGGATTTATAGGGATTTTAGAACAATTTTATATAATATTAGTTCATTAGATTCGTTATTCTTTCCATACGAATTTATTGGCGAGTTTCAATGTTTTTTTGGCCTAATTTGAGATTCGGCAAATTTCGAATTTAATGCTTCTAGTTCGGCAAATGCGGTGACACTACCTGCAAGTACACTTCCTAACAAAGCAACCTGGTGTCGCTTGCACAACACACCCTAATTTCACAAAAATCATGGTACCCCTTTTTTGTCTTTTGGTTCTAGTCTTGCTTAGGTATGCAATCTAGTTGGTTTTCGCTTGCTTTTTGTGTTGCCTTGGCATAAGTTGGTTCACGTGCAAAATCAAGTCTCGAAAACTTTTCCATCACATAGACCAAGTATGAACTATAATTTTTCATATATAACACTTAGTCTAAAAACTCATTTTTGAGCTTCATTTTCAAGTACAAGGAGGCTTCGTTGAGCACGAAAAGGCATTGTGTGCATTGTGTGCGGTGTGAGCGTTTTGAACGTTGTGCACGAAAAGGCACACGAATGTGGTTTTGGTCATATCTTTTGACTCAACTCCTTTTTCAATGCCATTTGTGGCATCGGAAAGTTGATCTCGCCATCTTCGCAATGGTATTGGTTTTAAATGGAAGAAATGCAAGATGGAAAACCTGTCAATGTTTTAATCATGGGACTCTGTTGCTTGTAAATGCTACATGTTTATAATTTATTTGATATCTTGCCTTTGCCACGGAAATAACATGTTTTATTAATATTTTGGTAGGATTTGGGCAAGAGGAACATGTTCAAGGCGGGAAGAGTCTTTAACATCCAAGCACGTGCAAACATGGATCTTTCAACAAGCCAACATGTACTACCATTAATGTTTTTTGGCATGTAGTGCTTTTGTTCATTGAATATGGGCCCAAGTGGGTGGCTTTCATTTAATATTTGCAACCACTTTTGGAGGGAAAGTTTGTCTATGTCCTTGGGCCTGAATCTTATTTCAAACTAGCAAGAAGACTTGGAAAGGGCTAGTTCATTTTTTTAATAGAGACTAGAGTAGAGGACCAGACATCCTTTTCTGCATTTTTCTACTTTCTTAGCTAGATTTTCTGTGAGCAATGTTGTTCTGAAGCAATTTTCTATATTTCAACTAAGAATGGTGGATCCCAAACATTGTTTTACAAGCAATTCTTTAAATTGAAACACTATGAAGACTATTGCTCATTCCCTGCACATGTATATGGTGGTTTTGCTCTTGTTTCTTCAAAGATGAATTATCTACAAACTCTAGCATCGTCTTTGTTTATGGTTGTGTGCATATTGGCCAAGTAAGAGATTGATTTCATGGGCTTCATCTAATCAAACAAATCAGATCTATGTTCATTGCAAAACAGGGTCACTTTTTTCCTCTTTTCACTAAGAAAGGTGGAACCCAAATGTTGTTTTACAAGCAATATATTTAAATTGAAAGGTTGTGAGGAATGTTGTTCATTACCTACGCATGTATATGGTGATTTTGCTCTTGTTTCTTCATAGCTGAATTATCCAAAGACTCTCAAGTCGTCTTTATTTATAGTTATGTGCACACTAGCCAAGCAGGGGATTGATTTCATGGATTTCATCTAATCAAACGAATCAGATCTATGTTCGTTGCAAAACAGACACTTTTTTCCTTTCCCCTTATCTTTTGCTTTTATTTTACCAATTTGTTAGCTTAGTGTTAGAATAAATCTAAAATTGCAATCTATGTTTACATGTTTTATCATGATTGCAATATGTTAATCATTGTTGTTTATGCATTGTTGAATGTATGCAATGAAATGAATAATTTTGAATTAGCTATTTTTTTTCTATGTTAAATCTGAACTGCAGATTTTCTGGGCATTTTATCCATGCTTCTTGTTCTTTGTTGTGCTCCTAAAACTCACACTGACAAGTCAACAAACTTGTTTTATCCCTCTCATTTGTTAAACCTAGATTTCTACTAGCAGGCCTCTTGAATTGCAACAATTTCACATCAATCAACTAGGTTATCTAGTATGCCATGACCTAGTGATATAGACCTTGGGTAGATTTTCGTTTCTTTTCAGAAGAGGTTGGGCGTTTCCCACCTTATTTAAATTGGCGTGCCAAACAACCCATCAACAAATTGGCGCTAGGAGGGCCAAACTTAGATGTGTGATTTCTTACGGTTTAAAACTTGAAATTTAACCTTAATATTTTGGAGACATTGCCCAAATCCACAAATGTCGTTGCTTAGCTTGGTGGAGGTAATTGCCCTATGAATATTTCAGGGGTTGTCCATGATTTGCCTAAGAATCCTGAGAAATTTTGTCCAAAATATGTACATGGTGGGAGGACAAAATATGCACATGGTGGGACTCGAATTGCGAAAAAACATATACAAACATTCAAAAATCCCATAATAAGAACTCGAATCCAACATGAAGATGTGGCTTGCCTCCTGTTCCCATATACCTTGGATGAAATGGCCTATGGCTGGTACCTGGATTTGACAGATGGATACATAACCTCTTGGAATGACTTTGAAATTGTATTCATTAATCATTTCAAAGTGCCTATTGATCCTCCAATCATGTATCATCAATTTGCTACTGCCCTTAGAGAGCCTAATGAGCCCATCAGCATGTTTAACACACGTTTCCATCAATTGTACAAGAGGTTGAAAGATCCCTATACACAAATGGAAGTTGTTGCTATTCAAATTTATCTGAAACCTTTGGACCCACTCATTTTAATCAAACACCTTTCAGCTACATGCATTGGAATCAGCTTGGGCCTTCAAATCATATGTTGCCTCAAGCTTACAATCCATAGATCTCTCCTATATCTTATAATCACAACGTTGTTGCACCCAATGCAAGTGATTACGGTAGTTCAATTAGAAATCAGCAAGTTGTCTCATCTTTTATAAACAATGAAATATCTTTTGATGTTGGTTTTAACCCAATGACATTTGTTGCATCACCTATGACTAACATAATATCACAAGCTGGAAATGATCAAGGTTTAAATCTGGGTCCAGCAACAGAAAATCCACAGCAGACAGCATGGGGGCTGGCCAATGAGACCTTGTTTGCAAAATCAGAACTTGGGGTCTATGAGATTGGAACCAGGACAAAAGTTGAAACAGTTATGTTTGCTGAAAAATGCTGCATATGTAAAGCAAGAAGTAGCGGTCGAAGAGAGTGACGAGGATTCTGACTCTGATGCCGATAACATAGCAGCTGTTCTGGATGAGTTAACGGGTGAAAATCCGAGTGTCAATATGCTGTCTGTGCAAGAGAAAGCAGAGAATCCAAGTCATCAGCAAGAGGATGAAGTTGAAGAGCTAGAACGGATGGACAAAGAGAATACATTTTGTGTCTGAAGAAGCCCCATCATACGTTGCTGCCCCTACATCTGAAGATCAAATGCACGGTGAACAGTGAGTTGATTACAGCAGTTCAATGCTCCTCCCAGCATGGGAAATGGCAGAAACAAAAGTGATCAATCTTGAACATGGCGGTCCAAGTGAAGACAAGGAGTTAGCAAGATTGAAACCTGAAGATGATTCAATTCAAGACAGCGTTGCTCGTAATCTGGCTGATGTAGCTACTGAAAACATGAATGATACAACTAAAAGGTTGCTCTTGATTGAAGAACAAGGCATGTGCACTATTGGTGTCAAAAGGAAGGAGAGTCAAGGTAACCCTTTTGCAGCACCACTCATGCCATAGAATCAGCAGCAAACAACTGATTTTGTGATCAGCTCCCTCGAAGAGCACATAGTCACGAGGTTTGGCATGTTGTTTACTCTGGTATGTGATAGTACCCTCACTTCTTCCTCTTTGCAGTTTACCGTATGAGTAGACATAATTCTCAAACCTTCTTCCAACTTTTATTCACAAATTAGTAGTAATGATGTTCTTAATTTACAAATGAAAATTTAATCGATCTAATTGAGAAAATTGCAGTGTTCCACGAGGAAGTATCCCCCCCGAAAAACACCGCGTTTTCGGGACAAGGACGTCCCCGAGACATGGGGGTTTCAGAGGGACGTCCCCCAGTCATCCCACCACCTCCGCCACGAACCTCCGCCGTCCCTGGGAGTTTTCCCTCTGAGAGGGGACATCTCCTTCAAAAGGGGGACGTCTTGAGGACTCTGGGACGTTCAGAAGTCCCCCAACCCCCTAGGAAACGCCCAGGTGTCCCCCACACAGATGGACCCCATAAAGTGCATTTTTTTTTTAATTTAAAAAAAATTGGGTTTTTGAGCCCTCTACCCTAACCCTAATTGCTAGTGGGTCGCGACCCCACCCCCAAGGCCTCCCAAAAGCTTATAAAAAGCCCTCTCCCTCTCATTCCAAAACACACAAAAACTTCATTGAGTGAAGTAGAGAGATGAAAGTAGAGGCAACAAGCTAAGAGGGAGAAGTTTGCAAGAGTAATCATGAATCATCATTATGAAATTTTGAAAATTCTGAATTCGATATTTTGATTTTCATTTTCAATGTTCAATGTTCATTGGTTCAATGGATCAAACTTGAAACTTAAATGATTAAATCACAATGTTAAATTCTTGATGTTCAATGCAATATACTTATTCCTTATACATCTTTTTATAACTAATTTTTCAAGTACTATATGTATTTGCACCGCTCCCTCGCCGCCGTCCCCAAACTTAGGCCGCCCTTCCCCCCATCCCCGCATCAGGAAACTTCATGGAACTATGAAAAATTGTGGATAAGAGTCTTTGGATGAGGTGCATGAGAAGGACAACGTCGTCGCAAATGAGTTGGCCTGACACAACCTTGTATATAGTTTTCTTTTGTTTTCCTGCTTTTGGTGTGTTGTTTTAGTTTAGGTGGTTGTTTTCTTGCTTTCTGTTGTTGGTCTCTCCTCGTCCTTCATCTCTTTTTTATCCAATCCTATTTATTTTGATCCTGTGGGTACCTATTGATCATTTATAAAAAGGAAAAAGGGTTTGTTGGTAAGTAGCATTAACGGCATTTTGTTGCTTAAATACTCTGGGCAATCAGTGATGTGAGTTTTTGCTTGCAAGTTCGGATTCAAAGGTTTGAGACTGTTGTGTGTGTTCTGAATTTATTTATGTTTTGGTGAGTTTGGGTAAATTGTTTGACTTTTAAAGATATTCCCTCGAAACTATGCACAAAAAGCAAACTTTAATGATTTCTCGGTGTTCTTGGACGAAATTGTTACAATCAAGATCTAGTATGAAAAATTAAAAAATCTATCTCTCATTTGACATGGTGGTCCCCAACCCAGAATTGAAATACTCAAAGAAAAGAAAGAAAATAAAAGAAAATCAACTATATATAAAAACTTGATTTTTTGGTGATTCAGGTAACCTCTATGGAGGCTATGAATGCCCAGTGGGTAGTAGAGCAAGGCCTTGAGTGAGACCAGAGACATCTTTGTCAGAGCTATGGGCGCTTGGTTGGCATCAAAGCAATGTCTAGGTGATCAGTTTGATGTACAATTCACTAGCTCGATGATTTGGGTTGTAGTAGCTAGTCTATATAAATTCCATAAATAGAACTGAATGCATTTGCACACACTCTGATCAATGTGAATATTTGATTTTGTCTTATAACCATTCCCTTCTTATCCTTTCAAGAATTTGTTCATGTACTATGTGTTGTTTTAGCTAGAGATTTTGGGTTCATAGACACATTTCTTTTGTTTCAAAATACTCAGAAGTATTTTCCAGCAGAGTTGTTATTTGTTATTGCTTGCACAACACGCCCTAATTTCACAGAAATCACGACACCCCCTTTTTGTCTTTTGGTTTTGGTCTTGCTTGGGTCTGCAATCCAGTTGGTTTCCACTTGCTTTTGTGTTGTCTTGACATAGGTTGATTCACGTGCAAAATCAAGTCTCGAAAACTTTTCCATCGCATAGACCAAATCTAAGTGATAAATTTTCATAGATAACTCTTAGTCCAAAAAGTTGTTTTAGAGCTTCATTTTTTAAGTACAATGAGGTTTGATTGAGTGCGAAAAGTCATTGTGCGCATTGTGTGCGAAAAGACACATGAATGTGGTTTTGGCCATATCATTTGACTCGCAACCCCGTTTTCAATGTCGTTTGTTGTGTTGGAAAGTTGGTTTCACCATCTTCACAATGGTATTGGTTATAAAGGGGAGAAATGCAAGATGAAAAACATGTCAACGTTTTAATCACGGGACTCTGTTGCTTCAAAATGCTACATGTTTATAATTTTGTTTGATATCTTGTCTTTGTCAAGAAAATAACATATTTTATTTAATATTTTGGCAAGATTTGGGCAAGAGGAACACGTTGTTCAAGGCGAGGAGTCTCCAACATCCAAGCATGTGCAAAAATGGATATTTCAACAAACCAACGTGCGCTGCAATTAATGCTTTTTGGCATGTAGTGCTTTTGAAAAGTGCTTTTGTTCGTTGAATTTGGGCCCTAGTGGGTGGCCTTCATTTAATATTTGCATCCAATTTTGGAAGGAAAGTTTGTCTCTTTCCTTGGGCCTGAACCCTATATAAGACCAGTAAGAAGACTTGGAAAGTGCTGGTTCGTTTTTTTATTAGAGGGTAGAGTAGAAGACCAAACATCCTTTTCTGCACTTTCCTGCTTTCTTAGCTAGAATTTCTATGAGCAATGTTGTTCTGAAGCATTATTTTGTATTTCGACTGAGAAAGGTGGATCCCAAATGTTGTTTTACAAGCAATATATTTAAATAAAGGTTGAGACGACTGTTGTTCATTACCTACGCGTGTATATGGTGATTTTGCTCTTGTTTCTTCATAGCTGAATTATCCACAGACTCTCGCATCGTTTTTGTTTATACTTGTGCGCATACTGGCCAAGCAGTAAATTGATTTCATGGATTTCATCTAATCAAACAAATCAGATCCATGTTCATTGCAAATCAGACTCAATTTTTTCCTCTTTCCCCTTATATTTTGTTTTTTTTTACCGATCTGTTAGCTTAGGGTTAGAATAGATTTGAAATTGCAATCTGCATTTACATGTTTTACCCTGATTGTAAGAAGATATTCATTGTTGTTTATGCACTGTTGCATGTATGCAATGAAATGAATGATTGTGAATCAGCTATTTTTTTTGTGTTAAATCTGAACCGCTGATTTTCTGGCCATTTTATTCATGCTTGTTCTTTGTTGTGCTCCTAAAACTCACCTTGACAAGTCAACAAACTCGCTTTATCCCTCTCATTTTTTTAAAGCTAGATTTCCACCAGCAGGCCCCTTGAAATGGAACAGTTTCACATTAGTCAACTAGGCTACAAGGCTATCGCCTCATTCCTCCAAGAAGGTGGTCCCCACATTCTACATCTGCAACCTAAACGAATGTAAATCGTGTAGAGTTTAAATCATGAAAACTATACAACAGATTTGGAACACTTGGTCCTCTCGTTGTCATACCATCCACACATCTATACAACATTGAGGGTCATGTAGGTCTTTTCCTGCCCCTCGGGCCATAGGAATAGGCATTCATTAGCAAAACAATTCTACCTCTAGAGGTTTGTCTAGTCTAAGGAATGGTTCTACGGGGTGTATTTGCTTCCCTCTTAGGATTGTCTAACTGTGGATGTTACTAGATCCTCTATTAACCCTAGGCATTGTATTTGTAAGTATTATGTCCTTTGTTTACATTAAATGAAAATTAATAAGCTTATCTTTGTCGCTTTGAAAGAGACATTAGCAGTCAGATGTTCAAACATACCGTTTCAAAGGCTGTGACACTAAGGTGACAGGTATGCTATCAAATATTATATGTGGCTATAAAAGGGTGAGTCATTATTTTAAAGAAGAAACATACAACAAGCGGTTGTTGTATAAGGCAGGCCATTAACATCTCATGTTCAAGTATAGAGAAAGATTACATTTGCTTTAATAGAAGGTAAAGAAATCAACTAAAGGACAGCCTAATTGGCCGCTCAAACAACCACCTAAATGGAGAGGGAATGAAACCTACCACCAATGAAAAGAGTGCAGGCACGAATGCTCCATTGCAACTTGTAGTCCACGTAATCCCACTTCTGGTTCGGATGGAGGATTTATACCTCCAGTGACTCAAGTTTCTAGTGTAACTAACGTGAATGGGCAAATAAAACTTGGGAAATGGCCATCAAAACACAAAACAAGCAATTTTAAGGCACAGCATGAAAACAGTAAATGCAAGGTCCAGAACTGAATGGACGCCCTACAGCCAGGTCTGCCTTTCCTCCAGTTGAACACCTGCACATTTGGAAAAAAGGTCAGAGTCAGTTCCCAGACTTTCTCAGCCATATTCTTATTTCTTATGTTGCATGAAGACTCGTCTCCTACCACTTGAGATGTATCTCGAGACCGGTACTCGTCTTAGAGACTTGCATTTCAGCATTTGTTTTTTTAATATATATTGTACTCTTGACCTTAGATATATGAGATATCCCAAAAAAAATCAATATAAATACTTCTCTTTTGTCAACATGCAATTTTCTATTTTAAAAAGTTGTTAATGTTTTTCTTAGGCTGTATAATATTTTTTTCCTCCAAAATTTGCATATTTATTTATATATATCTTTTGTCGTGTCTGAGTACCCATCTCCTATTTTCCTGAAAAATAGCATACCCATCTCCATCTCCTTGTGCACCTGTACTGATCCCCATCTCCTCATATCCATACCCGTACCCATACCAATTTCCTGGTAACTATGCAGTTATTTCACTTTTTACTAGGATATTGGAGATCTAGGGTGAGACCTCGGAGCACTGCACCTTCCACAAGCTTTGCTGTTACTGCTTTTAAACACTTCTTTTTGGCATGGGTGTTGGAGATATGTCATGGAACCTGTCAACATGGCCCCTTTTGCAAGCTTTGTTGTTACTGTAATAAAACACTTCTTTTTGTCATGGGTATTGAAGATGCGTGATGTAGCCTGCCAGCTGGCCCCCTTTTAAATCTCTGTCCTTACTCCTGGTATGGAATTTTTGGTCATCTCACCTTTCTTTTACGGACTTTACTACTTGTTAAAGGAGGAGGTACAAAATAATTACTGAGGTGGGGAAGTACCATATAGGTAGTGTTGTACACAATGTTGCAAAGCTGCACGTGAGCATGGGTTCATATCTTCAATCCAACCGAGAACATTTTTGGTTAACATAAAAATCATGATAAGCTGATTGCATTAAGGCAATTCTGCGACTTTACAAATGCAGCCTTATTTAAGTTACAACTATGAACCTCACTGGTTTGGTCTTGATGGGTAATAACATTCCAAGATACGTACAAATCCCAATCGTGACTATGCCGATGCGCTACACAGTTATAGACATCATTCTTTTTAAAATAATATGAAATTTTTGCACTGCATCAGATCGTTAAAGTAAAAGAAATTGAGAATACAATCCTGATTCCTAGGTGGCCAAGAGCCTGTTTCTGCCCGGTTTCACTGAACCCGATGTATTATTGTATTTTCACACTTATATCCGTGACCATTTCAGGGTTTAGCCCTCTTTGTAAACCACCATTATTTTCTCAGTTAGGGAGCTGCTTCACACATTCCTGACATTGCTATGCTGGATGGCAATACTATTGAACCCTCTCGAGCTTTTGACTTGCATTACTATTGAACCATGTCGACCTTTCTGTTTGCATTACTATTGAACCCTGTCGACCTTTTCACTTTCATTTTTGAACAGAATGGCTAGTAATCCCACCAACCTATACCCTTAACCATATTATGTTAACAATCTAAAACTGTTCTTCCTTATTAAGAAGCAGGATTTGCTCAAGACATTCGAAGTCCATAGAGACAAAGGTTCTTGTTGCCACTAAATCGCCTACTCATATTTATGCCAATTCAAGGGGGATTCAGACACAGTGCAGAGACTTCACACCCTTGCACGTATATTTTGCAATAGACAATTGCACCATTTGTTTCGATTTTTTTGAGTTAAATGTAAAATATATGTGCATCAGTACCGAGACTTACATCTTGTGAAGTGAGAAAAGGTTGGGATACATCCAAATCCATGTTCTGCCCAAAACTTTGCGTTCCTTCAAATAACATAGCAAAGACCACGGTTCAAACCCCATGCCACCGGTCCTAACTTTAACTTATACAGAACAAAATGAATCAACGGCTAAAATAAACAAAGAAAAGAAAAAAAACATTCCCAAGGGTTGTAACTAGTTGTTATTTTAAAGATAGCAGACACACCTGAAGTGTTATGGCCGCCTTCTATGCCGCGTGAAAGATGATGTCTTACTGCCACGAAAGACGAGCTATCATCCATGGGCTCCACATCAGCACCAGCATCAGAAGCTTCTCATATACACATCGTTCATATATGCGACACAGAAGCCATGATTTGTTTTTGCTCGCAGAGAATAGAATGAGTGAGCTCAGATTCAAATAAAAACGATCTTTTCGTCAGCGCAAAGACTCCTGGTGATTGCAAGACTGTAAAGTAGGGTTTGGAAGAACTCAGTGCAGGCTGGGCCGGGCTGTGGCTGCAGCGCTTTTCGATATTTTAATGGACTACGAATCGATTTTGCCGATTTTACTTGCTGGTGCACATTTCCACGTTTTCGTCGTATGCTATATATTTTTGTATTGTACGGAGCAGGACTGTACATATACATAGATTTGTCAAGGTCAAATCGAATCTGGTCTCCGCCATTAAAATCGAAACACGACTGACCCGTTTATTTTGCAAGTTATTTGCCTGTAGGGCTCCATCAGATACTGAATAAAATACAAAGGGTCCTCGTGCTTTTTCGTCTTGAAAATGAGCCTCCTACTCCTCCCTAGGCGAAAAGGACGAGATTTGACCCTTGTTTTAATCGACAATATCGACATTGGAAGATAGATTATTGAGGAGGAGCTCCTGTGTGGTGGAGGATACATTATTCCAACATGAATACAGACAAATACAAAAAACTTTGTTGTCCGTCTGACTCTTTGTCGGATAAAGGGTTTAAATTTGATGGTTATATCATTGTGTTTATGTTGGTTTGTTTTTTAAATATAAGTATTTTTTAATTTAAATAAATTGTAATAAATATTATATAAAATATTGGATAGATAGTAAAAAATTATAAAGATTACGATAAATATATATTATTTTATATGTTATTTTTGTTTTTGTTTTATAAAAAAAGTAATATTGAATAGAATAGTTAGGTATGCTAATAAAGTTTAGAGTTGATGATTGTATTAAGATAATTAAATTAATGAACACTCTTTCAAAACAAGATAACATTAATAATTAGTTGTTTAATGAGGAAGTAGGTTTTATATCGAAATGTACAATATTTATCTATATAATATACAATTAAATTTAATCGGATTTAAAATGGTAGAATTAAATTTAATTGTTAAATTAAATTTAATATAATAATTGATAAGAGAGGACCTCTCATTCATAATGTAAAAATACAAGATAATGATTGGTTGAAAGTAAAATGGATGTTGCCTCTAGAAGGTTAGGGCAAGTTAAAGTTTGATGAAGTCTTGACTGGCAATTCAAGAATTGTAAATTCGAGATGTCTTTTAACAACTCGTACAGGAAATATTATTGTGAGCTTTTCCTCTTGATTATCTTGCGTTACATATAATGACACAAAAATTCAAGCCCTCGTTATAGGTCTCAAATTTGCCAAGGCTCAAGGAAAACTCGATGTGCAAATTGAAGGGGACTCACAACTAGTCACAAATGCCATAGCTAAAGGCATTACACCTAACTAAAAGAAACACTACCTATCAAGTGGGTTGTAATCCAATAGTGAGGATGACGGTGTAAAAGGTGTCGTCTAGCCATCCACCAAAGGTACAAATCCCAAGAGATATCAAAAAGGGATGAGGTCAGGGTCATGCTCCAAGTAAATTTGGTGGAATGGATACCCTTCAGTCCTTGGCACTAAGCCGAAGAAGCATTATGTACACCTAATCCATGTAAAAGCAGGTTTCAATAAAAAAATTGCTACATTCTTCATTCAGTTATGGAACTCTTGCATTATTTTTCACATATTGCCTTTTCTCATTGTTTCCAAAAAACTTACCAAGTTGCATGTCTATTAGCTAGCATGGGTGCAAATCTGGGCATTTTTTCAAAAGTGGAAAGTTTTATACCACTGGACTCAGATGCCCTGGTAGGTTGTTATCCCAAGATCCAGATTTTAAAGGTAAAAAAGGAAAGAAAAAGTATATTAAATAGAGAAAGATTTACAATTTTCAAATCTAATGCTTCGTCTCCATGCCTCATCTTTCACCTGTAATTTACTCATCATTCCTAGTTATTATGTCATCATCATTACAATTATTGTCTGACAAGGTATTCGTTAGAGTGTGTGTCAGATACTTTTATATTTACCACTACATTTACTTAAGTGTCACCTTGCACACTCTGGCCTAATAATTGTCTCTCTTACGTGCACACATTAAAATTTGTTCCCCTCTGAAATTATCCGAGCCAATTTTTTTTTTTTTTTAAATAATTTCCAATTGCAATCACCAGGGCAATACACAATAGTTAGAGTTAGTCTATAACCCAAACAATGTTAAAGTAACTCTAACCAGAATGTACACCAAGATTCCGAAGAGGCCAAGGTGTGAGCATTGGTCAGAGGATTTGAATGCAGAAACAGAACTGGAATGAACTCTAACCAAGAATGGCGCCAATGATGGCGAGCATATGGTCAGAGGGTCTTCTACTACTACAAGTGCTGAAAGAGAACTCAACACCAAGTATGTGCTACCCAATCCGATATGGAATTAAGGTGACCATATGGTGGAGTAATAAAAATTACGATACTTAAAGAAACTCAACACCAAGTATGTGCTACCCAATCCAGTATGGAGTTGAGGTGACCATATGGCGGAGCGCTACTTATTAAAATGCTTTGAGAGGAAATAAGCAAGAATGTTGAAATACTCAACGTCGAGAATGTGATTTCCAACCCAGAAGGATATGGAAGCTACCATATGACGGAGATGTAAAGTATTACAATGCAGTTTCAGACTAGATGATCAGCATTATAAATCATGATTAAACAAACTTAAGATCTGCTGTCAGTACTACTGCCAGCTTACAATACGATAGAGAATTAACCTACCAAGAGCATAGCATTAGAACCATTCAAAGAGCATTGTAACAGAGCATTTTCCTTGCTTGAATGGAATTGTCGAAATCGATTTCTTCTCTTCAAATGACTGATTCAAGATTCTGGTTTGTCCAATTTTGCACTTTTAAATGTCAATCGAGCCACCTGAAATCACACTAAAATGGACATATCTCTCACACAATTCATCTAAAAGACATGAAACGAAGCACAAAAGACCCTAATGATCAAGGCGCTCAAGATTGGAACACAAAATAGACCCAAAAGTTTCTATACAATTTTTGCATGGATCCCAATGTCCACACAATAAGTACAGTCCAACAAGGGGGGCGATTTGCTTTTAAAAATCACATCAGTCATCAAAAATTCCACAAATTACAGAAAAGGGGTGCCCATTACCAACAAAGAGGATTAGCCAATACCCACAATGAAATTTCTGGTTTTTTTAATTTGTGAACAAAACACAGCCTACTGTACTGAATAAGAAAACCTTGAATTTCTCATAAACTAATCTATAAACAGCATACAAAACAATCAAACTACATTATCTCACCACTAGTCGCTATCTTTCAAGCGAGAAGCAATGCCAAGCTAGGAGGCTTTCATTCCTCGAAGCAATCCCAAGCCAATCCGACAGCATAACATTCATGTAGTTCAAGATGATCCAAGTGAGGACCAAAGGCTTCCTTTTATAATTTTCGTTTGACCCTTCTATAAACCCTATCCTCCAATAGGTGGCATCCAACTTAAGCTTGGATTAAATATTCAATAAGAATTATAATTAATTCTTTTAATGAGGCACCCACCCCATAAAGAACATCTTTTTTAAAATAAATTAAAGTGAAGTAGCTAGGCCAAGGGGAAAGTCAATGTTAAAATATAACATTAAAACATGACTTAATTAAAATAATTTGACTTATCTCTCCATTTGTGCCCCAAAGTCGAAAATTGAGTAAGTTGATGGATCAAACTGACATGGAAAGCCAATCGTGCCAAAATCAATAGGACTACTGCCATAAATAGAATTTACTAAAAATAGTAAATTCCTAAAGATACTCAGAATGCCAAAGAGAACATATCACTGCGAAGTTCTCTGAAAACCCAGAAAGAATCCACCATTGAATCAACCAACCTCAAGCAAGAACATCCTTCAAAACAAGAAACCCTCATTTTACCTTTTGAGTAGCCTATGGGTCTCAGTAATAGGACAACGGTCACTGGACAGATCATGCTCAAGAAGGGGAGATTACAGTCCGCCCTCCCCAAGATTGCTTGTCCCCAAGCAATTGCAACCCTGGATGATACAGAATCTCGTCGTTCTCCCAAGTTACATCCTCTAGAGGCAAATTTTTCCACTTCACCAAGTATTCTCTGATGGTTATTTTTCTCAAAGAACATTCTCTATAATCAAGTATCTACTCTGGAATTAAAACCAACTTCCTTCTTCATCCAAAGGTGGCAACTGTGATGAAGCAACATCATTGTGTCCAAGTGCCTTCTTGAGGCGAGACACATGGAAGACATTGTGTACTTTGCTATCAGAGGGTAGCTCCAACTCATAAGCTACTGCTCTAACTTTTTTGATAACATTGAATAGCCCATAGAAACGAGGTTTGAGCTTCTCAGCGCCACTCTTCTTGAGAGTAGACTGTCTGTAAGGCTGTAATCGAAGATAAACCATATCCTCAACCTCGAAAGAGCGCTCAACACGTCATAGACAAGCATACATCTTCTGTTGATTCTGTGCCATCTAAAGATTGTTCTTCAATGATTTCATGATATCTTGACTCTGCTGCAATAAGTCCTTGGCTTGAGGAGCTTTGCTGTCACCAAACACCAAATCAACAAAGTTAGGAGCTTCATAACCATAAAGAGCCAAGAAAGGTGACATCTTTATTGACATGTGGAAAGAAGAATTATAGTAGTACTCGCCTATGTGAAGCCACTTCACCCATGCTCTTTGCTGCTCAAAAACATAGTTTTTCAAATAGCCTTCCAACCACTTGTTTACTATTTCAGTTTGTCCATCTGTTTGGGGGTGATAACTAGTGCTTGGAGTAAGCACAGTACCACTCATTCTGAAGACCTCTCACCAAAAAGTGCTGAGGAACATGCTGTCCCTATCACTCACAATGTTTTTTGGTAGCCCATGTAACCTAAACACCTCATGAAAAAATAGATCTGCAACTTGGGCTGCTGAAAAAGCGCTGGTAATGGCGAAAAAGTGAGCAAATTTGGTTCATCTATCCACTACAACATAGATACAATCCTTCCCTTGGGCCTTGGGCAAGCCCATGATGAAGTCCATCGATATGCTTTCCCATTTTTGATTGGGAATAGGGAGAGGTTGCAGCAAACCGACTGGTAGAGTATGCTCATTTTTGTTCATTTGACAAGTGAGACACTCTTGAATGTAGCGTTGAACTTCCCCTTTCAACCCTTTCCAAGAGAATCTTTCCCAGATCTGCCTATATGTCTTAAAGAAGCCTTGATGACCAACAAGTGGAATGTCATGAAATGTCAACAAAATATTCTTTTTGAGCTTAGAATCAGCCACCAAAAAGATCCTACCCTTGTAGTGAATCAGCCCTTCAATCACCTTGTACCTTTCATCATGAAAAATACCCTCAATAATGCTGGTTGCAAACTGATTTTTGGCATAATCAGCAAGCAATATGTCCTTCCAATCAGTAGTAAGCTTGTACAGTGAGCTTAAATGGGGTCTCCTAGATAGAGCATCAGCCACAATGTTGTTTTTCCCCTTGACATACTCGATGTCAAAATTGTAAGCTTGGAGCTTACTCACCCACTTTTGTTGACTTTCGTTCAGATCCTTCTGATGCATAAAGTGCTTTAGACTGTTATGATCAGTCTTGACCACAAACTTGTTTCCCACTAAATATTGTCTGAATTTAGCTAATGCATGCATAATGGCAAGCATTCCCTTGTCATAAATGGAGTAGGTTCTTTCAACACCTCTTAGCTTTCTACTCTCAAACACTATGGGATGTTTGTTTTGCATCAAAACAGCCCCCACTCCTTCACTGGATGCATCACACTGGAGCTCGAAACGCTGGGAGAAATCCGGAATAGCCAGAACCGGACAAGAGCTCATGATCCTCTTAAACTTATCAAAGGTGGATTGAGCCTTTTCTGACCAACAAAAGGCCCCTTTTTTCATGAGATTCGTAAGAAGAGTAGCATTCTGCGAGTACCCTTTCACAAATCTTCTATAAAATCCACAAAGACCCAAGAACCCTTTGAATTGAGTTAAGTTCTAAGGAGGTGGCCAATCAACAACGGCCTTAATCTTTTTCAGATCAACCTTCACTCCCTCGGCACTGATTATGTGACCAAGATACAGTAACTCCTCCATTCCAAATTCACATTTGGATGCTTTGGCGAACAAGCTCTCAAATTCTAGGATATTAAGCACTTCCTCCAAGTGCTTAAGATGTTCATCCCATGTCTTGCTAAAAATCAGGGTATCATCAAAAAATATCAATACAAACTTCCTCAACTGTTTCTAAAAAACTTGGTTCATGCAAGACTGGAAAGTAACAGGAGCATTAGTCAACCCAAATGGCATGACTAGAAACTCAAAGTGGCCATAGTGACATCTAAAAGCTATCTTCTCAACATCTGACCCCCTAATCCTAATCTGGTGGTAGCCCGATCTCAAATTGATCTTTGAAAAGAACTTGGCTCCATGTAGCTCATCAATGAGCTCATGTATCCTTGGAATGGCACTCATGGCCTTTAGGAAGATCTGACTACCACCAATCCTTTCAATTATACCACTATCCCCATTATCCATCTTGAACTCTAATATCTTGCATCCATCACCCATAGATAACAAGAGCACATATCATTGGACCTTATTCAAAATGACAAACCTATCATAGAAATCATAAGACCTAAGATGATATTTAACCATGAGATCATGAGCAAGGATTTGAAATCAATTTTAACACATCAACCTACTTTGGGGAGCTTGAAGAGTTAATCAAAATAAATATAATCATCAACCAAAGCAACCAAATATAAAATTAGAGTCCCCTAGTGAAAACTTCTTTGAGGCGTTATTGGACAATCAAAATGACAATCAAGAAAATCAAGTACATTGAAGCAAGTTTATTAGTGAAAACCTCTCTAAGGCATAAATAGACAAGGAACTCAATATCCACCTATGCCATAAAAATTACAGGATGGTTTCACATCACCTATTGAATATAACATCAGAGCAATAAAGGATCCCAAAAGCATGCAACTTATAGCTACCCCCAGTCCCATGAAACAAATAACTTTCATCGTAGATATCTTCACATGGCCAAGGGTGTGTTGGATGGTTGGTCACAATCCCCTTTATCATACCATCCCTCTAAATCCTTCACGTAATCAAACAAATCCCTTAATCCAACACACATCCCACTTTTCCCTCCTTGGCGACACTCTCTCTCATAGGGGTTATTATAGAGCCTAGTTAAGATGTTTGAAGGAAGTCAAACAAACAATCAACACAATTCCCACAAACATAAATGGAGCACATACATTAAGAACCATGTGTTGCTAAAATAAAACATAAAAAAATTAAATTTAAAAAAAAAAATCAATAAAAGAGATAGAGAAATAATCATCCATAGATGTAAACCATTCTTATGGCTCCTTGGGCAAGAACCATGATAAAACCAATTTATGTTGTCATGCATAAATAAGTTGTCTACAAGTACCCTACAATTGGGGGCATATCCACTCCATCCACCCATCTATTGGCATCCCAAACCTACCCATCATACCTAGCCTTCCCCCCACCTTTGACCTTCATGAGGACATGGAGGAAATATTGAGACCTATTTTGGAAACATTTTGGCATAACTTTATAATGGTACTTCAATGACTGGGGCACATAGTTCACATGCGATGTGTTCCTTGGAAATCCCATCTTGAAATACCTCCACCACTCCATCCACTACCTATCACCATCTTAATGATATAAATTTTTTCCACTTTACTCATCATCGCATGGACAATCTAAAAGAAAAAAAACATTATACAAGTCCATAAAAATAAATAAAATATGAAAAATCCATAAAATTCTAAAAATTACAAAATCAATATAATCTAAAAAATTAGAAAAACCAAAAAAAAAAATGAAATCCAAAAAAGCCAAAAGGTCCAAAATATCCAAGCATCCAACAAACAATTAGAAAGCCACTAAATTCCAAAGTTGTTTATCTTATCCTTAATCTTATTAAAATCCTTATTCTAAACCAATCATCACCATTTCGTTAGGACATATTAGTCCCAAATAAAAGATTACAACTTCATTAGGATATATCATTTTCAAATAAAATATTGTAGTTTTGCCATGATATATTGTTTTGAATCCAGCCAACTTGCATATATCGTTGCCTAGGGCATGTCAAATCCATCAATCTAATTGATCACCAAACACTAGATTTTTAACATGATAAGGGACAACACATTTATTTTTTTTATTTTTTTATTTTTTATGTTTGTTCTCATTATTGCTTGTTTATTTGTGTGTTTTTATTATCTTTTTATTCAATATATGTCAGTCCATAAACATTTGGAAATAATGTCATCATGGTTTTCCATATCATGGTGCATCCTACCATATTCTATATCAACAATAAGGTTGATCAAACAATCAAAATTACATGCTAGATTAGCAATATATCTATTTTATGATCATACATGTCTACAACAACATATAAAATTCAAACTATTCATATCCATAAGGCTTCATCATGACATCATTAATCAACTCAATTGGTTAACTCCATGCCTCGTGCTTGCATATGAATCAATAATCTATCAAATCCAAGCTTGTAACTTTTCAAGATATATTTTTCCCAAATCAAATCTCACAGCTACTTCAAGATACATCATTCCTAATCCAAACCCATTACATATATCACTACTTGGGTAAAATACAAACCAATCAAAACATATAAGCCTTAGCTAGAGTGAGTCAATCTCATCCATCCATAATGTTTGTATCCATCATCATACATACATGAAATCTCATAAGGCATGATATCCTATAGCCCAACCACTCTTTCTTCAGCCCCACCACTTCATTCTAAACCTTATTCTTCCATGCTAAACCTTTCCTCTCATTTTTAGGTTTCATCTGTATCTTTCATCCCCACATGCCCTCTTGAGGGGGCATCATCCCTAACCAATTTTCACTTGATTTCTTCCATCTCCCTAAACATCAGGCCACTAGGGACATCCTTGTGTTCCCTTTTTCTTTAGCTTCTACATTCTTTGAAAATATGTTACTTTGACATCCTAGTGTGCACGTATTTATTCTTCTACATTTAAAAAAAAAATCTTACTTCATCTTATTGTATGTCCATTTCAAAGTGGATAAAATGTAGACATCTAAAACCGGACACTCTAATTGAGACACCCTCACTTTCAACACCTTGTTCTTGACATCACTAGTCATCCTAAATTATTTGTTAATCTACTCTAATGTCTCTCAACCATAATTAGATCATCATTACATCCATATCCCTAATCAACACATCCCTAACCAATATACTCTAGTATTATTTATCCCCCCAATTAATTAATCATGTCATCACATTTCATATAAATCCCATCTAAATCCATCCATAATAAAATTTGGATCAATCACCTAATTTATCATATTAACTAGTTAGTTGGTCTTGATAACTAAATACATTCACATCAAAAATAAATAAAATAAAATAAAATATAAATAGTCAAGTCACCCCATCTATCATCACATCACTCAATCTCTAGTCAATCACCCTAAATCTCAAGTTAAGAGACAAAATCTAATCATGCCCATACCTCTTCAAATCAATCTTTACATATTCAACCTCCCTCATTTAATTCCCAACTCCTTTCATTCAATGAGATTTTTGACAAAAATCTAGCCATCCATTTTGAATCAGATCTAATGTTCCATTTCATTTGTAAAAATAAATTAGAGGTCCCTTCTCCATTTCCAACAAGCTCCCTTAGCCTTTAACAACATAGTCGATAGAGAGATAAGCCTTGCAATCAAGCCATGTATCCATTAAGCCAATCATCAATCTATCACAGGGATATGTTGTTTAAGTGTTTGTGTGTCTTCAACTAAGCAACCAAAATCTGAATACAATCTAAACAACAAAAGGGGAGCTTCATTAGTTGGTAAAGGAATAACACATGTTTATTCTCTTTTATGCTCAAACTAAAGTGCATTATCTTGTTAGAGTAGAAATTTCATGTTTGTTTGAGTTTCTATTGCTTGTGATATAACATTGCATGTGCACACTTATATAGATATAGATTCATCGTTCCAAGATGATCATGGATATTTAGATTCTCATAACAATGAGAGTGATATAAAATATAAATCTCTTCCCAACCAATTTTCCAAATATAGTATGAATCATTTGTAAAAACCAAAACATGTCATGACTATACAAATTATACTCTGGAGTTAACTGATGAGAGCACTTCACCTAAGATTATCCCCTTGGATGTTTTCTTTAACAATGAAGCCCCTCAAAAATATTTTGGAACTAATGTATATTTATCAACTTACCATCACAATAATTGATTCCCTTGAAAATTTAATAATCATTCTTATTTTAAGGAGTTTTAGCCCACACATATTAGTGAAAATATTCCATTAGATAGTTCAGACAAATTACCAATTGCTCCATATGTTGAAGATCGATCAATGTTGTTTAATGAAGCATGACCAAGTTTAATGTTGGCACTAATGACGAACCTAATATTGTATTGTTAGGTACCTCTATAAATCCTAAATAAAAAAAAAGCACATGGAAATAATGTATAACTTTCTTGATCTATTTTCTTGGTCCTATGCTGATATGGTTTGTATTATCCAATAAGTTATAGTTCATAACTTAGCCATTGATCATGCTGTTAAACTAGAGAAATAAAAGATTAGAAAAATTCATTGTAATGTTTTTTATTAGTTAAGGAAGAAATCCAAAATTTAGTTGGCATTGATTTTATATGACTTGTCAATTATTTAGAATGAATTTCTAACATTGTCCTAGTTGTGAATCGAATGGGGGCATTAGTATTTGAACATATTTTAGAGACATAAATAAAGTGTTCCCCAAGAATGACTTCTCATTACCCAATATTTATATGATAATTGATTCTATAGTTGGGTATGAGGTGCTTTCATTTATGGATGGATTTTATAGTTACAATCGAATTGATATTAATAGTAGTGACTGACATAAAACTATATTTACAACTTTGTGGGAAACATTTTTCTATGTTGTCATGCCCTTCAGTCTTAAAAATGTAGGGTTCATTTATCAAAGTGTCATAACACATATATTCCATGATTGCATACATAGTATTTTAGAGGACTATGTTGATGACATCCTTGACAAATCTACAAAGAATGAAAAACATCCCCATGATTTACAAAAATTATTTCAATGATAACATAAATAAAAGTTAAATTAAATCTTACGAGATGTGTCTTTGGAGTTACATCAAGAAAATTATTCGGTTACATAATTTCTCGAAGAGGTATACATATTATAATTTTATTTTAAGTGTGATCACATGATTATAAGGGAGTTAGTTTTTTGTTGGTATGAAATTGAAATGAAATACATACAACATAAAAACCAAAGCACATATCCTCAGATTGGATAAGGTCTAGAAAGAGAATAAACAAGAATAATAGAAGACAAATAACATAATTTTGCCTTCTCCTTATGATGCCTCTCTCTTTATGGAATACAAGTTGGATTGCCTAGATATATAGCTTGAGGTCTTTGTCAATGTCACAACATTGTTTTGACGACATCTCCCCTTGCGCTATGCATGAATTGATTGAGAAATTGAATAACTTGGTGAAACTTTTCTTGGAGTTTTGGAAGAGTAAGTGTTAGACAAAATTGACCACCATTGTTTAGTGGTATTTCAAAATTTTCCTATCATGTTCTTAACTTTGTTGATGTCCATATGAAAGATCTTGTTTCGTTCATGGTTAGTCTCATAATAATAAGCATTGTGTTATTCCTAGTAGATTTTAGAGTACCGTAGGGTGTTATAATTAGAGGTGGAGTCAAAATACCTAGTCTTGTCATCAAATTCACTAAATGTGGTCATCTCTAAAGTGTTTAACATATATTTAGGTAACTTTGACAATGTTAAGGTTTGATTGTAAAAGTCAAGGTAAAGCTTGAAATTTTGTTAGATAAGAACATAGAGACCCTCCAAGGAGAAAGGTTTTCCAAGATGAGCAAATAGACTAAGTAACAGAGCTATTGAGTCAATAACATTGCACTTCCAAGCATTTTGGAGAAGTTAAGGTACTTTTGGAAAGTTTAAGGTATTCATTTTGCTTTAGTTATATGACATGCTGTAATGTTGTAATGAGACTCATTATGAGAAATAAAATATGAGGCTCTGAATATTATTGTATAAGTGTCTTCTATGTCATTTAACACTTGTTGAATGTCATAATATATGTACCTTGATCGTACATATTGCCCAATATGTCTTAAAGTTCCTCTTCCAACATTAGAACACTTTTGTAACTTCCTACTTATCATTTATAGCATTCAAACAAGGAATAATGAAGAAATTTTAAGAAAATAATGGTGGTAAATGGTTTTATACAACACTCCACCACCGTATAGGTCAAGGGAGATTCCATAGCTACTTGGTTCATAAGCTCGAATAGGGTAAGAAAGTATGACAAGTAATTTCGTGAGGAAAAAAGGCTTGTGAAGGTCTCTTAGCAAAGGGTTTCTATTGAAGACAAACTCTTGATCCTCTCCAAGGCTCTCTCTAGTCTCCCCAAACTCAAATCCATTCTTGAGAAGAAGTGATAGGATCAAAAAAGATAAAAACCTATTCTTTTTCTCCATCAGGTTTTATAGGTCTATTAGGCAAGCTCAAAAAGGGTTAACAGTTTGGTGTTAGTACACAAAGGAGAGAGAAGATAAAGATTAATTCTCTTATGATAATTATGGGAGCCATATTCCATTTCAATTCATAAAAAGAGTTATAATATTTAGGCCCTGATCTTTATGAATCATCCTTAACAAAATAAGGTGTCTAAAACCCTCTCTAAACCCCATAAACTTGGTTTTGGGTAGTTTCAAATTATTTTTGAGATATTTGGTGAAAATATTGTATTTTTTAAGTTTATTAAATACCCTAGTAGTCCTCCCACATGTCTCTAATCATCCATTTGGCACATGTCAGTAATAGTTGGGCAGAACCTTCATATTGGAGGAGTTGCAGACTTATATGAAAGGTTATAGTTAGGCTTTTTGGTTGATTTTGGATGTTTTATTATCTCAAGTGACCCTCAAAAAATATATATAAATATCATAATAATTATATAAATATTCTTAGGTTGCGGGTAGCAGACCTTAGGAGTCATTGGCACCAGTGTTCTCCAATAATGCTCCTAAGTGTGTGTGAGAGAGTTGTAAGATCATGACTGATGAAAAAGTTATTAAAGCATTATTGGATTATCTATACTGAGTATAAAGTCCTAATATACCTTGAAATGTTCTTTTTGGTGAGTTATCTCAGTCAAGTCATCAAATTTCCTACAAATTTGTGACAAATAGAGTTGATCAATGACCAATGTAGCCATGCATAACAATAGACTATATGTCTACACATTAGATGTGAGAATTATTGAAAATTTATACATGTTTCCTTAGTGGAATTATTCTCAATATAATATTTAACTTCACTTTGATCTTAGTTGGATCATCCAAACAAGGAAGATCAATCATATGGTGAGAGATGAAGGTGTTGAGCCTGAAATAGAGACCTACAAGTCTGCCTACAAGGTAAGCATAAGGAGGCAAGTCTTGTAATGACCAGAGAGTTTGAAAAGCTACATAAGGTAGAAGATATATCAGGTAATAAATTTACAAATTTGATATTATAGGAAAATAAAAGGGAACACCAGAATGGTGAAGTCATTGAAAAGAAGCACCTACATGTTTGTGCTAAAAAAGTGGATAGAAAATAGCAAGATTTACATGGGATCTAGGTTATGTGAGATCAAATAGAGCATATAGGGCATGGAATGAGTTTTAATAATATTTAAGACCCTTAATTTGAATGGATATCATAAAATATTGAGCTTCTTTGATAGAAGAGTGTTTTAAGCTTATTGAAGACCTTAGAGAGCAATAGTGCTCTTAAGTTCATCTTGGAGAAACTGATATGGGATTGGCTTATCATACATATAAATGGTTAAATCATGTATCCTAAATTAAATTGAGATCATAAACTCATTGATATGTTTCATTTAATAAGTAAACACATGTAGTTATGTGCAGTCAATCATGGAAGAAATATGCACCTTGTAAGTAGACTGTACAATGTCAAAAACATGATAGTGATAGGTTCAGATGAACATCCAAGTAACTTGAGTATATTATAGGCATGAAGGGATATTGAAAAAATAGATCATATTTTTTTATAGATCTACCATTGATCAAATAAGCCCAACAATCAAGAAGCCTAAAAATGCACCTACAAGCCTGTACCTAAAACATGAAGGAACTTGTAAGTTTTTTAAGTAAGTTGGGGAATGAATGCTCTTAAGAGGTGAATGAGAAATTGGTATAGATACATATAAGGTTTAGACTCATTTTAATAAAGATAAATTATCAAACAAATACTATTAGGGTCACTCACACTAGACCTTTCATAAACCCTAAGAATGGACTAATGTAGGTTCTAAAGAGTTTGATGAGTCAAACAGATTAAACAATTGAAAGGATTTTAACCCAAGAAATATCATTAATGAAAAACATGAAAGTGAGATAAACAATAATGCATAAAATACTAAGTTATCTCTTAAAATCAAATCGTAGAGACAAGATACTTAAAATAGGAAATCAAATGTATCAAAGAAAAATCTATGTGATCTTATTATAAGGCTTGCAATAAATATCTCCATAAGTAAAAAATTAATCAAAAACACAAGAATAGAATAGAGAAAGATAGATGAATCTTAGTGTAGAAGGAGGAGAGGAAGATCTCTTTTATAAAATTAGAAGAAGAAAATAGGAGTTACATAAGACCCCATTATGACCTTTCAAGCCCTTCAAATATGTGACACTTATGTCCTAATCCCTTACAAGGGAAGGAAAGTGTGAGCCAAATGGAGAGAGGAGTTACTCATGCAAGTAACTCCAAAATCCTAAGAGAGAAAAAGGGAGAGAGTGACACTTAAAAAAATTTGGATTTATGTGAATTAAAAATTCACATAAATATAAATTCCTCATAAAAGAAAAAGAAACTTAGGATAAAAATAAATTATCTTAAATAAATGGTAATTACAACACTACCCCTTAAAATTTATTTAGGGGTTTTAAAAACAAAAAATAAGGGAGGAAACATCACTAACTCTCCCCTTTGATGAGACCTTCCTTCAAGCCTAACTTGTTAAAAAAAAAAAAAACTTGCCTTTACATAGAGGCTTAGTGAATATATCAACCATTTGTTCTTTGGTAGGATAAAAAGAGAGAATAATATGATTATATTCAAGAAGTTCATGCTAAAAGTGATGTTGAATCTCAATGTGCTTGGACCTTGCATGAAAAACCAGATTTTTTGCTAAGGCAATTGCACTTTGATTATCACCAAAAATTGGAGTAGTCGAATGATGTGGGTGGCCCAAATTTACAAGAAGTCTTCTAATCCAAATAGCTTCTTTTGAAACATGATTACAAGATTTATATTCAACTTCTGTGGAAGATAGAGATATATTTGGTCACTTTTTATTATTCCATAAAATATTATCGGAACCCAAGGAGAAGTAATAACCACTAGTAGATCTAAGATCATTTGGATTACCAGTCCAATTAAAATATGAATAACTTATCAAATAAAAATTGCTATTCAATGTATACTCGATGCCAAAATTTAGAGTTGATATAATGAATAATTCTTTTAGCAGCTTTAAAATGAGTAGCTTGAGGTTTAGACATAAAATGAGGAACCAATCCAATAGAAAAAGCAATATCAGAACGAGTATGAATAAGATAATTCAAACTGCCAATTAGTTATTTATATAAAGTTGGATCAACATTTTCTATTTCTATGTCATTAAGAAGTTTAACACCAATTTCACAAGGAGTAGCAACAAGTTTGTAATCTAAAATATTAAATCTAGATAATAAATCTTATGCATATTTAGATTGAGAAATAGAGATGCTATCCTTTTCTTGTCAAACTTGAATTTTTAAAAAGTAATGTAAGAGACCCAAATCTATCATTTCAAAGGTATTTTTTAAAGCATTTCACTATTACTACCAATTATGGTTAAGTCATCAACATACAAAACAATGATAACTATGTCATTTGGAGTATTTTTGACAAAAATATTAGGATCATTAGAACTACAAGTTAAGCCTTGAGTTATGAAGAATTGATAAATTTTAGAGTACCATTCTCTTGGAGATTGTTTTAAACCATAAATAGCTTTATTTAACTTGCATACAAGATGTTCATTTCCTTTCTTTATAAAATCAAAATATTGAGAGATGTAAATTTCTTCATGCAAGTCACCATTTAAGAAAGCACTCTTAACATCCATTTGATAAATAGACTAATGCATGTGATCATTTAAAGCTAAAATAAATTTAATAATGAGATTTTTAATAATAAGAGCAAATGTTTCATTATATTCAATTCCTTCAATTTGAGAAAAACCTCTAACAACTAATATAGCTTTATATTTTTCAATTTAATTGTCAGAATTGAACTTAGTTTTAAACGATCATTTACAACTTACTAAATTATGCCCTTTAGGTAAATGAACTAAGTCCCAAGTTTTATTAGAAATCAAAGAGTTGTATTCATCATGCATATATTTTTTCCAATGAGGGTGACCTTGAGCTTGTTTTATAGTTCGAGGATCATTATTTTGCATAAGTTTAGACATCAAAGCAAAATTATAAAATTGTTGTCTAGTTCTATGAGTATCATTAAGTTCAACATTAATTCTTGAATACTCTATGGTAGTCTTGGCATATTTAGGCATAGATTTAGGTGGAACAAGACTAGAAGAAGGAGAATGAATTTGAAGAACAACATCATTATGATCATTACTAGATTCAGAAAGAAAATAAGAAAAAATAATATCAAGATAATTTGAATTAGAAGCACAATCAAGCACATCATTTTCAACAATATTAACATCTCTTTTAATATTGATTTTGTTAGTTTGAGGATTATAAACCCTATAGGATTTTGATTATTTATTATAACCACCAAATATAAAAGTGTCTGCTTTAGAATATAACTTTTGATGCTTTATAATTGGAATATGAATAAATGTATCACAACAAAAAACATGTAAATATTTTAAATTAGGTTTTCTACCACTCCAAGCTTCTTCAGGTGTAATATTTAAACAACTTTAGTGGGAGTTATATTAATTAAATAAACAACACAATACATGACTTCAACCCAAAATTTATAATGCATATTTTTAGCATGCAACATACACCTAGCCATTTTAGTGATAGTCCTATGTTTACGTTCAACAACACCATTTTGCTTAGGTGTGTAAGAAATAATTTTCTCATGCTTAATTCCATGTTGCTTACAATATGTAAAAAAATCATTGTTAACATATTTGGTACCATTATTAGTATGTAATATGCATAAAGAACAATGAGATTTTTTTCAACAAAGGCATGAAAGTCAATAAAAGTGTCTAAAACTTGATCTTTAGTTTTAAAAAAATAAATCCAAACTTGTCTAGTGAAATCATCAAAAAAGATTAAATCATACTTAACACCATTAATAGAAGGACTTTTCATAGGGCCTAAAATATCACTATGAACTAAATGAAGCTTTTTAGTAGCATGTCAAGAGCGATTTTTAGGAAATGATTCTCTATAAATTTTATCAGCCATAAAACCATTACAAGTAGAAGTAGCAGAAGAAATGTTAGGAAAACCTTACACTATATTGAGTTTATTCATGAGAGTAATACTTATGTAATTGATATGCCCTAATCTTTCATGCCACAAGTTAGCATCATTAAAAACAAGCAAAGCACGAGAAGATGAGAGAGAAGAGAATCTAGCAAATTTGAACAAATTATCACTATCTTAAAAAACAGTAACAACTACTTGAGAATATTACTTAGTAGATTTAACATAAAAAGTATCATTAATAAATTACTACTTTATAGTCTTGTTTGCATAATTGAGGTATAAAAAATAAATTTAAGTTTAAATCAGGAACAAGCAAGACATAATGTAATTCACTATTAGAGATTTTAACATTTCTTATGACTTTAACATTACAAGAAGCATGATTTTCAAGACTTAAATGATTGTTAGAAAGATATGATTATAAAGAATTAAATAATTGAGCATTAGATGTCATATATTGAGTAACACCAAAATCAATAATCTATTCAACAAGATAAGCATGTAAAACATGAGTAAAAGCAGCTCTAGTGTTAAACTTTTATTTTACTTGAGTCTTAGTAGTACTAGTGTTGTCTTTGACTTTAAGCTTTCTATTTTTGATATCACATTTATTTTTAAAGTAGTGATCTTCATCATGAGTATTTTTTCATAATAATTACACTCGAATTTTTTCTTAGGTTTAGAGTTAGAATTTTAATCTTTCTTATCATGTGTATTATTGGACTTATCATGATCTTTTTCATTTTTATGTTAGTGTTTAGAAATAAAATCATGTTTATTAATATTAAGACTACCAAATTAAATCAATTTTTATTCTTTTTGATGCAATAAAGTATAAAATAATTTAATTGTCAATATACCAGATAGAGTAAGAAAAGTTAGTTGTAAATAAATATTAGTAATAAACTATTGAAAAGGTTGAGGTAAACTCTTTTTCATAATAATATGAATCAAAAAGTTTAACGCCTAAAGCAACTAGTTGAGAAGGTAAATAATGAACTTTAATCAAGAAATGATCTATAGATTTCAAATCATTGTATTTTAAATCAAACAATTGATTTTGAATTTAAATTTTGTGAGATTCATTCACATCATAAATAGATTTAAGTTTAGACTAAATAATGGAAGAAAGAGAGTAATCACCAATATAGATATGCAATTTAGGGGTCATGGCCATGCCAATCAATCTTAAGACCTAATCATTTTTTGCTTATCATTTCTCTTGAATTTTAGTAGAGGTAGTCTTAGTGTCTGGTTGATGATCTATATCATCTACTACGTGTTTCAAATGTTTCAAAGTGAAAATGTATTGCATAAAAATTTTCTATAAATGGTAATTGGTAGATGCGAGTTTAAATTTAGGCAACAATTGAGTCATTGTGCCTCAAAAACTTACCCAATAACTGAAAAATGAATAGGTAAAAAAATCACTTAAACATGAAGGGCATAGAAGGGGCAAGAAACAAAAGGATAACTTTGTCGGTATGCAAAAGGAATAGCTTGACAAAAAAATTTGAAAAAAGAATTGTGAACCAAAAAAGTTTTATAATTTTTTTTTTCAAATGGTCTAAAATTAAATTTAAAACATGAAAGATTTCCACTCTTATGTGTTTTTTTAAACTTTAATAAATTGAATTGGATTAAAAAAAAAAAAAAAACTTTTATAATAAAATTTTGAAAATGTCTTTAAAAAGACAAGTGGAGATTGATTTTTTTTAAACATATTTTGATAATAATAATTTATTTTTCAAATGCCTTTTTTAAAAAAGCAAAAGTGATTTTTTTTTAAAAACTTAAATGAGTTTAGAATGAAAAACACTTTGAATTGCATGTCAGAAATGAAATGTATTAGAGAATTTTTTTAATGATTTTTTTAACACTAAATCTAATGCATGCTATGAAAATCACCTATCTAAAGGCAAAGAAGTGACATGAAAAATAATAAAGTATTTTTAGAAAATAAAACATACTTGTCATAGAGAGAAGTAGGGCACACCTGACAGAGGGAGCAATAAAAAAATTAAAGGAGAAAGAGCAGCCCTGGGAAGGATCTTAGAAAAAAAATACCTAGCAAGGACAAGGATGGATTTTTTTTTTGTAGAAACCAAACCTAATGTTGAGGATGGAGGCTGTATGGCTCTATAAGAATGCCATATAGACTTGAACAGTTGGTTTTATGACTGGGGAAAGACAAGAAAAAAAATTGTAGAGGGGCAATACCTCAGCAATGAGAGTGACTAGGAGAGAAAAAAATCTCAGCTGGAGGAAGGAGAATCCCAAACAGCTGGAAAAAACCTAAAAAAAAAACTCACTTCTAAGAATATTATTTGAGCATGAGTTTTTGTATATTTTATTTGTTTTTATATGTGTAAAAGATCAAAAACAAATTAAGGAGTCACTACAAAAATAAGAAGAAAGAAATTGAATTTTTTTTATAAATTGAGTAAGGGTTAGAAATTTTGCAATTTTTTTTTTGAAATCTCCTTAGAAAAATCTTCACACTTTCATAAAAATATCATTAGAATGATAATGGCTCTTATTATCATGAAATAATTTTAACTCAATAAATATCATTAATGACAAGCATGAAAGTGAGAGATACACAAATTTATAAAAGACTAAGTTATCTCTCAAAAGCAAACTATAGAGACAAGAGATTTAAAGTGGGAAACTTAACATATCAGAGAAAAAGCTACGTGATCTTATTATAAGGTTTGCAACAAATATCTCTACAAGTACAAAATTGATCAAAATCACAAGAAAAGAATAGAGAGAGTTAGATGAATCTTAGTTTAGGAGGAGAAGAATATCTCTTTTATAGAGCTAGAGCAGGAAAATGAGAGTTACATAAGATCCCATTATGACCTTATAAGCCCTCCAAATGTGTGATACTTGTGTTCTAATCTCTTACAAGCGAAGGAATGTGTGAGCCAAGTGGAGAGAGGAGTTACTCATGCAAGTAACGCCCAAATACTAAGAGAGAAAAAAGAAGATAGTGACACCTAAAGGAATATGAATTTATGTGAATTAAAAATTTACATAAATATAAATTCCTCACAAAAGAAAAAAAATTAGGATAAAAATAAATTATCCTAAATAAAGGGTAATTCTAACAACAACCACTTTCACATGTAATGGTATATTTTATAGACCTCAAGGAGGTATTTCCAACTCAAGCTAAGCAGTTTCATGCCTTATCTTGCCAAATCAGTGCTCTCAAGTGCACTAATAGGCATATTTTTCTCGAGTAAGTAGTATTTATTATGTGTGAACTTGCATGGGTACCACTGGTTATTGGAGGGGTTAATAAGGTCATCATACTTCAATCTTATGGCATTACTTGGTTGATTAAGGATTTGTTATTTATGAACAATCCTTGAAAAAGTTGACACCTCAAAATCTTGCTAGAACCTCTCAAGAAACTTGATGGATTAGATTGGTTTTATAAGTGCCTCAAACAAATTAGAATGACCCTAAAACTAATTGGATGGTCTCTACACATATCCTAGGCACATGGTGGAGTAGGGCATTGGCATGTGTGTGGTGAAAAGTATGGAAAATAGCTTAAGAAGTTAATTTTTTGAGCCTATTTACAAGGTTTTGGGTAAGCAAAGATTTCCTAACCATTTAAAGAGGCTCCTTTAGCTAAGATAGAAGTATCATGGTCCTTTACAGGCCATTTAAGAACTCTTCACAATGATATTATAGGTTGTAACTCATTAACCAGATCTAAATGAAGGGTGTGATCACTCTTGCATCAATAGGGTGGAGTCCAGACTCTTTAAAAGATTCAAGACTTAAAGAACCTTTAGAACATCTTCGTGGGCACCTAATACTATATATGTAAGGTTTAATAGATGATAAAACACAAGCAAGAATCCCTTTTTGTCCCTCAAGATGACTTGAAGATTTCATAGTATGAAGGCCTCTTGATATCTTCTTGCCAAACTATTGTGAAGAATCAATTACAAGGTGATATCCAATGCTCATATAAAGACTCCATGACCTACTATAATACTTCCATGAATTAAAATGTTATAGTGATAGCCTTTAAATCACAAGATTAGACCTTACTTGAGAGGTAGGCTAGTATATATCACATTCTTTAGACTAATAGATTTTGGAAATTAATGGCAAGGGTCTATGGATAAAGACTAGTTAAAGAAAGAGGTTTGAAGTTCAAGTTCAACCCTTACATGGTAGAGAAGCTTTATAAGATTCAGGTTAGCATAGAAGTTTCCCATGAAGGCAAGGTGTCAAAGGATTAACTTGTAATTGCCCCTCAAAGAAGTGGTGTAACTCCAAGAGAAGAGAGTTAGCTTCAAAAAGCGTCAGACCTACTAAAGTGATTCTTCCACACCACTCTTCATGTAGATCTCCATCAACACTTGTCCTAGAGTGTTGAAAACAAGAAGACAACTCATTCCTTGTAGCCTTGGTGGAAAAATACTTTTGTTTTGTAACTATTTTGATGATGGATAGTTGATAAAATTTTTAATTATCTTATCTCCTACTCTTCTCTTCTTTTTGTTGTAAATGAAGCCTTGAGAGACATTGTATGCATCCTAAAACTGTGTATGGAGAAGCCCTACCAAATTTAATACTTTTTATTACCTTTGAAATAAATTCAAGCTGAGTTATACTTTCTTCATCTTGCATTTAGTGATTTTAAGATGGATTATTGATGGATTTAGTGATAGTCATCTTACTTCCTTGCATTTATCCTTTTAATTTATGCCTTTATATGAGTTAGTCATCTTTCCATAGGTCACATGATGTGTATCAAATGGTTTTATTGAGTTCAAGTGTAGAAGTGTCATTAGTGTACTTTCTAAGACCTCTTGATCATTCATATTGGCTATTGTATTAGCCATAACCTTCATATAGAAACACTTGTGTGGGAAGAACTGTTTTAGAGTTTTTTAAATTAGGTGGTAATCTTGTCATTTCATAGTGAAATCATAGGCAAGTAGAGGAATTTACATTTGGTGCATCACCTCCATGTTTTCTTTTTGGTTTTAGTCTTCTTTTACCTCTTTTCCTTGCAATCTAAGTAGTTTAGTGAGTAGTTTTGGGTGAAACATGAAGGGAGCTAGCCTAATATAGAGATTCACTTCATCAATTAGGCCACCCATAGCCTATAAGTGATTCCACGCTATCTTATAAATAAAAAGGCTTGAACAACCTTTTTTAGGGGTGTAAATTTAGATTGATAACAGTTCTGACACACCTGATGGGACCCAATTTCTACAAGTTTATCCAAGATTGATGTTGGTCTTGATAATTTTATAGCTGTAATAGCCTCCTTCATGCAACATCTAGCGACTCCAACAAGTTTTTCTCTTTTGGTTGTATACTAGTAAGCAATTGACATTCCAAAGGTGACTACAAGATCAAGGTCCAAAGGTATTCCTTTTGAGTTTGTTGAGTTACCTCCATTTTCAGTCAAGAGAAAGAGATTCCTTCACTCTACCCTTTATACTAAAACTCATAGAAGGAAGCTCCATTTCTATTATAATCTAAATTCTCCTAAATCTAAAAATTGGCTAAAAACCTACCCTTTGTTGATTTCAATGGTGGATCCCTTCTAAACCTTGAAAGATATGATGGCATCCCCATGGTAGCTCTTAAAAGTGTCCCTTACTTTAGTGGAAAAAACACCATTACCCCCATTGAGCACATTAGAGATAAGGCCAATTTCTGAAATATTAATTAAATTATTCCTAGTAATTTGGCCCGTCAAGGCCAAATACCAACCCATATAATTCAAAACTTTTCCTAGTACCATTACAAGCTTGTTTAAGTGGTCTAAACTAGTGCATTTTAGCCTAAAAGGGAGAGTTTTGGTCTTTAAATGTTAAAATTGGTCTCAAAAGGTCATAAAATTAGGCAAAATACCTTCAAATATATGTAAAAACCTTAGTTTTAAAGTTTCATAGTTTAAAAGGGTGATTCCATGCTAGTATAAACCTAAAAAAGACCCCAAATGACCCACACATGACAAATTAGGACCCATAAACATTTTTAAAAATATTATTTTTTGTTATAACACATCATTGACTCGTGGATCTTCTTTCCATGCACTAAAATTGGTGGTTGAAGCTTACAATGCAAATAAAAAGCAAAAAAGGATTTTATTTCATGCAATTTTCCTTTAAAAAGTATGGAATTGTGTGACCATCCATACAAAAGGGGTTTGAAATAGGAGAAGCAGGGATGAAAAATGTTAATGAAGAATTTCATGGAAATTGGGAGTAAAACATGCCCAAAACTGGTCCCCTATTGACAATTGGTTTCTTTGCACACAAATACTACCTTCCAGGTTTCATGACGGTACAACCATTAGAGAGATAATATAGGTTCGATTTTTTGGTCAAATAAAGTAGACTCAAATAGATTCTAGGTATATAAAGTGGATCTAAATTTGGTCTCCTCTCCTTCATTAACCATCCCTTTGAAGTTAGGGTATTCAACAATAGTCTTTCATACATGAAGGCAACCAATTTTCTATAATTTCTCCTCACCAAGGCATCATTTCAAGAAAATTTTGTTTTTAGGGATTATTTGGGATATGTTCATAATTTCCATGGCAGCCATCTGGTCCTTTTCACATGTGTGAGGGTCAAACAAATCTGAAAAATATAAGGACTGCAAATCTATATTATACAAGCATGCAAAGGAGATATGTATGGTGTATGAGAGAGAAAGAGCTTTAGAAATTTCTTGGCTTCATGTTTTTAGGGATCTCCCTCATGTTTTCATATATTTTTAATGAAAATTTCCCATGAGATTATTCAAAATTTTCATATCAAATCCATCTTTGCATTTTCAATCATCTCAAATTCACTGTTTAACAAAAACTAAGGTTTCTTAACATTATTTAAGGTACCTAGCATATTCCTAGGTTTCAAATTTGGCTTGTTATACTCCTCTAATGGCCCCTAAATTGATACACTAGGTAGAAGATGGTATTATGCTTCCATTTATCATTTCACTCTATCTCACTCACCTCCATGGTCACTATTTTGCATTGCCTTTACATTGTTGAAAGGCTTCATTTCTCACCTTCATATAGAGTTTCCATCCTTCATTCATGGTTCCACTCTCCTCCATTCATATCCATCCCATCATCCATCAAAATGAGGCACAAAGATCAAGAGAAGGCTATCATGGTCTTTGATATAGAGTTTATACACACCAATAAATCATCATCTACAACCAATAAATGATGACCTACAACAAGAGTACAATACAATCACAATTCTCATAAAGTACAAAATCAAAGCATATTGATAAGGTCTCTTATTAAAGGTCTATTCTCAAATGATCTCATCAAGATACATCAAGGGAAGGACAAGGATCATGTTATGGTTGTGGTAACATCCCTAAGGTCAAAACTCAGTCATAATCTATAAAATAAGTCATAACACAATCATTCTACAATGAGGGAAGAACGTGATTCTTGTGGAACTCATTATGATATGAGAGTGTTGTGAATTTAGTGAAATTAACAAAATAATCTTGACTTTTTTTGATAGTTTTAAATAACATGAGTGTGAATAAGATTACCATAAGTGAGTTATTATGCCATGTACACCTACATGCTTGTGCATTGGCAACCTATAGTGGGATAGGATCTCAACCTCATTAAGAGCCTATCAAGATGAAAAGTAAACCACAAAGATGCATAGATAAGTATGAGGATGATATCCTCAATAAAAGGGATAAAAGGAATACAATTATTTTAAGCCTTGAAGGGATAAAAATGAGAAAACAGAGACTTACAACCACTTACAATCATGATACAGTCAAGTATGTGGAATAGTTCTTGAGAAGACCTAAAAGGCATAGAAATTTTCAAGAGGAGGATATTGGATTGTTTTGTGACCATTTAAAAAGTCAGATCATATCGACACCTCTTGTCACCTTGTGATCACACTCAAAACTCCCTAGGCATTACTAGCATAGTCCTTGTCCGTACAAGGGCACCTACAAGCATGAGGGTATAGTCAAGCATGAAAAAGAGGATTTTATCTACCTAATGATGTTATGATAGTTTGAATATGTGAAGAAGACATCAGTTTAAAATAAAATGCATATAACTAGTCTAGGATGAGACTTCATGTAAGAACCATGTTCTCTTCAAGATATAGGCCTTAGTAAAAGAGCACCTACAACCACTTAAGGATTCATACAAGTTGGCATTATAATGATATCTAAGGGAGGTTTCAAAAGCATCAGACCTTCCAAAGTGATCTTCCACACCACTCTTCATGTAGATCTCCATCAACACTTGTCCTAGAGTGTTGAAAACAAGAAGACAACTCATTCCTTGTAGCCTTGGTGGCAAAATACTTTTGTTTTGTAACTATTTTGATGATGGATAGTTGATAAAATTTTTCATCATCTTATCTCCCTCTCTTCTCTTCTTTTTGTTGTAAATGAAGCCTTGAGAGACATTGTATGTATCCTTAAAGTGTGTATGGAGAAGCCCTACCAAATTTAATACTTTTTATTACCTTTGAAATAAATTCAAGCTGAGTTATACTTTCTTCATCTTGCATCTAGTGATTTTAAGATGGATTATTGATGGATTTAGTGATAGTCATCTTACTTCCTTGCATTTGTCCTTTTAATTTATGCCTTTATATGAGTTAGTCATCTTTCCATAGGTCACATGATGTGTATCAAATGGTTTTATTGAGTTCAAGTGTAGAAGTGTCATTAGTGTACTTTCTAAGACCTCTTGATCATTCATATTGGCTATTGTATTAGCCATAACCTTCATATAGAAAAAATTGTGTGGGAAGAACTATTTTGGAGTTTTTTAAATTAGGTGGTAATCTTGTCATTTCATAGTGAAATCATAGGCAAGTAGAGGAATTTACATTTGGTGCATCACCTCCATGTTTTCTTTTTGGTTTTAGTCTTCTTTTACCTCTTTTCCTTGCAATCTAAGTAGTTTAGTGAGTAGTTTTGGGTGAAACATGAAGGGAGCTAGCCTAATATAGAGATTCACTTCATCAATTAGGCCACCCATAGCCTATAAGTGATTCCATGCTATCTTATAAATAAAAAGGCTTGAAAACCTTTTTTAGGGGTGTAAATTTAGATTGATAATAGTTCTGACACACCTGATGGGACCCAATTTCTACAAGTTTATCCAAGATTGATGTTGGTCTTGATAATTTTATAGCTGTAATAGCCTCCTTCATGCAACATCTAGTGACTCCAACAAGTTTTTCTCTTTTATTTGTATACTAGTAAGCAATTTACATTCCAAAGGTGACTAAAAGATCAAGGTCCAAAGGTATTCCTTTTGAGTTTGTTGAGTTACCTCCATTTTCAGTCAAGAGAAAGAGATTCCTTCACTCTACCCTTTATACTAAAACTCATAGAAGGAAGCTCCATTTCTATTATACTCTAAATTCTCCTAAATCTAAAAATTGGCTAAAAACCTACCCTTTGTTGATTTCAATGGTGGATCCCTTCTAAACCTTGAAATATATGATGGCATCCCCATGGTAGCTCTTAAAAGTGTCCCTTACTTTAGTGGAAAAAACACCATTACCCCCATTGAGCACATTAGAGATAAGGCCAATTTATGAAATATTCATAAAATTACTCTTGGTAATTTGGCCCATCAAGGCCAAATACCAACCCATATAATTCAAAACTTTTCCTAGTACCATTACAAGCTTGTTTAAGTGGTCTAAACTAGTGCATTTTAGCCTAAAAGGGAGAGTTTTGGTCTTTAAATGTTAAAATTGGTCTCAAAAAAGTCATAAAATTAGGCAAAATACGTTCAAATATATGTAAAAACCTTAGTTTTAAAGTTTCATACTTTAAAAAGGTGATTCCATGCTAGTATAAACCTAAAAAAGACCCTAAATGACCCACACATGCCAAATTAGGACCCATAAACATTTTTAAAAAGATTTTTTTTTGTTATAACACATCATTGACTCATGGATCTTCTTTCCATGCACTAAAATTGGTAGTGGAAGCTTACGATGTGAATAAAAAGAAAAGAAGGGTTTTATTTCATGCAATTTTGCTTAAAAAAGTATGGAATTGTATGACCGTCCATACAAAATGGGTTTGCAATAGGAGAATCAGGCATGAAAGATGTTAATGAAGAATATCATGGAAATTGGGAGTAAAAGATCCTTAAAACCAGTCCCTTAATGACAATTGGTTTCTTTGCACACAAAGATTACCTTCCAGGTTTCATGATGGTACAACCATTAGAGAGAGAATCCAGGTCTATTTTTTGGTCAAAGAAAGTAGACTCAGAGAGATTCTAGGTATATAAAGTGGATCTAAATTTTGTCTCCTCTCCTTCATGAACTATCCCTTTGAAGTTAGGGTGTTCAATAATAGTCTTTCATACATGAAGGCAACTGGTTTTCTATAATTTCTCCTCACCAAGGCATCATTTCAAGAAAATTAAAGTTTTTATGGATTATTTGGTACATGTTCATAATTTACATGGTAGCCATTAGGTCTCTTTCACATGTGTGAGGGTCAAACAAATCTGGAGAATACAAGGAGTGTAAATCTATATTATACAAGCATGTAAAGGAGATTTGTACGGTGTATGAGAGAGAAAGAGCTTCATAAATTTATTGGCTTCATGTTTTTAGGGATCTCACTCATGTTTTCATATGTTTTTAATGCAAATTTCCCATGAGATTATTCAAAATTTTCATATTAAATCCATCTTTGTCTTTTCAATCATCTCAAATTCCTTGTTTAACAAAAACTAAGGTTTCTTAGCATTATTTAAGGTACCTAGCATATTCCTAGGTTTCAAATTTGGCTTGTCATACTCCTCTAATGGCCCCCAAACTGATACACCAGGTAGAAGATGGCATTATGCTTCCATTTGGAATTTCACTCTATTCTCACTCACCTCCATGTTCACCATTTTGCATTGCCTTTACATTGTTGAATGGCTTCATTTCTCACCTTCATATAGATTTTCCATCCTTCATTCATGGTTCCACTCCCCTCCATTCATATCCATCCCATCATCCATCAAAAGGAGGTGTAAATATGAAGAGAAAGTTCTCGTGGTCTTTGAGATAGAGTTTATACACACCAATAAATCATCATCTACAACCAATAAATGATGACCTACAACAAGAGTACAATACAATCATGATTTTCATAAAGTACAAAATCCAAACATATTGATAAGGTCTCTTATTAAAGGTCTATTCTCAAATGATCCCATAAAGATACATCAAGGGAAGGACAAGGATTATGTTATGGTTGTGGTGACATCCCTAAGGTCATAACTCAGTCATAATCCATAAAATACCATCATAACACAATCATTCTACAGTGGGGGAAGAATGTGATTCTTGTGGAATTCATTATGATATGAGAGTGTTGTGAATGTAGTGAAATTAACAAAAGAATCTTGACTTTTGTTGATAGTTTCAAATAACATGAGTGTGAAGGAGATTACCATAAGTGAGTTTGTATGCCATGTACACCTACAGGCTTGTGCATTGGCAACCTATAGTGGGATAGGGTCTCAACCTCATTAAGAGCCTATCAAGATGCAAAGTAGACCACCATAATGCATAGCTAAGTATGAGGATGATAACGTAAATAAAAGAGCTAAAAGGAATACAATTATTTTAAGCCTTTAAGGGCTAAAAATGAGAAAATGGAGACTTACAACCACTTACAATCATGATACCGTAAAGAAAGTGAAATAGTTCTTGAGAAGACCTAAAAGGCACAAAACTTTTCAAGAGGAGGATATTGGATTGTTTTGTGACCATTTTACAAGTCAGATCATATCCACACCTCTTGTCACCTTGTGATCACACTCAAAACTCCCTAAGCATTACTAGCATAGTCTTTGTCGGTACAAGGGAACCTACAAGCATGAGGGTATAGTCAAGCATAACAAAGAGGATTTTATCTACCTAATGATGTTACAATAGTTTGAACATGTGAAGAAGATATAATTTTAAAATAAAATTCATATAAATATTCTATGATGAGAGTTCATGTAAGAACCATGCTCTTTTCAAGACATAAGCCTAAGTAAAAGAGCACCTACAACCATTTAAGGATTCATACAAGTTGGCATTATAATGATCTCTAAGGGAGGTCTCACATTTAGGTTCATGTCAAGAAAGTTTATCAAGAGAACATAATGACATAAGCTCAAATGGATTAAATATGGTATGATGGGCTCCACATAGCATGCTACAATCAGCCTCTCCATGAAATGTATACCTACAGTTGCAACACACAGTCCATCCTATAAGCTAGTGTCTGGTTGAGGGAAAATGGTCTACAAGGGTTTAGTGTTCAAGAAGATGTTTCATGAGAGAAATGGTGATGATATAATAATGTTAAGATAATGAATATATATCTCAATGACTCAACTCAGTCAAAACCAACAACCACCATCACCTACAACCATACAATGGCCTTATCCTCTCCCAATGCTATATGAGTAAGATATAATACAAGTGCCTTTCAAGTCAAAACTAGACCTATGGTGAGATATTAAGAAATTAAAAGTTATAGTTTGAAATTTTAAAAAACTTTGATCAAGTCAATAAATTAATAATGAGCATGAAGGTGAAGGTACACCACTTGTATGGATTGACAATGTTTAAGGCCAAAATAGCTAGTTTGAGAGCCAATAAGATATGAAGGAGTTAAGAAAGAGATTTTAGATGTTTGTGAAGATATGGAAATTAATAATTCATGATTATATGACCTTTAATCACTACTTAAAGCCTTGGAATATCACTTACAATAATAGGGTCATACAAGCAAATGAGTGGTCTTGAAGGAGTAAGGTCATACATAGGTGGCATAGGTCTTCAATATGACAAATGGATATGGAAACCATATTAAGGAGGAGTGTCATGATAATTTTTAGGCATAATAAACTTTTTATAATATCAAATCAAGGTAGAAAATATAAAAATATAGTCATAGGCCTAGTGAGACTAGACCAAGCAGGCAACTCAAACTAGTTTCTAGTAAAAAGGGTCTACAGGGCAAAGTATGCATCTAAATGACATGAAATTTTGTGGAGTTGGTACTTGTGACTTAATAAACCAATATAAAATATTTTTTATGTAATTTTAGCAGGGGAAATACTCATTATTTTTACACATTCCTCAGCTTTTCATAACATAGTCAAGAAGTAGGCAACCCAAACTAGTTTCTATTAAAATGAGCCTACAGGACAAAGTATTCATCTAAATGGCATGGAGTTTTATGGAGATGGTATTTAAGAATTGATAAACCCATAGAAAATATTTTTGAGGTAATTTTAGGAGGTGATATACTCACCATTTTTACATGGTCCTCAACCTGTCTAAATCATAGTCAGATATAAAGAGGCAACATTCTTGAGGTATGTATATGTGGAAAAGAGGGTTGAATATTCATGGAAAGGTTTTTTAAATCATGAGAAAATGATTTAAAACAATAAAAACACATTTTGGGAATTAATTAACCTCCATTATCCAAGTAAGCCATGCCCTTGAGGGCTAATGCAAGCAGGCAAGCCTAAAACCCTCAAGGCACAAGTCACACTTTTACACTCTTTCATAAAATTTTACTTAGTGAGATGAAATTGGAGACATGGTGAAATGTCATTAGAACCTTGGATAATATATTTAATTTAAATAATTTTCATAATAATTATTTTCCATGACTTTTTAAGGCTCTTTCCTTGCACACGCAGTCTTGACAGCCTCTCATAGCCAAACTTCACCACGTAGAGAACTGGAGGAGTATTTTACATGGGAGCCTATGCTTTTCACTAATTATTAGGGGGTCAGTATAGAAAATTTTGATGGAAATTAGTTTTCCTTTTAAGTTTGTATGTTATGAACAATCCTTAAGAAGACAAGGACCTCCAAAACCATCATAATGACTAGTTTTGAGAAAAGTCTCATTTATTACAATAAAAACCTCATGGATCAACCTAAAACCTCTTAAAAAATAAAGTAAACTCAAAGAGGATCCCAAAAATCATAATTTTTTGTATGAAATTATACAAATTAGGGCAAAAAATAGGGTTTTAAGAGAAAAAACATAAAATATGAGGTACAAAGTAGTTTACATGAAATAAAATCCATGGAGATCAAAGTTTGGAACTTTTTATTCACCCTTAAATCATAAATTTGTCATAAATATACCTAAAAGTACCCTGGGGACTCATCCAAACTAGCCACTCTATAAGAAATTCAAGCTAATTTGACCTAGTCAACTAGTTTGACTGAGTTGCAGGTGTTTGTTCATTAGGAGAAGATATTTCATGAGATGTAAGGTTGATTAAGGTCTAATATCACCTTTTTTGTAGGTATTCAAAATTTTATGCTAGTTTCAAAAGCCATCAAGCATAAAAGGTTAGGCTACTAGGCCTATTTGAGAAATCAAGCAAAGATGAAATGGTGTTAAAAGGCTATTAGATGAGTTCATGTAGAATATCCATACCACATATCTAGTCTTAAAAGTGGAGTCATTAGGCACATCCAATATTCAAGTACTAATTCATGCAAAAAAGGGCTTAAGTGGAGTTAAGTAGTCCTAAAGTGGCAATCACTTCAGTTGACTGATCCTGTACTAATCATCATGCATATTTCTTAGTTTTCATGTAAGAGAAGGGCGTTTACTTAGCTTGAACTCACTTCAAGTGGAGTTGTTACCCAAATTATGGCATGGCATGTTAGCAAGAAGAAGTTGGAAAAGTCTAAAGGGCCGACCATCCTCATTCCATTGCCAAAAAAGAGGTTTATGCAAGACAAAGACATAAAGATATATATTGAAGACTTTTATTATCAAATTAGAACTCAAGTTATACTAAAAATGATGTTTAGTTGACTTCTGTTCTCTCTTGTATGCCAATCTATTGGTTTTTTATTCTCTACACACCTCTATATATTTAGGTTTTCAAGCCAATTTTTAGGATCCCTCTCTTGGGCATGATTAAAATCTACCAAGATTAAGTTTTGTAAACCCTTTGAGATGAATAAAATGACTATTTTTAGATTCTATTGTTCTATTATAGTATGTTATATTGGTTTGATTTCTACATGTGGTATTATCTTCACCCTTGGAAGGTCCTCATCTTAGCTAGTTACCAGTGTGCCATCTTATGCATGTCATGTAGAGTATTTGATGTTGATTAATTGAGATAACAATGGATGTATTGACTAGATAGTGCCTTGAATCAAGCCTACCATCATTTTCATCATGCTTTGATCATTTGATGAAACCTCTATGTGAAATACTATTACATAGGAGTCTTTTCGAGTTGTATATTTAGTCATTGCTTTGTTAATCAATGTTGTAGAAGCTCAAATAGAGTGGATGAATAAAAAATATAGGTTTTTCACCATCAATTGAATATATTTTCCTTTTATTTATCTTTATTACCCTTTTCACCCAAAAAATTACACTAGGTTTTAGTAAACAGAGCAAAGTGATACATCAAAAGATATAGCCTCATCAAAACTAAAGGTCTAGTCTGAGTACAGGTGTCCCATACCTCAGATCATTCCAATGTTAGTCCAAGTGTGAAGGAAATCTTGAGCAATTAGCCTTCAAGTAGGGTGTTATATGGGTTGCAAATAGTTCTACCATGCTCGATGGGACACCGATTCAACCATTAGAGTATAAATTTTGGACATATTGGTCTTTATAAGTAGTTTTTTTTACTCATATGGTCCTTATCTCAGAGGTAAAAGGCAAATTTTGCTCATATTCCAATTGATTTTCATGTGTTTTCTAGGTTATGGCAGCCTATAGAGAAGAATTGTATCAGTCATCTCTTTATCAATAGTTCCAATATGATCCATATTAATCTCATCCTCATCCCTATCAGGCCTACCATGATCCATATTAGGCATATGATGAGTATCACCAACTATATATAGATACTTATAAACAATATGATGACTCATACCAATCCTATGATAACTCTCATGAATCTTGTTATCTTCCTAATCAGCCTAATCAAGTCCCAAAACAATCCATCTCAAGATTCAAATAAACCCTTTGGCTATGAGAAATAGATGGTAAGCATAGACACTCAAAAGATATATGGATATGAGAATCCCAAACATGAAATTCAAAACATGAGAGTTAATTTGTAGTAAGCTAAAGAGGTATGTGCATATTTCATAAGGTAAGGCCATTCAAAGTTCAGTGTTGATATCTTAGACATATGTGGTTTAATTGTAAGCATTGAAGAGAAGTTGGTGGTTTATGAAAAACACTAGGGTCATCATAATTACCAATATGTTCTCCTAGAGCTTCCATTTTGCCTTCATGAATGCCAAATCAATGTATATCATATCCCTTAAGATTCAATCCAAGCCTTGCCATGCTTTCCTACTTGAAAATCTATCCAAGAAAGGCCTCAGAAGAAGATTGAAGAAGTATGTTTTGAAAAGGCTAATTTTCAGGTTTCATAGTAGATCATATAGGAGCCTTCATCTTCAGTTTTGTAGGAAAAAATCTCCAATCAATTAATTCATAATTTTGAGGCTCATGTAGCCAAGCTAGTTGAGCTCACAAATCAACATCTTCAGTATTCAATAGTAGCTGCAAATGTAACAAAACATCAAGTTCCTTCTTTCACACCCATGGCTGTAACAAGTGAAAAAGAAGAAGTTTCTAAACCTAAGTTCATGACTTGGAAATAGGTACAACAGTCAAGGGAGAGAGGAAAGCATTCAAGCATAAGTCAAGATGTTAAATTCAAGAGGATGCATGAAGTCATTGAACCTCCACTCCATCCTCCTCAAAATCCCAAGGCCTTTCCTTCATGTAAAGCTATTGAAGAAATAATACAACAAAGAGAGGAGTTGAAGGTGATCTAAGAGGAGTAGCTCCATGAGCAAAATCAAGCATATGTGGTAACATTTTTGGAAATTTATCATCTTCTTGAGTATTTCTAGGGGTCTACCATGCCAATTATTGAGAAAGAGCCTCTCTTGTGTGAGGGGGATGAAGAAGTTTCAATTGAAGTGTAGGAGATGAGAAAGAGGTTTCAATACAATATGATGATGACATCTTCATTAAGACATTTTTAGGTAAGGATAGCCACGACGTAGTCTTTCACAATGTCAAAGAAGATGAGTTGTAGGGTGATCTGCAAGTGGAATATTAGATCCAAGAAGAAGAAATTTTAGATATCCAACAAGAGGTTGTTTCTCAAGAGCCTCCTAATCTCATAGCACCTTTTGTTCCAGAGATTACCATAGATAGGTGCAGCCCAACCAAAAAGGATAAGTACCAAATTAATGACGATGATCTTTGACAGTAATTTATGAATTTTTGTAATGAATATCAGGCTATCAAGGGTCTCACACTTCCTATTGAGGATGTTAAAGACCAATCAACTATTGAATCTATCACATTTTTCCCACAAGAAGAGAAAGTTCATGATGATGAGAAGAATGAAGAAGTGTTGGTTGAGGTAGTACCTCAAATCATTACTCGTGAACACAGATCAAATGAAGAGATCTTATCCTTTAGCATGCCTAAAGAGAAACAAAAGATCAATAATAAATACCTTGACAAGTCACTTGTTAATATGGAGCAAAATCAAGGTTTAATGGAAGACATATAAGATCATTTGCAGCCCATGAATGAAGAAGAATTGGTATTATTATTGCAAAGTAGAATAATATAGGAGGATGATTGGGTCTTAGATCCATATCTTCAATCCATGAACTTGAGAATGGAAGTAGAAGGCTTAGTTGCATCATTAAGAAGATATAAACATACTAATACTCCTATCTACAAGAAGACACTACCAATAGATGGCAAACATGATTCAAATTTCCATGGTGGACAAAATAGCTTTCCATTTGACCCTGAAGAAAAAATTTTCACTTTAAGTTAGTTGTTTTAGGTTATCTTGTTTCAATAAGTGATTAGCATAGGTGGTAGTCTGCCTTGTTGTTATTGTGTTTATCTTATTTTCCTATTTCCTTAGGTTAGTTGTCCTTGATTTTTAGTTTATTTATTGTTTCCTTTTAGTCTTATTATTTTCACAGTCAAAAGAGGTTTATCAAAGCCTAAAAGAGTCTGTTAGATGTTCAAGAGAGTCATCAAGTCAAGTTATCATGTTTCAGATTGCCATTGTCATGTGAAATATAGTAGGTTATTTTGACCATCAGGTTGGTCAACCCTTGTGAGTCACCATAAATGTTGGTAATTTGGCCTGTCAAGGCCAAATACCAATCCATACAATTTAAAACTTTTTTTGGTACCATTACAAGCTTATTTAAGTGGTCTAAACTAGTGTATTTTGGCCTAAAAGGGAGAGTTTTGGTATTTAAATGTTAAAATTAGTCTCAAAAGGTCATAAAATTAGGAAAAATACCTTCAAATATATGTAAAAACCTTAGTTTTAAAGTTTCATACTTTAAAAGGGTGATTTCATGATAGTATAAGCCTAAAAAAGACCCCAAATGACCCACACATGCCAAATTAGGATCCATAAAGTTTTTAAAAAGATTATTTATTGTTATAACATGTCCTTGAATCATTTATATTCTTTTCATGCATTAAAATTGGCAGTGGAATCTTAAGATGTAAATAAAAAGCAAAAGGTCTTATTTCATGCAATTTTCATTGAAAAGTATGAAATTGTACAACCATCCATATAGAAGGGGTTTGAAATAGGAGCAATAGGGTATGAAAGATGTTAATGAATGATTTAATGAGAATTGGGGGTAAAACATTCCCAAAACTAGTCCTCCATAGACAATTGGTTTCTTTGCACACAAGGATTGCCTTATAGGTTTCATGATGGTAAGGCCATTAGGGAGAGAATCCAGGTCTAATTTTTTGGTTAAAGAAAGTAGACTCAAAGAGATTATAGGTATAGCAAGTGGATATGAATTTGGTCTCATATCCTTCATGAACCATCCCTTTGAAGTTAGGGTATTCAGTAATAGTCTTTCATCCATGAAGGCAATATGGTTTTCTATAATTTCTCCTCACCAAAGCATCATTTCAAGAAAACTAAAGTTTACAAGGATTATTTGGGACATGTTTTTCATTTACATGGCAACCATCAGGTCCTTTTCACATGTTTGAAGGTAAAACAAGTCTCAAGAATAAAAGTAGTGAAAATCTACATTGTACAAACACGTGAAGGAGATTTGTATGGTCTATGAGAGAGAAAGAGCTTCAAAAATTTCTTGGTTTCAAATTTGCAAGGATCTCCCTCATGTTTTCATATGTTATTCATGAAAATTTCCCATGACATTGTTTAGAAGTTTCATAGCAAAGCTATATTCATGTTTTCAAGCATCTCAAATTCCCTGTTTAGCAAAAACTAAGGTTTCTTAGCATTATTTAAGGTACCTAACATATTCCTAGGTTTCAAATTTGGCTTGTTATCCTCCTATAATGGCCTCCAAATTGATATACCAGGTAGAAGATGGTATTATTCTTCCATTTTTCATTGCAAGCTAGTCTTGGAATGCTCTTATGTTCCCCTTGTCACTCTAGCTCACTCACCTACATGGTCACTATTTTGCACTACCTTTACACTTCTGAAAGGCTTCATTTTTCACCTTCATACAAATTTTCCATCCTTCATTCATGGTTCCACACCCATCCATTCATCTCCATCCCATCATCCATCACAAGGAGGTGTAAATATAAGGTGAAGGTTGTCATGGTCTTTGAGATATAGTTTATACACACCAATAAATCATCATCTACAATCAAGAAATGATGACCTAAAACAAGAGTACAGTACATGCATGATTTTCATAAAGTACAAAATCCAAGCATATTGACAAGGTCTCTTCTTAAAGGTCTATTATCAAATGATCTCATCAAGATACATAAATGGAAGGACAAGGATCATGCTATGGTTTTGGTAACCTCTCTAAGGTCAAAACTCAATCAATATTTATACAATACAGTCATAACACAATCATTCTACAGTGGGGGAAGAGCATGATTCTTATAGAACTCATGATATGAGAGTGTTGTGAATGTAGTGAAATTAATAAAAGAATCTTGACTTTTGTTGATAGTTTCAAAGGATATGAGTGTGAATAAGATTGCCATAAGTGAGTTTATATGCCATGTACACCTACAGGCCTATGCATTGGCAACCTATAGTGAGATAGGGTCTCAACCTCATCAAGAGGCCTATCAAGATGCAAATCAGACCACCACAATGCATAGTTAGGTATGAGGATGATAACCTAAATAAAAGGGATAAAAGGAATATAATTATGCTAAGCCTTGAAGGGTTAAAAGGGATAAAATGGAGACTTACAACCACTTACAAGCATTATAGAATTAAGAAATTAGAATAGTCCTTGAGAAGACCTAAAAGACATATAAATTTTCAATAGGAGGACATTGGATTATTTTGTGACCATTTGACAGTTCAAATCATATCCACACCTATTGTCACCTTGTGATCACACTCAAAACTCATTGATCATTACTAGCATAGTCCTTGTTTATACAAGGGCACCTACAGTCATGAGGGTACAATTAAGCATAACAAAGAGGATTTTATCTACTTAATGATGTTATGATAGTTTGAACATGTGAAGAAAATATTAAAATTGTCTAGGATGAGACTTCAAGTAAGAACCATTCTCTTTTCATGACATAGGCCTAAGCAAAAGAGCACCTACAACAACTTTAGGATTCATACAAGTTGGCATTATAATGCACTCTAAGGGAGGTCTCATGTTTAGGTTTATGTCAAGAAAGTTTATCAAGAGAAAATAATGACATAATATCAAATGGCTTAAAGAGGGTATGATGGGTTCCTCATAGCATGCTACAATCAACCTCTCCATGAAATGTATACCTACAACTACAACATACATTCCATACTTTAAGCTAGTGTGTGGTTGAGGGTAAATGGTCTACAAGGGTTTAATGTTAAATAAGATGTTTCATGATAGAAATGGTGATGATATAAGCATGTTAAGATAATTAAGATATAGCTCAAGGATTCAACTCAGTCAAAATCAACAACCACCTTCAACTACAACCATACAATGGCCTTATCCTCTCCCAATGCTATATGAGTAAGATACAATACAAGTGACTTTAAAGTCAAGAAGTGACCTATGGTGATATATTAATAAATTCAAAGTGATAGGATGCCATATTTAAAAAAAATGATCAAATCAATAAAGTAATACCAGACACGAAGGTGAAGGTACAACACTTGTATGGATATGACAATGTTTAAGGCCAAATATATAGTTTGAGAGCTAATGGCTATGAAGGAGTTAAGAAATAGGGTTAATATGTTTATGAATATATAAATATTAATAATTAATGATGATATGACCCATAATAACTACTTCAATCCTTGGAAAATCACTTAAAATAGTAGGGTCACACAAACAAATGAGGTTTCTTGAAGGAGTAAGGTTATACATAGGTGGCTTAGGTATGCAATATGACAAATGGAGATTAAAAAAATATCAATGAAGAGTGTAATGATACATTTAAGGAATAATAACATTTTTATAATCTAAAAAAAAGGTTTAAAAGATAAAAATATAGTCATAGGCCTAGTGAGACTAGACCAAGCATGCAACTCAAACTAGTTTCTAGTAAAAAGGGCCTATAGGGCAAAGTATGAATCCAAATGACATGAAATTTTGTGGAGTTGGTAATTATAACTTGATAAAACCATATAAAATATTTTATAGGTAATTTTATGAGTGGATATACTCACTATTTTTACATAGTCCTTAGTTTGTCAAAACACAATCAAGAAGCTGTAACCCAAACTAGTTTCTAGTAAAATGAACCTACAAGACAAAGTATGCATCAAAATAGAATGAAATTTTATGGAGATGGTATTTTTGACTTGATAAACCCATAAAAAAATATGTTTTATGTAATTTTATGATGGGATATACTCACTATTTTTACACAATCCTCAGCCTGTCTAAATCACAATCAGATCTAAGCCGGAAGTGTTCTTGGTGGAAAAGAGGGTTGAAACTTCATGGAAAGGTATTTTAAAGCATTAAAATATGATATAAAATAATAATAATTTTTTTGGGAATTTATTACACTCAATTATCCAAGCAAACCATGGCCTTGAGGGCTAATGCAAGTAGGTAGGCCTAAAACCCTCAAGGCACACAATCACACTTTTACACTCTTTCATGAAATTTTCCTTAGTTAGATGGACTTAAATACATGGTGGAAGGTAATTTTAACATTTGAGAATATAATGAAGTGAATGAATTTTAATAATTCTTATTTTTCATGACTTTCTCAGGCTCTTTCCTTGCACACGCAGTCTTGATAGCCTCTGACAACCAAACTTCAACACGCAGAGAACTTAAGAAGTCTTTTGTATGGGAGCCTATGATTCTCAATAATGATTAAGGGGTCAATATATAACATTTTTAGGGCAATTGGTTTTCCTTTAAAGGTATGTATGTTATGAACAATCCTTAAGAAGATAAGGACCTCCAAAACCCTCATAATGACCAATTTTGAGAAAAGTCTCATTTATTGTAATAAAAGCCTCATGGATAAACTTAAAACCTATTCAAACATAAAGTATACTTAGAGAGGGTCTCAAAAATGGTAATTTTTTATATAGAATTATATGGATCAATGCATAAAATAGATTTTTTAGAGAAAAAACACAAAATATGAGGTACGAGGTAGTTTACATGAAATCCAATCCATGGAGATAAAATTTTGGAACTTATTGTTCACCCTCAAATCATTATTTGGTTAGAAATATGCTTGAAATTATTATTGGGAGCTCATCCAAAACAACCACTCTATAGGAAATTCAAGATAATTTGATCTAGTCAACTAGTTTGACTGAGTTGCAGGTGTTTCTTCATCAAGAGGAGTTATTTCATGAGATGAAAGGTTGATTCAGGTCTAATATCATAAATTTTGAAGGTATTCAAAATTTTGTGTAGGTTTCAAAATCCATCAAGTACAGAAGGTTAGGCTACTAAGTCTAGCAGGCCTATTTGAGCAATCAAACAAAGAAGAAATGGTGTTACACGGCTATTAGATGAGTTTATGCAAAATATCCATGCCACATATCTGGTCTTCAAGTGGAGTCATTAGGAAAATTCAATATTCAAGTACTAATTTATGAAAAAAGGGGTTAAGTGGAGTTAACTAGTCCTAAAGTGCCAATTACTTTGGTTAACATGTATATTTCTTACTCTTTATGCAAGAGGACATTAACTTAGCTTGAACTCACTTCAAGTGAATTTGTTACCCAACTTATGGCATGGCATGTTAGCAAGAAGAAGTTGGATAATTATAAAGGGCCCAACATCCTCATTCCAATGCCAAAAAAAGGTTTATACAAGAGAAAGACACAAATATATATATTGAAGACTTTTGTTATCAAATTAGAACTCAAGCTTGACTGGAAATGATGTTTAGTTGACCTCTCTTCTCTCTTGTATGCCAATATCTTGGATTTTTATTATTTACACACTTCTATATATTAAAGTTTTCAAGCCAATATTTAGGATCTTGTTGAGGTCAACATACCCCCATTTCTAAAAAATGGGGACCCTTGTCTTAAATTATGCAAATTTGTACCCTAAATTTGAAAATTCATCTTATCAGAGTACCATTAGAGTGTTTTTCAAATTATATTTATTTGAACATCAACCACACCTAATTTGGTTGGCATATTTGTTCATAATTCTAATTTAATCTTGCCTAAAGTTGCTAACATTTGATCTTTATATTTCAGGTCACAGCTCCAATGGAGTTCATTTAGAATGAACAATGTCTGGATTTTATGATTTAATAATGACCTGATCTTTTACTAGCCTTTGGTTTATTGAAATCAAGTTGAATTCATGTTTGATCAACTTAAAACCATAACTCCAATTACCCTAGCTCATATCCTCTTTTTGAATTCAAATTTTGTGAGAGCTTTTATTTAAATTTTTGTGGGAACACTTTAATTTGACTTAGTTCTATTTTTATCCTAAGGTCCTAGTTGTGAGCCCCCTTTATTCCTTTTTATCTTAGCATGATCTAACTAAATGTAGGGCCCCTTTTTATATGCCATTGACTTAGTTCTATTTTTATCTTAAGGTTTCATCATGTTTATTAACACGACCAAACCTTAGTCTAACTTTTTTATGCTTGGTCTTTTTATTTCCCCGAGCCCCTTTGGTCCCTTTTGTTTCCACATAGTCTAACTAACCACTGAGACTTTTTGTTATTTCTATAAACTTAGCCTAAAGGCCTTGTCTCAAAACTATATGTTGTCTTTGATTATTTGTGGGGTCCCTTTTCTTATGTCTCAAAACTTAGCTTAAAATGTTTTTCTAAGGTCTTACTCATGTTTATTAACATGAAATAAAGCCATAGTCCAAAACATTATGCTAAGTTTTTTATTTTCCTCAAGCATTGAATTAAATGTCATTTTTATTCATAGGAACAATGATCCATGTTTGTCTAGATGAATGAGATCAATGGTGAAAGATTAAAATTGAAAGTCAAAGACCCTGACCTTAAGCTAAAGCTTGAACATTTTCATGAGATCAATGGTATGCATTTTCTCAGGCTAGATTGATCCAATAATGCGTATCGAGTTAAAACTTCAATGGAGCCCTAAGACAAGTGATAAAGTGACAAGTGTCATAATCTCAACCAAAAAACATTGATCAACCAATGACATTTGACTTGGTGGATCAAGATCCAATAAAGCATGTTTGATCAGATGAGGATGATCAAATGATGCATGATAAATGTTGAAAAGTCAAGACAAATGTAGAAATGACATGTGGCCTAGTTATGGGCCACAAGTTAAAACTTGAGCATATTTTTAAGATCGATGGTATGCAGGTAAGCATACACATTCAAATCAATGGTCTACAGAGTATAAGGTATAATTAAGCAGATCAAGATAAAAGAGTGTGATTGATCTATGCAATCAAGATCAATGGTGTGTAAAAAATGTTGAAAAGTCAAGGTGAATGCAGAAGTGACAAGTGTCATAACTATGAGGAATGTAATGAAAAACCAATGGCATTTAAGTTCTTGGATCAAGATCGATGGTCTGTGTTGATCCGTGTAAGGATGATCTAATGATGTAAAATCAAGTGGGAATTTTTAAAAAGGAGACGATCATTTTTTAAATATAAATGATCAAAATGCCACAAAAATACAATATAGATGCTACAAAGATGCCATAATGGAGCCACATAAGCTAGACCAATTAATTCAAGAGATTTTGTAGATTGACGATAAGGTAAAGGTATAAACATGTGATCTAAATTAGGATCTAAGTAATGAATATCATGCAAGTTCAAGCAACTATCACCATTAAAGCACTATAAAAACATTCAAAAATCCTTAAACACATACATGATCCCTAGTTTGGATTTGTATTCACCATAATCAAGCTAGAGAAGCTGAATTATCATTTATGCAAGAGAATTTGACCCAGAAATTGAATTATAGTCCACTAGTGAGCAATTTAAAAGAATTTCCAGCCATGGTAGTTTGCAAAGGCATTCCTAGGAAAGATGTGTAAATTTACTCAATAGGGTACAATAATTAAGAGCTTAGTCACCCAATGGTAGATTTCAAGGGATAAAACAAAGGATTTTATCAAAATCTTGATTGAATATTAGATTCCTAGTTTAAAAACAATTAGCTTGGCTCATCTAAACATAATCATGGGATTGATTGTGGACAAGATCAAGGGTTTGATCACTTGGTATAAGAACTTGGAAAGTATCCTTGAGGATGATAAATAGTTGAAAAATAAGATAAAAGACTTGTTTGGGACCATGATCACCAAGCCAACTACATTCAACTCCATAGGCCTCATCACTGATGAGGAGTTTAAGAATAGAGATACCCTAGTCATACAGGTACTAAAGAGTAAGAACCAAGGGAAATATGGGATGGAAAATTTTAGGGTCATGTATATGATCCTAAATAAAATATTAATAAAGCAAAAGATATAAAAAGGCATTAAGAAGGGTAGATAAAGACAATAAGAGCAATGAAGACCCTACAACAGTAACAAGGGACTTCAACAGCATAATAGTCCCAAAAATTATCTAAATTAAGAATATTCTTCTTATAACTAAGCATTGCACATTTTAAAAATAGAATATTTTGTTTGTAAAGGCATGTGCAGCTTGTAAAACACATAACTATAGATCAATGCATTTAGGAAAGTCTAGTGTATTCTAGAACATATGCAAATAGGACAACTATCGTAACACTTGTACTTTTGTAATTGGATAGGACTGACCAACATGATTCCTAGCATCATATAAAAGGAGCATTATCAATTATAAAAGGAGAGGGATTTTTTTTAGCCAAAATCAGTTGTAACTTTTGAGCAATTAATATAAGCAAAGAATTCTGCAATGTTTGTCTAAATTTGCTTGTGTCTTTTGTTATCCTATCTTCTCTCTCTTGTTTATTATAACTTCTAAATTTGAATGGTTATTATGAATTCTTGGTGTGTACATTTGAATGCAGAGTTGTTAACTTGTGCCAAAGCTAGGTTAATTGAAAGTTCTTAGGTTCATTTCATTTTCTTACTCTTCTTGCATTTGGGCTAATGTTGTTTACTTACAGGGGTAAATATTTAAAGTGAATTTGGTTCTTATTTTCATTATTTTTCATATTTCTTAAATATTTACCTAATATGTGATAGGATTTGAGCTTATTGTTAAGGTGTGGAGCCTAAAAGCTTCACCAAGGAGCGCTTTGCAAGGTTGCAGCAGTTACACAGTCACCAGTGTCGGTCAGGAGTGACCGACATCGATCAGGTGCAGTTCAGGAGACGCCAGCATTGGCAGGGATTGGCCGACTTTGGTTATAGGCAAGCAGGCAGGAACCAGCGTCGGTTACCTGTGCGTCCAGAGAGCTATTTCTGAGGATAGAACTGAGTGTTTGCATGATGGGATTAAGTCATAGTCTTAAGTTCGCGTCTCTATTATTAGTAAGACTATTTTAGAGACCTTGTTTAAGTGGCATAACTATTGGTTGTAAATGCATGCTCAAGTTTCCTAATTCTATATGTAGGATTAGATCTTCTTAGCTTATTGTAATGTATTGGTATGTTGAAGAACAATACATAATTGAATCATTCTAGGTTGTTGGAGTTGATTGTACTTGAGAGAGAGAGATCTTGAGGGAAAGAGATCTGTATATCTGAGAGAGGTGTGGAAGAAAGAAGTTTCTTCAATTGTATTCCTTCTGTAAAGAGTTTAATACAAGTTTTTAGGGTGGTTTCTTGTATCTCTTGTTCTTTGCTATTTATCATTCTAGTTACTTATCATTCTGATTTAATTCTACATTTATTGCTTTCATAAGTGTAATCAAATTGTATTATTAGGGTGTGGCGCTAAAAGCTTCACCTAAGGCAAACAGGGAGGTTTTCTGAGCTTGACAGTCACCAGCGTCGGTAGGCCAAAACCGATGTCGGTCAGGGGACAGTGCAAGGGAAACTGACATCGACAGGGTATCGACTGGCGTCGGTCACCTCCAGTCAGGCAGGGAATGACGTTAGTCACCTGTGGCAGTCAAAACTGCTGTTGATGAACAGTCAGTTAAGTGAATGCATAGTTTGCATGATAAAGACTAGTTCAAGTCTTTGAGCCGCTTATCTAAATTAGTGTATGCATGAGATCTATATAATAGACTCATGGGCTATATTGTTAAGTGGAGAACTTGTAGAATAGGTATGTAGAACTTGGAGAGTTCTTCCCATGGTGGAATCAAGTAGGATTCCCCATGTATGTAAGATCATGTTTGATATGCAGGGTGTTGCAGTATCATGGAGGAGATCTACATGTGATAAGTAAGATCAGGTTGGTCTGTAGGGATGTGTGTATGCGAGGGTCAAAAGGAGATCGGCGGGGGAGCAGGATCCAAGGTGACAATAATACATCAAGGAGCAGGATCATGGTGAGATCTACTTGGAGTACCGGTTTGTACTCGGTTGTACTGGATGTATAATGAGGTGAACAACAGCTTGTGTTAGCTGTGTGTTATGACCTATGAGAGAAGATTACTCAGGTGGGAAGGTTACTTGGAGCCCTTGAGGAGGAAGCCTCACAGAGGTGGAAGAAGAGTGTGATCTCTTTATTGTAATTTCCTTTGTAATGAGTTGAATGTAATTATGTGTTGCCTCTCATATTCTGTGTGTTTTCTCATTGATAGTTATTTGTTCTTTTGTGTAAGTCTACATGTTTAATTACTTATACAATGGTAATCATGTGTACTCTTAATTCTGACAAGTTGTGTCAGAGCTTTGGGGAACTTAGGTCCTATCAACTGGTATCAGAGCTTTTAGGTTGGGATACTAATAGATTGGATTAGATCTGGTTAGTGTGTTTTGATTACAGGTTACTCATAGGGATTTCTATTTGAGTGGGAGTATAGCAATGGTAGAAGAAGGTAAGCTGAGGATGAAGAAATTCAGGCATAGGATTAACACCACAAGGAGTGTGGTGGGTTGTCTTCAAGTGGGAGCTTGAAGAGGAATATAAGCTAGGATGCAGATTAGGCAAAGTACTGGTTTAGGTACAGGTGCAGCTATTTATCTCCAAGTGGGAGATTATTAGGGTGTGGCGCTAAAAGCTTCACCTAAGGCAAACAGGGAGGTTTTTGGAGCTTGATAGTCACCAGCGTCGGTAGGCCAAAACTGATGTCGGTCAGGGGACAGTGCAAGGGAAACCGACATCGATAGGGTATCGGCTGGCATCGGTCACCTCCAGTCAGGCAGGGATCGACGTTGATCACCTGTGGTGGTCCGCTTATCTAAATTAGTGTATGCATGAGATCTATATAATAGACTCATGGGCTGTATTGTTAAGTGGAGAACTTGTAGAATAGCTATGTAGAACTTGGAGAGTTCTTCCCATGGTGGAATCAAGTAGGATTCCCCATGTATATAAGATCATGTTTGATATGCAGGGTGTTGCAGTATCATGGAGGAGATCTACATGTGATAAGTAAGATCAGGTTGGTCTATAGGGATGTGTGTATGCGAGGGTCAAAATGAGATCGGTGGGGGAGCAAGATCCAAGGTGACAGCAATACATCAAGGAGCAGGATCATGGTGAGATCTACTTGGAGTACCGGTTCGTATTCGGTTGTACTGGATGTACAATGAGGTGAACAACAACTTGTGTTAGCTATGTGTTGTGACCTATGAGAGAAGATTACTCAGGTGGGAAGATTACTTGGAGCCCTTGAGGAAGAAGCCTCACAGAGGTGGAAGAAGAGTGTGATCTCTTTATTTTAATTTCCTTTGTAATGAGTTGAATACAATTATGTGTTGCCTCTCATATTCTGTGTGTTTTCTCATTGATAGTTATTTGTTCTTCTGTGTAATTCCACATGTTTAATTGCTTATACAATGGTAATCATGTGTGCTCTTAATTTTGACAAGTTGTGTCAGAGCTTTGGGGAACTTAGGTCTTATCACTTATGCTACTTCATGTCATACATTGGTTAAGTGCATGCTTGGATGATATTTGAACTTTGTCAAGATGTTTGGAATGAAGATCAACATCTCTTCTCTATCTTAGCTTTCTTTTTGATCATTTTTTTAACCAGATCACTCTAGCTTAATTTTCATTGTAAATATTCATCTTAGATTAGTCTTTATATTAGTTATTGATCATAATTCACCATTCTTAGCATATCATACTTAATATTTTGCGTAGATAAACTATTTGGCCATGGTGGCTCCCAACCACTAAATAATATAAATATAGTGAAACAGTTCACTTGCTTTGCCTCTATTCTATCAATAGATAACAAGATCATCACAACCTGCAACTCATATTCTAAATGCTTAGAATTCTAAAATGAGAAATTTTCTTGAACACTCTAGGCACCTGTGATACATATTTAGGCATCAACAAATCCTCTCTTGGGCATGATTAAACTCTTCCAAGATTGAGCTTTGTAAACCTTTTGAGATAAATAAAATGACTATTTTTAGATTCCATTATTTTGGTATAGTGTGTTATATTGGTTTGATTTTCACATGTGGTAGTATCTTCTCCCTTGACAGAACCTCATCTCACCTAGTTATTAGTATGTCATCTTATGCATGTCATGTATAGTGTTTGATGTTGATTGATTCGGTTAAAAGTGGATGCATTGATTGGATAGTGCCTTGAATCAAGTCTATCAACATTTTCCTCATGCATTGATCATTTGATGAGACCTTTATGTGAAATACTATTGCATAGGAGTCTTTTGGAGTTGTAGATTCAATCATTACTTTGCTTATTAGTGTTGTAGAATCTTAAATAGAATGGATGAACCATCAATATAAGTGTATAACCATCAGTAGAATAGATTTCCATTTTAGTTATCTTTCTTACCCTTTTCACCCAAAAAATATAGTAAGTTTTAGTAAACAGAGTAAAGTGATACATCAAAGGAGCTATCCTTATCAAAACTAGAGGTCTGGTCTAAGTACAGGTGTTCCACACCTCATATCATTCTAATGTTAGTCTAGGTGTGAAAGAGATCCTGAGCAATTAGTCATCAAGTAGGGTGATATCTAGGTTGATAACAATTACTCAAAAGAATGTGACCATTATATTGTTAACCATTTCATTTAAGGGCAAGATTCTAGATTGGTATAGGACATTGGCTCCTAATTCTATTGATTCATGGGACCAACTAAGAGAGAAATTGAGTAAGAGGTTTGAAGACAAGAGTGATAACTTATCTTTGGCTAAGCAATTAACCACTATTAAGAGAGATCCACAAGAGTTTATGTAATATTTTAATTCTATATTTCAAAAAAAGGGGATAGGATTCCAAATCTTATGAGACCCATTGCAAACCATGCCTTCCTCTACTATCTTAAGGCCTTAAACAATGACATAGCTATCATGATATAATCTATGGGAGGAGAGACCTTACTTGATGCCCATGATGTTGCCATCAAGGCTGAAAATAACATCATACAAGATGGAAAGATTTCCCTAAGACCCCTTTATGCCATTGTTTCCTAATATATAACGTCCTACACTAACTCTTGCTCCTATTCCCACACTAACCGGTCATGAGCTAGTTACTCTTAGTCAATCAAATAAACCAAATGATGTCGAGGGAATGCTCAAGACTCTTGAAAATGATATGTTAGCTTTGAAGAGATAGCTAAATCAGCCTCCCAAAGCTTATCAAGCTCCACAGTAGTCCTATCAATCTAATAGACCACCTTTTCAAACCAACTTTCAAGGACAAGGGTAGATTACTAATGTTAGACCATATAATATTCATAATACAAATGTTTCCTCTACCTCTAGAGCTCTATTACCTATTCAAAACAACCTTATGTAAGAGCATGATTGATATTCTTAATGGGATCAGCCTCATAATTGACTGACTAATCAGAATGAAGTGTTTAATCAAAATTTTATGACACAAAATAGAATAATGCCCTTGATGACATAAGTTGAATTTCTTAATCATGAAAGGACTAATGGGGATCAAGTTTAATCAAATGCTATATTGGTAAATTGGCAAGAGGGAGATTGGTGTGCAGTCAATCAGTTGGGAAGCACAAGTAAGGTGGTTGATACTTCTATAGAAAATAATACAAGGTCCAAGATGAGAGTAGTTGAAGATGTTTAAAAGGTAGGTAAGAATCTAGTCGATATTCTTTTTATGTCTTAAGGAACAAAAGAAACTAATGCAGCTCATAAGGCTCAAGAAACTCAAAAAATCAAAATGTAAAGAGTGATTTCATACCTCAAACTATGCAAGCTCAAGTAGTATGGTATATCTTAAAGGATAGTTAAGGTTTGGTGGATATTGCATCAACAAAGTGGACCAAATTAAGAAGCCTCATGTGAGAATTCCTATGTGGGACACATTGTCTATATTTGGACAAAAGGCCATGCTTCAAGAGGAGTTGTCTAAACTTAGCCTTTCAAAAACATTAGTGAGAAGATAAAATTCAATCTTCACAAATACAACTACACCTATTGAGGTGTTGTAAATAATGTCACTAAGGTGTAAAATTATGTTCATTAGTTGATATGAATTCATGGTTATCAATTAAAAAGTATGCCTTAGTTATCATGCATTAACCCTGATGTGTTTGCTTGATTAGGCAATGTGATGGATGTTGGTGATGTGTTGACCATGTTTTAGGGGTAAAAAGTGCTTGGTGCACTTGTGGAATTAAAATAAATCAATTATAGGACTGTAGTCCACTTGTTTGTAGACTTGAAAGTGGGTTTTATTCCCCATAAGGGTTTTCCACATATTCCATATGTTATGAGTGTTGATCTTGCATAGTTTCTTTTGTTCATTATAATAACTAGTTTATATGCTTCATGAATGCTTATGTTGAGTGGTTGAGGGTTTGAAGTTTTAAGAATTGGAATTGAATTGATTGCATCAATGATTTACCCACCCCCCCTCTTAGTGATTATACCTATAAAAATTGGTATCATATCCATACCTTCTTTGGAAGTTTAACCAATTGAAGGTGATCATAGGTACAATGGATGACAAAGAGGCTGAGACATAGTTTTAAGGAGAAATAGTATGTGCCTTATCAGAGATCAAACGTCTAGAGGAAGAGCATAAAAGATTGAATAAAATAAAGGATGTAAAAATGTAGATCTAACTTCCTCAATATATTATAAGATCAATGCAAACATTGATGGTGTGAAGACATAAATAGATAAACTAGCATCAACAGTCAAGAATTTATAGGACATGATGGATGAAGGCCTGAATCAAAGATTGGATCATTTGAAAGGTAAAGCTATGACATATATAGATGTGATTCTATCTAAGGATAAGTATAATCCTAGTTCTAACAAAGAACTTAAAGATGAAATTCTTGTGTTTTTGATGGACAAGTAAAAAGAATGTCTAATATGAATAACTATAGTTATGTTTTTAATGGGTATGGCTACACGTGTAATGAATATGGTCACAGCTATAGGGACTGTACTTTCTCTTCAAAGAACAAAAATGGGGTTCTATGTTACAATTGAAACCAATAATGATGTATAACTAAGTACTAAAGAGGACCTATTAGAAAAAGGACATACAAGTCATTAACACCATCAAATGGTTCAAGGAAGACAAATCCAAGATTGAAGAAAAGAAGAAGCAAAATTTAGGTAGTATACCAAAGGAAGAGTAAATGTTTGTTCAAACTACCTTGCATACTCAAGAGAATGAAAACAAGAAATGGTACATTGATAGTGGATGCTCAAGTCATATGATAGGAGACAAGAGCAAGTTTATCTCTCTCAAAAAATATAATTTAGGTTCAGTGAGGTTTGGTGACAACAATTCTATTAATATAGTTGGAAAAGGGTCTATAAGTTTAGATAATGGTCATACTAGAATTGAAAATATTTTATATGTAGAATGTTTGAAACACAATCTTCTAAGTGTTAGATAAATGTGTAAGCAAGAAAATTTTATAACTTTTCATGATCAAGGGTGTGAAGTGAGAAGATCAAAGTCTAGAAAATTAGTTGCATTAAATATTCACAAAGCAGACAATAACTTGTATTTGTTCTAGGAATCCAAAAGGGAGGAGTATTTCATGAATCAATTATAGGAAAGCTGGCTTTATCATAGAAGACTTGGACATCTAGATTTTGATAATTTGGTGAGAATCAGTTCAAAAGGATTTGTGAGGCATATGCCTAAAATCAATAAGATTCCTCATACTCTTTGCAAGGCATGCCTTCAATGGAAGCAAATTAAGAGAAGTTACAAATCTAAGGATAATTCTACCATAGTACCATTATAATTGATCCTCACTGATCTATGTGGACCTACAAAAACTCAAGGTATTCAAAGTAACAACTACTTCATGCTATTAATTGATGACTTTACTAGGATGACTTGGATATATTTACTTAAAGAGAAATCATAAGCTTTTGCAAAGTTCAAATCATTCAAAGTTCTTATTGAAAATGAAAAATGATAAAAATTAAGTGTGTGAGATCAGACAGAGGAGGAGAATTTTGGTCTTATGAGTTTGATATTAATTTGTGAAAAATAAGGGATTAGAAGACAATATTTTACTGCTAGGACACCCCAACTAAATGGGGTTGTTGAAAGGAAAAATAGAATTATCCAAGAGATGAGTAGAACCATGCTTCAAGATTTAAAATTATCAGGTGGCTTTTGCGAAGAGGTTGTCAATACATCGGTATACATCTTGAATAGATGCCAAGTTAGAGTAAATGGTGATAAGACTCCATATGAGCTATGGAAAAATAGGGTAGCTAATGTCAAACATTTTAGAGTCTTTGAAAGCAAGTGTTTATCAAGAGGGATGAATAAAATCTTGGAAAATTTGACTCAAGATCTGATGAGGGCATCTTTGTAGGTTATTCCTCCATAAGTTTTGCTTACAAATGTTTCAATAAGAGACTCCACAAGGTTGTTGAAAGTTCTAATGTAGGAGCTGAAGAGGTAGGTGAAATCAAGAAGTATAACTTATAGATAAATGAAACTATAGAAAACCCTAATTAAAATAATGAAGGCATACTTTATCAATCAAATGATGAAGAGGAAGAGGTAAGACAAGACACTAGAGATCCATATAAGAGAATACAAAAGGATCATCTAGTTTCCTAGGTAATTGGAGATGTGAATGCTAGTTTGTATACTAGAAGGAGAATGTTGATCAATCAAAATCAATAAGACATTCCTAGGATTATAGATCAACCAAATTGATGAAAGAATATTCATTTCACAAAAAAATACATCAAGGATATGTTAAATAAGTCTGACATGTTGGCTTGTAAGCCAATGAATGCTCCAATGATCACAAGATGCAAGTTAAGTAAATAAGATGACTCACCAAAGGTTGATCAAACCTTGTATATATCTATGATTGGAAGTCTTTTGTACTCCACTTCTTCTAGGCCTGATATCATACATGTAGTAGGCCTTGTAGGTAGTTTTCAATTTGATCCTAGAGAATATCACTTGAAATTAGTCAAAATAATCTTAAGGTATCTCAAGAGCACCATAGAATATGGTTTATGGTACCCAAGGAACAAAGAATTCATTCCAAGGACATACATTGATGTAGATTAGGCAGGATCTATGGATGGTAGGAGGAGTACCAGTGGTGGTGCTTTCTTCATGGGTGAATGCTTGGTGTCTTGTCTAAGTAAGAAGCAAGCCTCTGAATCTCTATCAATTTTAGAAGTTGAGTATATAGCTATTGCTTCCTATTATACTCAAGTAATGTGGATGAAGCAAACCTTGGAAGACTATAAGGTAAGACAAAATGGACCATGTCTAATCTATTATGATAATACTAGTGCAATTAAATATCATTTCTTGAGAGAACAAGTGAGTAATCAAAGTGTTAAGCTGGAGTATATATCTATAAAAGAATAACTTCTAGTTATTATGACTAAGCCATTAACAAAATCAATATTTGAATATCTAAGACAAACCTTAGGAGTCATCTCTTATTTATAAATTATTAGAAGTTATTTGGCTAAGGGGGAGTAACAAGTTCATGAGCTTACTCTATAAGATTGTAATGAAAAGCTTCAAGAGTTTTGTTCAGGGACATCAGTCCTAAAAACATGTTTTAGTCAAATTTTGATGCTTAATTTAGAAGGTCAAATCATGAACTATGAATGTAAGGTTGATATGGAGGATGAAGAGGATGTGTTCAAGTGCAATCTATGGGGTTTCATGCATTGTATTGGTCTCATGTAGCTTTAATGACCACTTGCTCAATTTGATCATTTTGCTCAATGTTCACTGCCTAGTAAGTGTTCTTCATGAAAAATTAGTGTTTTTGAGATCTATAAGGCTAACCAAGGGTAGAATAAAGTTGATTTTAATGTTTCCATTTGAAAAAGGTGTTGAGGATATGTCAGAAGGTTCCCATGATAATTCTAAGGTGTTTGGCATAATGACTGCTATGTAAACAAGGTCTGTATGCACAATATGATTGGTTCCAGGTGTCAAATGAAGATTGGTGAGTGTTCAAGATGATTTTTTTGGAATATAAAGGTGTATTAACCTCATAAAAGTATGATCTAGGTGGTTTCAGGGTTTGAAGGTCTTTTGAGAGCAAGTTGAAGATTTTTTAAGGCTCTCAGGTATGACAGTCTTTGCTTAAGGACTAGCAAGCTAAGAACCATTTCATGGTTCTATGGGTTCCCAAAGAAGTTAAACCTCAAAAATTAATCTAGAAGTATTTATTTTTGACTTCCAAGTGTAAGAGAATTTTTAGGAGCTAGTGTTGACTGTAAGGTGGTAAGTTGACCTTATTTCTTTTTGATGCCTTGTTTTTTGCACCATATGGGTTAATGAGATTTCCAAAGGAGTTGATATATAAGGCTACATAATAAATTGAAATGGAAAAATGTGTGATTATAAAGTGATTTATAGTCATTTAAAAGTGTATAGTTTGTCCTATGGTTGAGCTTTTATGCAAATGGAGGGCTAATTAGTAGGTAAATTTATGATAGAGCTATGGTGTAGAGGAAAATTTGGATGATGATTCTTGGCATAAATGAGGGGGAATATGAGTGTACTCAAAATATAAATTTTCAATCTATGAGGATGCATACATAGAAAGTTATGGGCTCTGGAAGGTTTAGGTAGGGCTACTAGGGCTCTAGGCAAGGTTAGTTTGAAGAAGAATGATTTTTGGTCATTTTTTCCAAAAGACAAAGGTATGATTGTCCCTAAATATGTTTATTAGTTAGATTTATGCATCATATATGTTTGATAAATATCTTGGATGTCCACTCTTCATTCTATGGGTGGCTTGTGAGAGAATTTTTGAAGGTAACCATGAAGTTCCATCATGGTTTGAAGGTGATCAAGGTATTCCTAAGAATAAGTGACTTAGGGGGAGTCCCTCTCAATGTTATAAAAGTGTGAACACTCATATTGTTCATTCCTTGTTCATATAGCAGTGCATGGTTAAAGAAGAATCTTATCAATGGGTTGGCTTGAGGTAGTCATGGTATGGTATGCACAATGATAGGGGGAGTTTATATCATATATAAAAGGATATATCTTATTGATGTTTGATTTTAAAACATTTACAAGTCATTAGGATCAATAGGTAATCCCACTTTGTCATTGTGTCAAAGGGGGAGAAAGTGTTTGTAAAGGGAGAAAGAGTATGTGCACAGTTTGGTTGGCTTTGAAAACATTTACAAGTGTTGACATAAAATAAAAAGGGGGATGTTATTGAGGTGTTTTAAATGGTGTCCCTAAGGTGTCCAAGTGTGTTCATTATTTTATATGAATGCATGGTTCTCAATGACAAAGTGTGCCTTAATGATCATGCATGGACCCTATTATGTTTGCTTGATTAGGCAAGGTGATGGATGTTGGTGATGTGTTGAATATGTTTTAGGGGTAAAGAGTGCTCAGTGAACTTTTTAAAGTGAAAATAATTCATTTGAATAGTCTTATGAGGGTCTAGGTCCTAGTCATCTTGGCAGAACTTCCTGAGTAATCATATTGATGACATCAACATTCTCATGTGTGCAGGTGTCAGAAGAAAGTGGTCACATGGGTGTGTTGAAATTTTTGCCTAGATCATGTGTTTCAAATTTTAGGTTTTGACATGATGTATAAAAAAAGTTATGGTAGTGCAAAGTTGGTATCTTAGGCATATTTTACTTGTTTCCATAGTCAAATTTGCATTAAAAAATGACTGTTGGAATTCAAATATTTGAATTTACAAAGGAAAACTAGTCGACAATATTTTGTTAATAAATTTTGATGATAAATTAATATAATGGTGGTATTAAAAAAAGTGGTATATAACTTCAAGCTAAATCTAGGAAAAATGATTTAGAGGTTTGAATGGTTGTACACATGCATTTATTGTGGTCCAAAGTTGATTGAGGGTTTGACCTTCTTCTGAAAATGACCTGAGAAGCATGTTTCAGTTTTTCTTGATTATGTTTGGATTTTTCAATGTGAATTATATATTGGAGAGTGTTATAGACTCCTTGATGATCATCTGTATGGATTTTGGAGGCTTGACCCATCCATCTTTAGTATGAACAACTACTTACAAGTTGACTTTTGGTTCGTTCATGGTGTTTTCATGTACAAGGCAAATGATTGATAGGTTTTTCATATGCATAGGCATGTATTGATGAAATTAATCACTTAAGGGTGTATTAGAGGTCATATTGAGAGGACCTATGTGCTTTGAAGTGGTCTTATGTTCCTATCTTTGCTCAATGAAGTGCTAAAATGATGAATAGGTCTCCATGGACCTATAAGGTCTTCTTAAGGCCTAATTGAAAGGTGATATTGCTCAAGGGTGATCTATCCAAACTATAGATGAATTATGTAGATGAAATTGATCCTATTATAAGTGTGATAGAATATTTAAGGTTTAAGATAATTCTTATGTCCGACCAAGAAGGTGATGATCATGAAGGCTCTATAAAGGGCATAAATAAAGATGAAGGTTTCTTGTGTTGATATGCAAAGTATAGAGAAGAGTGAGTATGCTTGGTGGATAGATTGAAGATCAGAGTAGTGTGAGGGATATATGAATGACCTATAGGTCATATTTATGATGTTATAATAGTGTTCTTGTAGGGTTGAATATTTATAATGAGCGAAGAGGTGTAGAGTGAACCAAAAGTTTGTTTTGGATGCATTGCTTGTGTGTGAAAGTTGAGAGACTGTCAAGGGTTTAAGATAATTTCTATTCATTATCTATCCATCATATTTAAATTAAATTATAGATCTAAAGGTGTTGATATCACAAGGTGTTGTGTGGGTTCTCAACATCTAGGACAAGTGGGTGCTTGTTCATACTTAGGGGTTGGTGCTCCTTGTGAAGTGGGTGCTTCACTAAAGTCTCTTGTTTGTGAATCCATTATAGGAATGTAGTCCAACTATTTTAAAACTTGAGAGTGGTTTTTATCCCCCATGAGGTTTTTCCACATATTTCATGTGTTATGAGTGTTGGTCTTGCATAGTTTCATTTGTTCATTGTAATAACTAGTTTATATACTTCATGAATGCTTATATTGAGTGGTTGAGAGTTTCAAGTTTTGGAATTGGAATTGGAATGTTTGCAACATTGATTCACCCCACCTCTCAGTGATTATACCTCTAACAACACTTATTGGTGGGTATCCAATCAAAAATGGTAAACCACCCCACTTTTACCTTTCTATGGTCATTAGAGATTGCTTAGTTCATAATTGCATTATGGTTAGAGGTGAAAGAAACTCAATAATGCGCAAACAAAGAGCTGATAAGTTAGGCCTAAATTATGAGCCTAATACTAAGGGTGTCTTGCAATTAGATGGTTAAGATAACAAGACCATGGGTGTGATCAAAGGGTTGAGTCTTGCTCTCCATGCTTGTCCCAACTTTTTTATTACCCAAGATGTTATTGTAGTGGAATTGCCACCCTATTTTGATCTATGCTTGTCTAGAGAATTCACTACCAAGATTTGGGGGTATTTTTCATTTGATTGGTCATTTATGTCTTTTTGAACTAGATATGATACTAAGGTTACAGTCAAGTTTGAACCTATGTCTAGGTTCCATCTTTAACCATACAAACCAAATATTTAAATGTGAATTTCACTATCATTGATGAGGGATATCATCCTAATGATTAAGAATCGGTTGTACCTCTAAAAGGCATATCAAATATTTTCCTTGATGTGTGGGGAGTATAAAATCATGAATATGATCCATATAAAGGTATTGAAGAAAGTGGTCTAGGTGTTTACTATTTGCATGAAGAAGGTGCAGTTATATCAAAATTTTCCAAGTCAAATAGAGATAGTGATGGTCTATGGAAGTTATTATTTGATGGTTCAAGGGGTAATAATAGAGTAGGGATAGGTTGATTCTAGTTTCTCCCTCCAAAGAAAGGTATTATTTTGCTATTAGTTTCAATCTAGCTACACTTGCAATGCAACTAAATATGAATCACTTATTCATGGAATTTAATGAGATAGAAAGAAGTGAGTGAAGCAATTACAAGTTTTTTGTGATAGTGAGATAGTAGTCCATCAAGTGAAGGGTAAAAATTTTACTAATAATCCATTGTTGAAATATTACAAACATAGGGTATGGGACCTTATTGAATACTTTGAATCCTTCAACATTTAATTAGTCCCAAGAGAAGAGATTCAACATGCTGATAAGCTAGCTATAATAGGAACTCAATTTGACATTCCTAACGATGTGAAAAACTCTAAAAACTAGCCACATGTCAAGGTAGTAATAAGACCATCATTTTCAAATAATGATGTCAATTGACAGGTTTTTGAAAGTGATAAACAAATTGAATGTTTCCTTCAATAAGAAGATGATTTTTCTTAAAAAACCAAGGTATGTTACAAAAAAAATATGGAGAAAAAATTATGTAGCTAAGATCCAACAAGCTCCCTAAAGGGTTGGTAACTATTATGAACATCTTCAATGAAAATGATTGAATGAGGAGGGAGAATGTGAGTATGCATACCAAAGAAGAGAATCATGAAAGAGTTACTATCTTCAAGGACAAGTTTCTTAATCTTGGAAAGGTATGCACTACAACTAAAAAGGTTGCATTTGTGGAGTTATGTAAATAATTTTTTGATATATTTACTTGAGAATACAATGACCTTAAGGGGTCTAATCTTAGACTATCCCAACATACCAGAGAGCTTGATCCAAATGCCAACCTTGTAAGGCAAAGACAAGGACCTATAAATCCAAAGATTGAGCTCATAATGAGCAAAGAGTTTGAAATTAATGAGGACAATATCATTCCAAGCTAGGAGTCTAAAGAATTGATGAAAAAAACATCATGATAAGATTGCAAACAAATGAAATGCAAATACAAGGAAAATTAAAAGATATTTAAAAAAACATACTAGTATAATAGAAAGCCCTTGCATAAGTAGGCAAGGCAAAAGAAAAACTATCCTAAGTAACCAATATGGGATAAATAATCACATAAGAAAAACTAGAAAAATATAAACAACCTAGTTAGAACCTAGAATGCATGAGAAATACATACTCTAACACCCCCCTCAAGGAAGTTAGGGGATAAAAATAGCCAAAAAAGATATAATGGCATATCCACAATATGAGTCTCGACAAAAAGGTTGATAAGGTACTCATGTACAATATGTATCTATGAAGTGGAGAAAGAGAGAAAATTCTAAGGAACAAAACTCCTCCCCAAGATACTAAAGCTGTTGATACCCCAAGTCAGGATCGCAAGATGCCTAGTGTTGATGTTGAGATCCTCAGCTAGAATAATGTAGAAGCTCCATCTACATCAAACAATGTTTCTTACTTTTTCCAAAAGAAGAATATGAATGGTGTACTAGAATTCTGCCCATTCCACAACATAAGATGAAGGAGGCAACAATACAAAGATCTCTAAACCACATCCAAATCTAAATTGTGGCATAGGTATGGCAAGATCATGCACATGAATCAAATGTCATGCCATGAAAATTAACTGATCAAAATAAATACATGAAACATTCACTGAAAGAATGCCTATGGGAAGTATATCATAATGGTCAATAAGTGTACTCTCACTGAAACTAGTAGAGTCCTCTGAAGTGATAATATGTGGTGTCTCAACATCCTACATAGGAACAAAATGAGGTTATATAAATAAACATCCCAAGTATGGCAAAAACTCATCCCATAAAGGTGGCTCGATAAAAAGAAGGGAAATGTCCATGAAGAATGTGTCATCACAAGAAACTATAGTAGGAGGAGAAAGTACATCATCAGAAGAGAAAAACTCACTAATAGGAGGAGAATGAGATGGAGAATCATCATCTAAGTCACCGTCAAAATATAAATCCTCACTAATAGGATGAGAAAGAAGTGGAATAGGAGGTGGAGTAACAGAGGGTGTAGAAAACCCAAAAAGTTCAATATCCTCCTCAAAGAAGGCTATAATAGCATCCAAAGATCCCTTTGGTGATGTGACATCCATAATATGAATGTGAAAACTATTTAAAACATTGAGGTGAATCAAGTGAAGAGCCTCATCTTACATAGATGCAATCCAGACAATATCTTCCTCATCGATGAAGTTAGGAAGATCACAAAGTACCATTCTCCATAAGCTTTCCAGCTGAAAGTGTATCTTCATTTTTATTTTACAAGTGGTGTAATTTGAAGTGTTGAGGGGATCCATTGTCTAAATATAAGGAATATCTTGAGAATAAGAAAGAATGATCCCCCCAAAAGAACAACTCCTGATTCAAAGAATGACAATGAATAAATAAACCCCCAAAAAACATATAAGCCCCCCCCAGAATTTGGCACTTTATAAAAGTAGTTAATTTTTTACAAAGATATGACACCAATGGATATATAATTGAAAACCACACACTTTTTAAAAAAATTGAACTCAAATCGGAGTTACGATTCAAAAGTTATAGGTTTTATGAATTCTCGTAAGTGGGTCAAAAACATTAAAATATACACTATACATTAATTTTTGTGACCAATTTGGAAAAAAACCTTGCCTTAAAACCACTCCTTACAACTAGGAATTCACCACAAACATTATCAAGACAACAAAGGTCAAAAAATAATTTGTCGGTGACCTATATGAGCTTTCAAGCAAGAGAACATGACACTTTAAAACAAAAAAAATCACAATTTAGAAATAATTAAAAAATAGCTTGCTCCAAAATATCTTTTAGGGAATAAAAAGGGTTAGTTTCCTTTAAGACTAAATCAACTTGGTTTGTCTTTGTTGACTTGATCATGTGGAAAAGAAAGCATTGCCAAAAAACTCCAAAGAGAAATAATGTGCTGCCATATCCGTCTACCGGTCTATAAAATATTATGCTTCCAAGCTAGAAATCATAGAATTGCCTATCACAAGGATGAGAAAAGGATCTCATTATAGGGAAAACTACATATATTAAAAAAAACATACTTATAAGTCTCCTCTAAGCTCCAAATATTCAACATAGATCTAAAAACCAACTCCATGTAGAGAAAAGGAAAGCCAAAGAGATTTCCTTCTAGATTTCTCAATGCAATAGATAAGAGGAATGGTTCTTGGAGAAATACGATAGAGTCCATGCATGTGTCTAAGAGACCAACACAGTCCACACACAATAGATGATGTCAAACCCAAATTCAATCTTATTTCAATGAAAAGTGGAAAACATAGAAAAAAAGGAATGGGAAAAAGGCATTTTGTTAGATGCTCTAACGCTATCCTAGAAGAATAATAGTCTCAAGACATTATTGAAAAAGCTTCATTGCAGACCTAAGAATGTAATTCTAGTTCCTCCTATCTCCTTTTAAGCTTCATGAGGTAGATAAGAAAATGCACCAGATACTAGATCTCCCTCCATCACACAATCCAAAAGAGAGATAATCAAGTCTTGGTGAAGGAGGAAGATCAATACAAAACAACCTTTACTACTAAATAGGGCACCTATACCTATAAAAATATGCCATTTGGGCTATCTAATGTGGGGGATACATTCTAAAGAGCCATGGATAAGGATTTTCATGGCTTGATTAATGAAATGGTGCTAATTTACCTTGATGACATAACAATTTTTTCAAAGAATGCTTGTGATGATTTAACTCATCTTAGACTGATTTTTGAAAGGTGCAGGCAGTACGAGATCACTCTAAACCTCAATAAGTGTGTTTTTATAGTTCATGAAGGTAAGCTCTTAGGTCACATTATCTTTAAAGAAGGGCTTGTCATAAATCCTAAAAAGGTGAGTGCTATATCAGCTTTGTCTTTGCCCAAACACAAAAAAGGTTTAAAAGGTTTTCTTGGAAAAATTAATTTTGTTAGAAGATACATACCTGGATTTTCTAACCTTATGAAGCCTATAAAAATCATGTTGAAGAAGCACCAAGCCTTCAATTAGTTATAGCCCAAGCACCTACATTGATCAATCCTAATTTTTCAAAGGATTTCTTCTTTTATGTTTTTTCTAATTTTGACACCACCTTTGCCATGTTGATGTAGTAGAATGATGAAGGTATTAAGTAATCTATTGATTTCTTTAGACAAAGGCTAGAGGATTATAAAGAGAGATACACCTTTATAGAGAAGCAAGTGTTGGCAATCAAAATGAGACTTAATAAATTTAGGCATATGGTTTATAACAACAAAATCCATGTCATGGTGTCACATCCAAGAATAAGAGGCTTCTTTTTGAATAAGGATTTGATTGAGAAAAGGGCTAGTTGGATAACCAAGGTAATGGAATATGACATGGAGATAAAGGTAACCAAGTTGGTAAGAGGAAGAGGATTATGTGAGCATTTGGCATCAGACCTTAAAGAAGATGGATAAGTCATTTTAGCATTACAAGATGATCCTTCTATAGTTGTACCCTCATCCCCTCCAAGTTGGACACAAGATATGGTAATATTTATTCATACATGTCATTGTCCTACAAGTTTGGATAAAATAAAAAGAAGGTACTTTAGATTATAGTCCATCCCCTATATTCTTGAAGATGGATTCCTATTTAAAAAATATTTCAATGTTATGTTATTGAGATGTGTTGAAATTGAACAGATTGACAGGTTTTTCGAGCAATTTCATGATGGGTGATGAGAGTGTCAATCCCCTTCATTAAATAATTCCAATCCAGGGCTAGTTTTCGAAGGGTATATGCAATAGGAGAAAGAGATTTCTATCAAATGGTCCCTTATACCAAACTCCACACTTGGAGAAATTGAAAAATTACTCTTGCAAAAATTAAATCATGCACACATGAAATTAAATCAAACTTGCAAGAAAGTAAATTACTAAATTGAAAATAAATGACAAATAAAAAAACATCTGTAGGTTCACAACAAACTATATAAAAAGGAATGTTTACATGACACAATGGGAAAAGACAACAATTCAAAATAAAAAGATAATTAGATAAAAAAGAAGTAAATACAAAAACATTGAACCATCTTCCTTGGAATGAGTGGCCAACTCATTCCTCAAAAGATGATTTTATTCAGAATCATAGATGTTTATGCCACAAACTTCAAAATGAATTATTCATAAAAATGGAGAGAGAAATATATTGATTTTTATTCAATGGTGTGGAAGGTTGCATTTATAATCTCATGTTTCCAACCATTGCCTTATTCAAAATAACAACCTAAATATTCTAGCCTATCTCAATCTCCATAAAATATGGAAAGAAACATTTATTATATGAATCTAATCTATTACAACATAGCCTCAATCACCACAAAATATAGTGAGAGCTATTTTATTGGAATGAAATTATCTAATTTATACAAATCTACATTTAGATACAATATATAAATGGAAATTCTATATATAGAAAGACTATAAATAGAAAGTGTTCTTATAATAGATAGAAATGACCTTGATCATCCTAGAATAGATCAAGCAATCATTATAATATCTTATAAGTACTTTCAAACCAGTCCTTAGCGGTTCTGTCAAAATTCATAGCAAGCTTGATGAAGTATGTATCATGCTTAATGAAGTCCATAACAACCCTGATGAAGTTCGTATCAAGCCTAATGAAGTTCATAGCTCACCTGTGGAAGTCCATAGCTTGACCAAAACACTAGATCTTATACCAAAATCTCCTTCTAAGGCCATGGGATCATACCAAGAATTACTATCATATATTTTGTCCTATTATATTACCTTTCATATATATATCTATTCATAGAAATGATTAATTTCCAAGAATATAAAATAATGCTTTGTTGATCATCTTGAGAGTTTAGTGATGAAGGTGATCTTCGAAGCTGTTGTGATGTAACTCAAAGCTGATATTTGATTGGTACCTTATGCTCAAAGTCTATTGTTCCTCTTTACGAGTTTCATACACACACATTAACATCTTTCCCCAATAATTAGTAATAATAGTTAACAAAAAAGATGACAATGATATCTAAAGAAATAACCATGACATAGTTTCTCTATCTTATTCTAAATAAATCATAAGTTTAGAAACTACACTTACATCCACTTCTTATACAAGGACAAATGATGTTATTTCATGGATATAATGATCCATTCTATGGTCTCATCATTTCCCCACACCTAATCTCATTCATGTCCTCATGCATGCCACTATCTTTATCTGAAAAATCATGTTTGCTATATTCTTCATGACGTACTTATGCACGAGTTAGATTTTGTTCTTTTCTCATATTTCAAATGGGATTTTCAAATTGATTTCATTTGTACAAGTATAATGAAAATTAGATTTTAAAATCCTCTTAAATTCTTCAGTGAAAAGTTACCAATGAAAGTGGTCATTTGTATGCATTTATTCAAGGATAGGTTCTTGTGTGGAGGTTTTCCTGCTATCGTTAGTTTCTCTTTGATATAGGTTCTTGTGTGGAATTTTCATGTTCCTCCCCCACCATTTTTTAATGAGGTCAGATCATGTTCTTATGTTGAGAATATCTTGCTATGCCTATATATATTTGTTCTAACCACAACACAACTTTTGACATAAAATATGAAGTAAATCTTATATCATGTAATTCTCACAAAATAATCTTGAAAACTATATATCATTATCAAAGTCAAAATATATTTTCATTACCTTATTTTTGAATAAACCCAAATCCTTATCTTCTAAGGCTATTTTACCCCACACCTAATGTGATGCATGTCCTCATGCATGTCAAAGGAATGAAGTGTGGAGATATTTCACATATTAGATGTTGGCTCATTTTCCTGCTCCCCCACATCGAAACTTTTACAAGTAATGGAAAAATGGATCTTCATGTATTAACAAAACTTACAAGAAAATTTAAAAGTGAAATAAAAAAAAGTAAATACCTTAGCATAACTTTAGTTCTCCTTGTCTTTCTTGATGGTAACCAAATGGAAAATATTTAGAGAAAATGTTTGATAAATGGTAGTCCAAACTATTCTAAAAATGAGAGCACAAAAGTAAACAACCAAGTATTTATTTATTTTATTGAGGTTAAATGGGGGGATTTTTTTGAGCTACGGTCCCCAAACCATAGAAGTACATCAAAATAGAGGATAACCAAAAAAAAAACCAACCCTAACAAAGAGGATCCAAAAGACACAACACAAAGATAATTAAAGAACTAAAAAACCACTCCTACATAACCAAACAACTTATATTATTCCATACTTCCCTAAATGTCTTCCCAACATGCCTTCATGTTGCTAAGATTCATGTCAATTTCTTTGATAATGCTTTTGTTGTCAATGTTGTGAGTTCCTCTGTGCTTTGGCCTGAAGTCTCTTTTCCTTTACTTGTATAACTAGGGTCAAATAGGTCTTTAAGGTGCTCTTGAAGGTTTTCAATATTATGTATTCCTTCATTCATAGTACCTTTACTACAGTTTATAATGAAATTTAGTTTGTTCTGAAGATTGTCATTAACATGCTCAAGAATATCTACTTTGAAGCTGAGGTTTTCAATCTATAAATCTTCTTCTTTATCAATTTAGGCTTTGGATAGATTTTCATTTTCTTGTTGAATTATGTTCATCCTAATTTTGAGGCTCGATATTTCCCTCTTGAACCATCTCATGAGAGACTTTTGTTGCTCCAATTCTTCACTCAAAATGTCAATGTTCTCCTTGCTCTTGAGTGAGTTCGTAATTTGATTAAACTCTTTATTTTCATCTTTCTGGAACTGTTCATTCTCCTCTTTCTCAATATTATCTTTTTGGATCTTTTCCTTCTGATTCTCAATCCTTATCCCAATATTTATCTATGTATTAGAGGTGTCCTTCTTGACACTGCACTCTTCCCTCTCTTCACTATTGCTATCCATAATTACAAATTTCCTTACCCCCTTTTTATAGAGAGCGGTCTACTTCTTTTGGAAATCCTTAGATATAGTATTGTCTTTGACCTCATTGGTGTATTTAGAAGCTCCTCTTAGATGATTTTTAATCCCCTCTTATTCTTTCTTGGTTTTCTTTTCTATCTTAGTTTTTCTTTTGCAAATTTCATTTATCTTGTTGTCAGCACCCCTGCTCGAGCTACTCAGATATTTAATCCAAATTTTCTTAATCTTTGTCATGTCTAACAGTTCTTCTCTCATTTTTTCATCCTTTTTTGGAACAGATCTAGTATTAATTGATTCATACCCTTGAAGTATTTACAAGTGAGGAAAATAACTCCCTCGTTTCTAGGGGTTGTGTAGTTACCATTTTTGAATTTTTGGATGGAATTTTCCATAGATTTGAAAATGAAAAAAGGAAGACTAAAACCTATTCCATGTCTAAAGTAGTTTAACATCCTAAACATGGACCACCTAACAACATTGTACCAACCCTCTAATGTGACATATTGAACAAGATGAAAAACTAACTCAAAATATGATTTGGGTAAGGATTCCCTATCGAATCCATTATGTAGCTGATCCAACTATTCACCCTCCTCTAAAAATGCCTTTTTATCTAATTTGTAGTCTGGGAGTGTAGTAGCTTTTAGTTTCTTAAATGATCAAACCCATCACATGAGTAATCAACTCCTTTATGATTTCAAGTGTGACCCCATTAATTTTGACAACCCTTTCTTCCCAAGAGTTGAGAAACTAAGTAGACATGTGTCTATTGTAGACACCTAAAACTGGCCATGGATAACCTCGAACCAGGCTTTTGGCTAGTTTCCACCTAAAATATATAATTTGGCCTAAAAACACTAAAACATGCTAAATGATGTGAAACTAACATATTCAAATGTTGATTTTGGCAGGATATCCCTAAATGAGGCAATGCAATTTATGGGTTAGCTAACTTTGATCAATTCATTTCGAGTCAAAATGCCAAATTTGCACCTATGTGCTCTGGACTATTCTTTCCTATCAAATCTTTTGTGCAAGACTCATGCCTTTGTTATTTGTTGTTGGCAATATCCTAAGTGGAAATATGGTTCTAACACATCTGATAATGCCTTCTAATTCCAATCTAATTAAATTTAAGACTAATAATAGGGCATTCTGATTAATTTGAGTAATTTGTGCACAAAGTGCTTAATCATGCTTAAGAGCTAATTAACCCAAATTAAGGCTTAATCAAGAATTCTATGAAGATTTGTTGAATATTTGTTTTTAAAAATGAATATCGAATATCTACATCATCAAGTGACCTCATTTCTTGGGAAGACATCCCTAGGCCATAAATATCAGGATTCATGCCTCCCATGCCTCATCAATGCCTTCCATGATGCCTTTCATGCCTCTTAATTGCCCCTTTTCCCAATGCCATGATGAGGATAATTACATACTTAATTACAAAAATTAAATTAATCCTCAACCACACATCTCAATCTTGATATGGACAATTGAGGTTGATTCTGATCAAATCCAAAAATCTATAAATAGGAGGCCTCACAACATCATTTATAAGATTAATTAGTGCAAAGTATAATACAAGATTGGTTCAAAAAATCTTCAAGAAACTAGTGTTATAATGCCAAATTAAAATTAAGCCAAGCCAAGACACAAGCCAAAGGTGCCAAGGAGAGATGGAGGTAGACAAGCTTCCATTGCCAAGGACTTCATGAGCACAAACTGAGCAAGCCACCATTACAAAGGCATTTAGAGCATCTAAGGAAGGTGAAGGAATTCTTATGTTTGATTCTTTGCTTTTTAGTTGTGTTAGTCATTTGATTTTGTTAACTAAGCTATCCTTAGTGTCTAGGCCTAGAGATGCTATGCTATTAGTGTGTTTATTTCACTTTATTTTTATTTTGGAACTAACACCATACTAGCCATCTTCTCTTGAGTCAAATTTTTAGATCACATATGGCACACCCGGTGGGACTAGATGCATCCTACACCTAAAGGAGATCTTTTTGTAACCTTAAGAAACTTATTTAAGCTTTTAAAAATCTTGTAAATTGGTTTTCTAACTTTTTTTGTCATTTTTAGTTGCCACAATTTTTACACAATAACTAATGTCGGCAAAAATACCGACATCAATTACTTGGCTTAATCGATGCCAATCAGTAGAACTGACATTGGTCAAATCTCAGTTGGCCGTAACTGTCGATGGTATTAATCAACATTGGTCACTTTGTTTTTCCAAAAACACAGACTTGAGACCTACTTTTCTAAAGTTTCTTATTTTAAACTCAAAAGAGCTTCAAAGCTAAAAGACAAGCTAACAATTTTATTGCAGGACCAAGCTGGATATTTGCTCAAAACATGTTTAAATCACTTTTGCATGCTTAAAGTTGGATTAGGAACTTTGTTTTGGTGCTTAACAAGGAATTTTTAGATGTTTTTGGTGAATATTTTTCAAAGTTTACAACTAAGACCAAGGGGTCAAGTGAACACCACCAAACATTTCATTTGGGTTTAAAATTGAACACACTTGTTAATTCTTATTTGTAATAGTTGATTAGATTAATCCTGTTTGGAAAAAAGAGGAATGTTATATGTATGCTCTTCCATTTGTCTCCTATAGGGAACCCTTAGAATCAAAAGTGCCATTCCTCTTACAAGTAGCCTAGTCCAAGGCTTAGAAAGAATGTCGCCTAAAGTACTCCCTAAAAACTTGCTAAAGTTTGGGTGATCTTAAAAATGATCCTAGAGTCTTTCTATTTTCATGTTTTCTTTGTTTTTATACAACTTGGATTGCGAAGGGGATTCATCACCTCTCACAAGTTATTCAGGGAAGCTTTAACCTAGGGTTTCATCTCCCAGCATTAACTTCATTTGACTCTTTTTAGAGTTGCACATGGGATGTAGTGGAACTTAGACATCACACTACACTGAGCGAACAACAAGATGTAGTGGTTGTAAAAAGGACTAGACCTTTTTACAATAAGCCGAGTGATATAGACCCAAAATCCATGCTTTCCTTTTACATTGTTTGGCATGAAAGTCATTATGCAATTGATTCCCCTAGTGACATTCAAAACTTGGTAGTTTATCAACCCCACATGCCATACTCTTGTTAGGATTTGGATGATTATACTTAATGTATTTTGGTCATTTATCTTACTTGGTGTTTTTGAGACTAAAACTTCTTTGTTTTTTCATAAAGACATGTCAAAACCAATTTGTTTATACGTCACTCTTTTATCTAAAGAGGCATTATGCTGGCCATTTTACACCATACTTGTGCCTTGAAATTTTTTGATAAAAATTATTTGTGTGTGTGTCATTTGAGTTGTAGAGGGTAGTGTTATGCTACCCAAATCATGTCAAAACATTTTGAGCCTTTTAAGTCTTTTGAAACATAACATTGACCACATCATTTGAGTATGCTTATGTCATTAGGCTGCTCAATTTATTTCAATACTTGTTTACCATTATATCAAAATCATTTGTTTTAAACTACTTTGTGTATACCATTTAGACCTCTATCTTATGTCGTCATGCTGTCTAATCTTGTCTAGCTTGTTTGGTCCAATCCTAGTTTTCAACATTGAGTTTTCAATTAACCTTGTCAAGTTTGGATCCAAACATTGATTGATTTCTATTTAGGCCTTAATTCGTGGGGTCGATACATAGATCTTTCTCTTTTGGGTTACATAACTTTGGTTAATCGACTACCTAAATTTGAAAATTATTGATGGTTTGTTTATTTAAAGCCTATCCTTATCATTGTTTGTGCCTTTATTTGGGAGAACACAACATTTTTCAAAGAGCCTTTTATCTTATGCCTTATGCCAACTAATCATGTTTATGTTTGATTCTGTGTGCCAGGTTTATGTCAAAGTTGTTTGCAAACTTGTTAGATTAAATCAAATCACATCAACCTTTATTTCAAGTCTAGCTTTTGACATTGTTTGGCTAAAAGTCCTAGCATGCTTGTTCTTTTGAGCCTAGCGTTTGACTCTATGTTTGGACAAAAGACCTAGCAACTCAACATTTTCCCTTTCCTAGTTTAGACCTTATTTGGAACACTTTGACCTAGACCTTTGACATGCTAATTTTTATTTAGATGCTTGACCTTTTGTGAATGTGACATTTGACATTAGACATTTAATGTTAGGTTATTTTATGCCAAGTCTTAGCACAAATCATTTTAGAGATATGACTCCAATTTCAAACCACATTGGAGATACATCTCCACCTTTTGACCAATTTAGACCAAGCTTATACCATTTGTTCTTTGGACATAGTTTTTTTTAGAATTTGTAGAACTCTAAGCCTTTTTGTTTTGAAGATTTTATCATTTACTTAGATATGTCTCGCTACACTTATGGTGGAGTCACTTACAATCCAACTTATGATAGAATGGCTGAACAAAATGAATTTTATTTATTTTTTCAAGACCCCAATGATGCTAATATGGTTTGTGAGACAGATTTCTATCTACCTCATATTAATCATTCATGGGAACAAAGCCATGAAGTAACTTACGACCTAACTCGAGACCTTGATTGGTATGAAAAGGCTTGTGAAAATGACTTTGAAGACCCAACTATAGATAATATTTTTTGGGATATGAATCCATACCCTCTTTAAAATAATTATTACATGGGACATAGCCAAGAACCAACTTATGATCCAACTCACGATTGGGATGATATGGTTTATGAGGAAGACTTGGATGCTTTTGCTTGTGCAAACAATCAAGTTTCATGATGTCCTTTTGCTATTTGATCATCGACTACCCCTAACCCTCCTTTGGATTATATAAGCTATCAAGCTTTGCAATATCTAAGGAATACCATTACCATTCTTAGACTTAGTCCTTTGGCTTGCATGAGAAATCAAGGTCCACAATGCCCCATCATCATACTAGGTACTAGTCCTTTGGCTTATGCAAGAAATCAAGCCCCATAATGCCCTATCATTACCATCTTAGGACTTTATAATTTGTCTCATGCAAGAAATCATGCTCCCTAATACCCTACCATTATCCAACTATAAGTCATTCCTCATCTAGTACCAATCCTAACCAAACCTCAATTGATCCAATCTTTTGAAGACCAAGTTTTGTTTAGATCTGGTATTTTCCAACTCATTGGAAACCAAGGCCAAGAGAAACAACCAATCCAATATGTTTTTATTGAATTAACCATTTATGATAAGTCAACCTATGATAAATTGCTTATTAATCATATACTAGTTGTCAAGGAGTCTCTCTCTGATGAGCCAACCTTTGTTGAGTCTCTTCTTAATGATTATAAGTACCTTTTGGCAAATCATTACCTTGACCATGTGCCTATTTTTCAAGAGCCTCCTATTGACAATCTAGTCTCTAAAGAGTTATCTCTTGACCTTTTTCCAATCCTAGAGGAATCTCGCTTTAACAAACTAGTTTTTGTGGAGCTCATTGTGCCATCACAAGTTATTACTTGTCTAAAACCAAGAATTCAACAACACATCATTGTAATAGAGTACCCATCAGATGAAGAATTAGAGTTAGAGTCAGGTTCTATTCTTGGATCAACATTAGATTTAGCATCAAAATTAGAATCAACATCAGTTGCGACATTAGATTCAGAATCCCTTTAGTTAGAGTCAGATTCAGATAAAGAATATGTTTAGGGATGTTACAATATTGGTTACACATGCCTTAAAAATAAATTTAAATACATTTGTGATCCTTTTATAGTTTTTTAGGATGAGTACTTCAACATTGACATAAGTTTTCCTAGTATCTTCTACGAGGATTGTGTAACCTCTCCCCATTTCATTACCAATCTACAAGTCATTACCATCAACCAAAATAGCCATATCATTGACATTCCATCTCCCACAAGTGTCGATTGGGACTGCCAAAATCACACTTTGTTGACTGCATCCATGGCGACATAATAGTTAAAGAAGAGCAAGGAGGCCAAGACCACATTCATGTAACAGAAGAACACTCTCCTAGTGAGAATTTTTCAAAAGTGCTAGAAGACAATCAAAGTCAAAAGTCCACATTCTTTAGTGAAACCTTCTCAAAGGCTCTATGGGACAATCAAGACAACTTCATTGGTGAAAACATCATTAAGGCACTAATAGCTGAGCACAAAAATTCTTCATTATTTACTGAAGACAAAATCAAAGAGCAAATCAAAATAGCTTCTAATATACAACCTAATTAGATGGTAGCTAGTCTTAAGATCAAACAACAAATAAAATTGATTGTCCTGTTGAGAGAACAAGTCTTCGGCCCCACCACAACTAAAATTATGTCAAATCTCACACTAGCAACATTACATATGACTGAAATCCCTAATCTTCATTTATTTTCCCACCATTATACATTCCATTATCATCTACCATTCCATTTTACATTCAAATTTACCATCCATTATTTGTCCCTATTTACCATCCATAGTTACACTTTCCTTTATAGAGGCTATAAAGATACCTTGTCTCAATGCTCGAAGGAATCAAAATCAATGACCAATGAAGATCACAAAAGCATTCTTAGTAACCAAATTTGTAGGCCATTTTTGATAGAGAAATTATTTAGATGAGGCATATGATAGCAATTAACATGATCAAGTACTATATTTGTTTCATTTGTTGATTAGGACGTGCATCTCCCCATCAACAAGAACAATAGAATCAAAAACCACACCCAGGCCAAAAACATGTATCATACCATTTCACACTACCATTGCCATTGTTACATATCCTTTTGCCATTATTGTATATTCCAACCATTTACCCCCATCACTTGGGGGCAACCCTTTTACTATTTTATCCAATTTATCAAACCATCATTATCCTTAGCAATACCTGCCATCCTATCATTCTATTCCTATTTAGAGTAAATCCTATTTTTGATCTTGGGTCATTTGGTTCTTCTTACACCTTTTTGGGGGGATTCCAATCAAGTTTTAACAATCAATCTGATCCGTGTTTATAATGACAATCTATGAAATTAGTGTTGCAGTTGATTTGGCAAGATATCTTTCATCCTATATCTACATTTGTTTATGTGAACCTGATTATAACTACCTATGGGCAAATTGATGTCTCACTAGTCTTGCTACTAATTATAACCACCTATGGGCATACTAGTATCATTGGCCTAGGCCGTTGTATCCTAGTTATAATCGCCTATGGGAAAATTAGGGGCAACACTTGTTTGTCATGCATTGACACACCACCATATCATCATTGTTTTCATTTGACTAGCTTTTTGCTGGATTTGAGCACTTGTTGGGACCTAGTTGGTTTTCCCCCACCTTTTGTGTGGATGGAATTACTATGACTTGAGGTTATTTCAGGACTATGTGGGTCATGCTCAATTTGTGTTGAGGTCACCTTAGTCCCCTTTTTCATACACTCTCACCATTTTGTGAGCAACCTAAGACAAACACTCTCACCGTTTTATGAGTAGGTATCTTATCATTCTCTAATGAGTTAAGATACCCTCAAAATTCTAAAAACATTCATAACATTTCAAAAATCTAAAAATATTTGTTTTATCTAAGCCTAGTTAGTTATCCTCAATCTGCCTTACTGGGGCATTGTCATTGTTAGGATGCTTTATTTTGATTTTGTTTTTAAGATTTTTATTTGTTTACTTATTTCAGGTTGTTTGTTTGTTCACTTGCTTGTTTGTTTGCTTTCAACACTGTTGCCTTGACTCAGTCTGTATGTATGCATTGGGTGATTCCTTGCACACATTATTCTTGAGTCTATCCATATTCATATGTCAACATTATCATCATAGTTTTTATCATTGGTGCATTATTTTTAAATTTTTATTGGATTGGGAGTAAGTCCTTACTCATATTTTTGGCCAAGTCTTCATGATGTTCTATCAAGAAGCCTACCATCACATGCTATAACAAAAATCAACTTCATGAAGGTCTAAAATCAATGAAGCTACAAAAATTTCTCCTTAGTACCTTGGCAAATCCTTCCATCCCACCCTTGATTAAATCAACCCAGTGATCATTCTAGTTGTATCATTACTAATCAAGACGAGCATATCCTCATTGGCAGGTACAATTGAATCATTTCTAATGATCAATCTTATTCTTCTATCCATTTCTTTCATCATTATGTGCCCACTCATCTTTAATCTATATTCTATGTTATATCTTTGAGTTATTCTTGCTTAATCAGCCCTAACTGGGGCACAATTATCTTTAGCCAATCTAGGTCTTTTTAATGATTATAACGGCCTATGGGCAAATCATTATTTTGACTTTTATTCTTGATTATAACCACCTTTGGGAAAATTAATATCCTTTTTACATCAATGCATACAAGCATTTTCTCATTTGGATTAATCTCAACTACGGGTTAATTCCACCTTTCTTCTTGTTTCTTTTTGAGGGACCGTCCATCAACAAATGTGATGACCACTCCCTCGAGGGGGCATCATCATAGGCTTCCCAAAAGCCATTTGGAGATTTGTTCTTCAATCATCATCTTCTTTTTGGCATACATGCCATTTCTCATTCTTTGAGAAGACATTGTTTTGCCTATAGTTTGCAACATCTTCCCAAACAAGGGCAAACTGTAGAACCTAAAACTAGCCATCGATAACCTCCAACCAGGCTTTTGTCTAGTTTCCACCTAAAATACATAATTTGGCCTAAAAACACTAAAACATGCTAAATGATATGAAACTGACATATTCAAATGCCGATTTTGGCCAAGGTATCCCTAAATGGGGTAATGCAATGTATGGGATAACTAACTTTGATCAGTTCATTTTGAGTCAAAATTCCAAATTTGCACATGCGTGCTCTAGATTGCTCTTTCTTATCAAACATTTTGTGCAAGATTCATGCCTTTATTATTTGTTGTTGGAAACATCCTAAGTGGGAATATAGTTTCAACACATCTGATAGCACCTTCTAATTCCAATCCAGTCAAATTTATGACTAATAACTAGGCATTCTGATTAATTTGAGTAATTTGTGCACAAAGTGCTTAATCATGCTTAAGAGCTAATTAACCCAAATTAAGGCCTAATCAAGAATTCCATGGAGACTTGTTGAATATTTATTTTTAAAAATGAATATTGAATATCTACATCATCAAGTGATCTCATTTCTTGGGAAGACATCCCTAGGCCATAAATGCCACAAATATCAGGATTCATGCCTCCCATACCTCATCAATGCCTTCCATGCCTCTTAATTGACCCTTTTCCCAGTTCCATGATGAAGACGATTAAAAACTTAATTCTAAAAATTGAATTAATCTTCAACCACACATCTCAATCTTTAAATGGATGATTGAGGTTGATTCTGATCAAATCCAAAAATCTATAAATAGGAGGCCTCACAACATCATTTCTAAGCTTAATCAGTGCAAAGTTATAATGCAAGATTGGTTCCAAAAAGCTTCAAGCAACTAGTGTTATAATGCCAAATTGATTCCAAGCCAAGCCAAGCCACAAGCCAAAGGTGCCAAGGAGAGATGGAGGTAGACAAGCTTCAATTGCCAAGGACTTCATGAGCACAAACCGAGCAAGCCACCATTACAAAGACATTTGGAGCATCCAAGGAAGGTGAAAGAATTTTTGTGTTTGATTCCTTTCTTTTTAGTTGTGCTAGTCATTTGTTTTTGTTAACTAAGCTCTTGCTAGTGTCTATTCCTAGAGATGTTATGCTATTGGTGTGTTTATTTCACGTTGTGTTTTATTTTGGAACTAACACCATACTAACCATCCTCTCTTGAGTCAAATTCCTAGATCACATCTATTGAGTCCCTCAATGTTATCCATAAATATAGCAAGATCCCCCACCTACAAGACATTCTAGACTTTGCTATTAGATTTGACCTCTATTTATAGCTTGGGATCTATTTTGTTAGGTAAGCCCATATTGATAATACTATTTGCATAGGGCTCTGAGATGCCTTTTCTATTTCCTCTATAGCTCCAATCTAAAGCATCATTAAGACTACAATGAGATGAATTATAAGTCTCAACACATTTTTTAAATTTTTATAGATGCTTCTCCTAAAATTAAATTAGAATCAATGGGTCTAAGTTCCCACATGTTTGACAAACTCATAATGTCTCCCCTATACATAAGGAATAGAACTAGGGAATTATATACTAATAGAAGATTTTTTCCCTTCATTGGAAATTCTTATTGATAATTTTCTAGGTAGGTTCTCATGGTTTAGCCACATTTTGAAACCCATATTGCTAGTTCCCTCATTGGCAAACTAGTCTAGAATTCCATTACCTTCCTTGTACGTGTGTTGAATGTGCAACTGTTAGAAAGAGTTTATAATTATCTTGGCTTCATCACTTATATTTTTTATAGTCTAGCTTATGGGGTGTTTGCCAATTAAATAATTGACAATGTTCATGGAGTCCCCTTCTACCAATAGCTTTTGGATATTAAGTTGTTTAGCTAATTTGAGGCCCCAAAAGGTAGCTAAAGTCTCTGTCCAGTGATTAGTCTTAGTGCCCATATATTTTTCATAGGCCTCAATTAGTTTCCCTTCAACATCTCTAATGATTCTTCCTCCTCTAGTAATTTGTAGATTCCTTTTTTATGCACCATAGAAATTAAGTTTCAACCATCCTTCAGTTGGGGATTTATATTTAGTTCTCTTTCAAATTTCCTCCTTAGGATCTTGTTTTCCTATGACTATTAGATTAATTTTTAAGTTTTGTATAGGTAACCATTGAAAAGGGTGGAGTTATTTCCTTTTTTTATTTTGATTCAGTTGTAATTCTTCTTAATAGTTGAGAAGATTCTTTCACATGTCACTTTACTAGTGTACTTCTTCTCCTTAAAGATGATGTTGTTTCTAGCTCCCCATATCCCCCACTAAATATGTAGAAGGGTAAGGTTCCATATTTACTTTAGATGGGGATTTTTAAAGGGGCAACTCGAGGACAACCAAAATTCAATTGGGGTTCCTAGGTGGGCCCATGAGATGTTGAATTTCCTCAAGACAAAAAATCCACACTTTCTATGTGAAGGTGCAGTTAATGAGAAGGTGGGAAACAGTTTCATTATCTTCTTTGCATAGGACACATCTATTTGTTATAATGCATCCTTTTTATCTTAAATTGTCAACTGTCAAAATCTTTTCTTGTATGACAACCCAGGCAAGAAACATATTTTTGGGGTGATGAATTTGTTCCAAACTCCTTTCCATCTCACCTCAACATCTTGATTTTGGGAGATCATTTTGTACCCAAATTTGATATTATAGGTCCCATAAAATGAATCATTACACATTAGCTTATCCTAATTTATTTTAGTAATATGAATGGTTTGGAGGGCCCTATTCAAATCTTTGATTTTGATCTTTTCATTGTGATTTACTCCATCTAGGCTGATATCTATCCAATGTTTAAAACCATTTCTCATTTGCCAATAATCTGCAACAAACTATCCATATTTATACATTATATTCTCTTGTATGTGTTGCTCAATATTCCTCTGATTGTGAAACAAATATGTTTTCTATTTGTCTCCCCAAAATTTTATACTCCTACCATTTCCCATGTGCCAAATGGATCCTTCAAGAATGATCTTTTTGTTTTTAATTAGAAAGTTTCAGATGTGTGACCCTCTAATGAACTGCTCATCTTTCAAAATGATAAGAGGGTTCCTCCCTTGAAGGTATTTGTGAGATAATATCTTACCCAAGGTTGAATTAGTAGTTATGAATCTCCAAACAAACTTAGATATCATAACTTTATTGATCCTTTAAAGATTTCTTATGCCTAGACCTCTAAATCTTTCGCTGTTTCAGATTTTGTTCTAAGCAATTAGGTAGAATTTACTCCTACCTTCATAATCATTCCATAGGAAGTTTCTTTGAATTTTGTTGATAATTTATTCCACTCCTTTTGGTAGTTTGAAAAGAGAAAGAGTATAGATTGGAAGGTTTTGAAGAACCGATTTGATTAAGACAACTTTTCATGCTTGGGAAAGGAGTTTCCCTTTCCACCCTACTAGTATTTTTTGAAATCTTTCAATTAACAAGTTCTAGGAACTTAATTATAGTTTATTACTGATAAGAGGCATGCCAAGGTAGGTATATGGTATATAATTTATTTGACAACCCAAGATCCCTGCAATTCTAATTTGTCTTATTTTTGTAGTATTAAATAAGTAAACTGAGCATTTGTCAAAGTTGATTTTTTGATTTGTTGCTTTTTCATACATGACCAAAACTCTCTTTAAGGTCCTTGCTACCTGGATAGATGCTTTATCCAATAAGATAGTATCATTCACAAACTGATGATGAGTAATGGGCTCTGCCTGCTTGCCTGAATTAAAGACTCTAAGTTGTCCATCCATTAAAACCTTAGAAAAAACCTACTTAGAGACTCCACCATGATAATAAATAAAAAAGGAAATAGAGGGTCCCCTTGCCTTACTCCTTTGACACTTCTACAATATCCATGAGCCACTCCTATAAAAAGAACAAAGAACATGTAGGTGGATATGCAGGCTCTGATGATTTTACTAAATTTTTCATTAAAACCAAATTGGATCATCACCCGGTCCAAGAAGTTCCAATCTAATCTATCATAAGCCTTGGCCATATCTAACTTGAGAATCATGGTTGCCTTTTTACTAATCTCCATAGAATGAATAGCTTCATGAACAATAATTACTCCATCTTGGATTTGTCTTCGCAGGATAAATCTCCCTTGTTGAACCTATATAATTTTCTCCTTGATAGGTTTTATTCTCATGGTGATGAGTTTATTTTTTGTGAAAAAAGAAACCATTTTTTGGTTTTCAACATTCCTTGTTTATTTTTTATTTTACCTTTGACTGACCAATAAGATGGTTTTCCAATCAAGGCTTATTTTCTCATACTTGGTTTGACAGCAAGCTAGTTTTCAAACCAAAACTACAACAATGCCCAAGGGTTTTCATCATTGGTTTTTGTTTTTGAAAATTTTAAGAAATGATGACAGGAATTTGTTAGTAATAGACTGTGTGACATTGTTGTACTACTTCAGACCAATGGTTGAATTTATCCATATGTATATCATAATTGTTTACATTCCTTCATTGTTAATCTATGATGGATATATGCTAATATTATCATCTAAGTTTTTGAAAGATAGCTCATGATGTTATATCATAGTCTAGCTCCACATCATGAGACTGTCTTGTAAAAACCTAAAATAAAATCTTTCTAGACAAGCATAATATCATTAATACCAAAGAATGTATTAATGCCAACACTTTAAATGATACATCAAGAAAATTATACCATATTCTAAATAAATAAATTACAACCTAATTAGGAATGGTTTATGGTTCAAAAATTAGTATTATTTATAATATAAATTTACTCCAAAAAATAAGAACTCCTTTAGATAAGTTCTCTTATTATGAAAGTTGATATGGTTTCGATTAATTTTTGATGGATGGAAATGGATGGAATAGAATGTCATCAATTCTTTTTATTCATGAACTGTGCAAAAAATATTAACTATTATATGTATAGGGAAGATAAAGCTATATTTCTAAGTAATTGATAGAAACTTATTAAAATTTTATCAATTCTAGATGTTGATCTTAGGTGGTGGCTTTAAGAGCTAAAATACATACCTAGATAATTAAATTTTGAAGTTCATTATTTTCCTTGAGTTGCAAATAGATTTTGCATGGCTCCTTTTGTAACTAAAAACTCTATGTTATTCATCAACAACTTGGTCTAAATATTCATTATGTTGTGCAAGTTTTAGCATGAAGAATTAAGAAGATAGTGATTTTTCCACAATCTCTCCACTATCTTCTTCTTTGATTGGGACATCAAAAAGTGAGGGTCTATGGGTGGCATCCCCTAGCGGGGTTAAAGGGCAATGATCCTTATGCACGATAGGGTGGGGTTGAGGGGTGGAGCCCCTTGAATCCAAACCCAATTTACCAATTTTGGAAACACAAATTTTCTTATCATCAAATATATTTATATGGTTTCATGTCATTTCTAAAAAGTTTGATGAAAACATGTAATTCTTGCTAATTTTTAGCATATGCATCACTCAAAAATGATTAAAGACTTGGCCCTATATCACTTCTATGCAAATTTGGTGTGTTGTTTTTTATGTTAGTTTTTCCTAGAATGTAAGTCTGATTGTTTTTAGACTATCATTTTTTTCCATAAACTTTAACATCTATGTAAACTAACAGTAAACACATAAAATGAAATAAACAACTAGCATTGAGACTAGATTAATTAAATTTTTTGTGTATTTTTAGTTGTAAGCGATTCTCAAAAAATATTGACACTTTGCATGCAATCAAAATGCATTTATATTTCCTATCAGACGTCGTTGCTATACTTTAGAAAGAATCCCAAAAAAAATTGCAAAAACATAGAAATCAATAAAAAAGAAAATAGAAATTGAAATGTTTAGCTCCTTCAATGTAAGATCCATAACCTCAACAATCATATATGCTAAAAATTAGTGAATTCACAATAAAATCAATGATTATGTATGACTTACCATTAATGTTGGGATGTGGTTATTTTTTCCATGAAAAATTTGGAACAATATCTCTATTTTTGTGCATGTAGTGATTTCAAATCCATTACATGACCCATTCCAATAATTGTGTGAGTCTTTTAAGTGAAAACATCTAGAATATCCCAAAAAATATGTGCAAATCAATTATGCACTTCTTCTAGTAAAAATAAGATCTTTTTTTTATAAAAGAATTCACTTCTACTTCTACCATGATCTATGTTGCATGTGATTTCTTATTATTTTGAACTTGTTAAATCCATTTGACCCACATGGAATTTGTCCAAAATAACTAACATTTATGTATAACAATATGTTTGCATGTAATATTTTGGGAGGATTGATTTGTGCATTATTTCCAATATCTATTTGTATGAATCTCTCCAAAAACTATGTCAATTATGAAAGGGATAAATATATGCAAAAAAGTCATTAAAATTATTTCTACATATCACACATAACAATTATTTTTGTCAGCCATACCAGATTTCCAGAATGGAGTCGATTCTACAGGTATTGCCAACTTCATCCAAAGTAAAGAGATCACAAGTGTTTTAACAGAGTTGGAGTAATAATTCCAGAGCTTTTCAACATATGTCATACATAATTTTTTAGATTTAATCTCTCAAATGTAGTGTCTTGATCAACTATTACTACATCAGTAATTGCTAAAAAGATAAAATGGTCTTACCCAAAATATTGAATACCTAACATTGTTTGTAGCTTAGGTGTCTTATTTTGGTCTTTGGTAGTCTCTACATGAACTATCTGATTATTACAACACCATCTCTTTATAAACTTCAGCCATCCCTTTGTAAACTTTAACCATCTCATTATTTCATTCTTGATTGCATCAACAACTAAATCTTCCTTCATGATGTTAGCGGTTATATTTTTTCTACACAATAGTGTTCGTATGAGATTGGGGGTTTTATTTTTAGAATTTTAATTTAAATTCCTAATTGCATTAAAATAGATTCTAATCTATGTTTACAGGAAAATTAATTATAATATATTTTGTAGAGAAATAATTTCTAAAGGAACTATCAACTCTCTCCAAAAACTATGTCAATAATGAAAGGAATAAATATAGCAAAAAAGTCATTAAAATCATTTATACATTATCACGCATAATAATTATATCTATTAGCCATACTAGATTCAGAATGGATTCAATTCTAAAGGCAAAACTACCAGATAAAATCATAAGTGTTTTAGTTGGATCAATAGTTTTCTTTTCAACATATGTCATATATAATTTTACAACTTTAATCTCTCAAATTTGTGTTTTGATCAATGATTGCTACATCAGTAATTGTTAAAAATGAAATGTTCTTACCAAACTATTGAATACCCAACATTTTTTCAGCTTAGATGCCTTACTTTAGTAGCTACATGAACTATCTAAAAAATTGCAATGCCATCTCTGTGTAAACTTCAACCATCTCTTTATAAACTTTATCAATCTCATAATTTCATTCCCAACTGCATCAATAACTAAATCTTCCTTCATGATGTTAGCAATTATATTTGTTCTACACAATAGTGTTAGTATGAGATTGGTGGTTTTGTTTTTAGAATTTTAATCTAAATTCCTAACTGTAAAAAAATAAATTCTAATCTATGTTTACAGGAAAATAAATTCTAATATATCTTGTAGAGAAATAAATTTTAAAGGAACTATCAACTAAGTATATCCTGTCATAAAATTTGCAAAGAGACATTCCCTCTCACTAAGAACTTTGTTTATCTACTACCACTAGACAATTCTCTTAGAAAATTATGAATCTCCTAATAACACTATGGTCTCTGACAATGGTGCTAAAAATGATGAGGGTTATCAATATTCTTCATTAAATAATGTCAATTCATGGCTAGTGTCTGAAGGTAATATACAATAAGAGAAAGAGATATCTAATAAATGGTCCCTTTTACCAAACTCGACACTTCTAGAAATTAAATCATGCATGCAATAAATTAAATCAAACATGCAAAAAAGTAAATTACTAAATTCAAAAAGAAATGATAAACAAAGAAAACACCTGGAGGTTCACAATAAATTATATAGAAAGGAATATCTACATGACATAAAGGGAAAAGACAACAATTCACAATAAAAAGATAGTTACATCACAAAGAAGTAAACATAAACACATGGATCCATCTTCCTTGGAATTAGTGCCCAACCCATTCCTTGGAAGAGTATTTTATTCAGAATCAAAGATGTTTATGCCATAAAGTTCAAAATGAATTATTCAAATAATAGAGAGAGAAATATATTAATTTTTCTTCAATGGTGTGGAAGGTTCTATTTATAATCTACCAGAATATCCTTCTAAGGCCATGGGATCATACCAAGACTTAAAATCATTTATTTTGTCCTGTTATATTACCATTTTGGAATGATATCTATTCAAGGAAATGATTAATTCCCAAGAATAGAAAATATTGCTTTGTTGATCATCTCGAGAGTTTAGTGATGAAGGTGATATTTGGAGTTGTTGTGATGTAACTCAAAGATCATCCTTGATTGGTACTATATGATCAAAATCTAATATTCCTCTTTATGGGATGCATATACACACATTAACATCTTTCCCCAAGAATTAGTAATAATAGTTAATAAAGAAGATGATAATGATTTCTAAAGAAATAACTAAGAAATTTTTTCTATCTCATTCTAAGTAAATCATAAGTTTAGAAACTACACTTAGATCCACTTATTATACAAGGAAAAATGGTGTTATTTCATGGATATAATGAGTCATTCTATGGTCTCATCAATGGGCCTACAGAGGGTCACTTTGTACCCAAAATCATAGCAATACAAATAATGAGAGTTGGGTATTATTGGCCTAGTTTGTTCAAGGACTCTTATGCATGGGTAAGGAGGTGTAAAAAGTGTACATTTTTCATATAAAAATAATAGCTTGCATCTGTCCCTCTAAATTCTATTCAAGTGGAACAACCATTCATGAAATGGGGTCTTGATTTCATTGGTATGATAAACATCCCTTCAAGTACAGGCCATAAGTGGGTGCTTACAACTACTGACTACTTTACAAGATGGGTGGAGAAAATATCCCTCAAGGAGGCCAATGAAATTTTAGTCCTTGACTTATATGAAGGCATAGTAACTAGATTTGAAATCCCTTCCACCATAATTTTTGATAATGTAATGTCATTTAGTGGTGTAAAGACAAGTGACTGGGATCTCAAACATGGCATATACATAAACACTTCTTCCAAATACTATTCTCAAATAAATGGACTAGTAGAGTCCAACAACAAAAAAATGATTATAATAATTAAGAGGATAGTGATGGAAAATGTAAGAACTTATCACACCAAGTTGAAGACAACCTTATGAGTTGATAAGATTACCCCCAACAGAGCTATTGGTAACTCACCATACATGTTTGTTTATGGGAGTACAAATTAATTATATATCTATAATTACTAGCCCTAAAATTAGCACATCAACTTGAAATGGTGGAGAGTGATCCCATGGAAATAAGGTTGACAAAGATGATGGCATTGAAGGAGATAAGAGACCATGCCATGTATACCATGGAGTGTAATTAGGCCCAAGTCAAGAATACTTTTGATATGAGTTTTGTTTGAAGATCATATCAAGAATGAGACCTTATGTTAAAGTGGGATGAGGATAGGGCCAAAGATGGTAGGCATACCAAGTTTGATACATTATGGAGTGGGCCCTATGTTATCACTAGCTACAAATAACATAATATTTTTTAGCTTTCAAATCTGAGTGGAGAAGAGTTAAATATCCCAATCAATGGGATACATTTGAAATCATGTTATTAAAGTCAATTTGAAGCCTTGCATATATTAGGATAGGTATTTATTTTCATTAAGTATTCTTAGCATAGGTTTACTTGTTTATTTTTACTATTAGCCTTTCTCCAAGTGTCTTCTAACACATGTGTGTGTGTGGTGTGTGTGTTGTGAGAGTTTTCCTCAATTTTTAGTTTGTTTTCAATGTTGTTATTAGGTTTAAAGTTTAGTATGTCTTCATTTTAAGTAGCATTCATGATCCCATAACCTAATGGACTATCAAGGCCACTAGTCTAAATGCATAACAAGCATGCAATTCCAAGAGGTCGCCAAAGATGTTAATTAACATTGGCCATCATTATTTAGTAGAATTTCAAAAAATTTCTATCATGTTCTTAACTTTGTTGATATCCATCTAAAGGATCTAGTTTTGGTTATGGTTGGTCTCATAGTGAAAAGCATTGTGTTATTCTTAGTATATTTCAGAGTACCTTATGGTGGTCTGGCTAGAGGTGGAGTCAAAATACCTAGTCTCGTCATCAAATTCACTCAATATGGTCATCTCCAAAGTGTTTAACATAGATTAATGTAACTTTGAAAATGTTAAGGTTTGATTGTAAAATTCAAGGTAAAGCTTCAACCATTGTTAGACAAGAAGATAGAGACCCTCCAAGGAGAAATGTGTTCCAAGATGAGCAAACAGACCAAGGAGCAGAGCTAGTGAGTTAACAACATTGAACTTCCAAGCATTTTGGAGAAGTTAAAATACTTTTGGAAAGTTTAAGGCAATCATTTTCTTTAGATATCTGACATGCTCTAATGTTATAATGAGACTCACTATGAGAAATCAAATATGAGGGTCTAAATATTATTGTATAAGAGTCTTCCATGTCATTTAACACTTGTTGAATGTTGTAATATATGTACCTTGACCATACATATTACCCAAGTTGTCTTAAAGTCCATCTTCCAATGTTGGAATATTTTTATAACTACCTACTTATCATTTTTAACATTTAAGCCATGAATAATGAAGAAGTTATAGGGAAAAAAATGTGGAAAATGCTTTTATACATCACTCCACCACCATAGAGGTCAAGAGAGACTCCATAGCTACCTGGTTCAACAACTCCAATAGGGTAAGGAAGAAGGACAAGCAGTTTGTTGAAGAAAAAAGGCTTGTGAAGGTCTTTTGGCAAAGGGTTTGTATTAAAGATCAACTCCTAAGCCTCTTTAAGGCTCTCTAGTATCCTTAGAATTAAATATATGATTGAGAAGAAGTGACAAGTTTAAAAAAGATAAAAACCTATTTCTTTCCTCCATCATGCTTTACATGTCTGCTAGGCAAACTCAAGAAGGGTCAATGGTTTGGTGTCAGTACATAGAGGAGAGAGAAGATCAAGATCAATTCTCTTGGGGAAAGAGGGGACCCTATGTCATTTCAATTCATAACTAGAGTTAGGATATTTACACCCTGAGCTTTATGAATCATTCTTAATGAGATAAGGTGTCTAAAACCCTCTCAAAACCCCAAAAGCTTGATTTTGGGCAGTTTTAGAGCATTTTGAGCTCATTGGTGTAAATGGAGGATTATATGATTTCATGAAATATCCTATTAGTCCTCCCATATGTCTCTCATCATCTATTTAGCATGTGCCAGCAACATTTGAGGAAAACCTTCATATTGGAGGAGTTGCAGACCTATGTGAAAGGTTACAACTAGGTTTTTTTGTTGGTTTTGGATGTTTTTTAATCTCAAGTAGACCTTAAACAATCTATATCAATCTCATACTCATTATTGGAATCTCCTCAGGTTTTAGGTAGTGGACCTTGGGATTCATTGACACTAGTTTTCTCCAACAATGGTCTTAATTGTGAGAGAGAGTTGTAGGCCTGTGATTGATGAACAAGTTCCTAATGCATTATTGGAGTATCTATATTGATGATAAAGTCCTAAAACAACTTGAAATGTTCTTGTTGGTGATTTATCTAAATCAATATATTAAATATCCTCTAAGCTTGTGAACTAAAGAGGTGATCAAAGATCAATGTGCCCATACATAATAGTAGACTGTAGGTCTACATATTAGATGTGAGAATGCTTGACAAGTTTTGCATGTTTCCTCAGTGGAAGGATTCTCAATATAATAGTAAACTTTACTTTAATCTTAGTTGGATCATCCAAACAAGGAAGATCAGTCATATGGTGAGAGAGGAAGGTGTTAAGCCTAAAATAGAGACCTACAGTTCTATCTACAAGGTAAGCGTAAAGAAGCAAGTCTTGTAATGACCACAAAGTTTGAGAAGCTATATGAGGTAGAAGAGATATCAGGGAATAATTTGGAAAAATTGAGATTCTAGTAAAAAAATAGAACACTAGAATGGCTGTCATTTGAAAGAAGCACCTACATGTTTGTGGTAAGAAAGTGGATAGAAAATAGCAAGTTTTGCATGGGATATAGGTTATGAGAGATTAAATGGAGTCTATATTACATGGAACAAGTTTTAAGAATATTGAAGATCTTTACTTTGAAGGGAGATCATAAAACATTAAGCTTCTTTATTTGAAGAGTGTTTTAGGACTATTGAAAACCTAAGAGAGCAATAGTGATCTTGAGTTCATCTTGGAGAAACTAGTATGGGATTGGTTTATCATTACTATAAATAGTTCAAGGATATATCGTATATTAAATTGAGCTGTAACATCCCCACTGGGATCTACCTAGAAATACATGATTTTTTTAATTTAAAAATATATGCTTTAATTAGATTAGCCTATAAGAATCTAATTAGTGATCCATATAAAATACTATAAGTACGATAACTGTAAAATCAACATATGACATTATTCATCACTAATCACTATTATCACAAAAAATACATTATAACTAAATATAGAAAGTAATTACAGCTCATCATGATAATTTTTTACTAATAAATATAGTACAATGTACATATATAAGATACATAGCTTCATAGAGTTTAAGTTTCCTAAACTCTAGTATCTATGGCAATCTCAAGTGTTGTCATTAAGTAAGTAATATTGTGGGGAGGGAAAGCATCATTCTAGTGCTTTTCCACACCAAATATGGACCATAGATCCCTCACACAATTCTCCATCAGGGAATGACCCTCTCTTCACAGATGAGTAGATAATGACGATGAAGGAATCTAGAGAGACAAGCTAGTACCCATGTGCTATATGACTTCTAAATAAAAATATGTAGTGTACTATAAAGAAATATGTTCTAACAAGATATCACACAAACATGTAAATCATACACATGAAATGACGTTATCTCACTAACATTACTATTACCAAAGTTTTGAATAGTTATTGATCTCTAAGATCATTTAATTTTATACACACCACTTGATCAGATTACCTTCATTTGACATTGTGATGTTAGTAATCTAGTGAAGTCCGTCTCACTACTTACTCAGTATCAACAATATGAGATTTGATTAACATATATATAACCAACATATTCATATATATTACTTCATAATAACAATCATAAAACATGATAAGTACATGAATAATAAAATGTATACATTTAACCCATCAAATATATGAGTGAATCTCTACAATATTATTTATTTCATAATTAATAAGAAAACAAGTGCATATTATATGAACAATGTATAATTATATATTAGGCTGCATATTCTAATTTCTATAAGCAAATACAATAGAATACTTCCTACTAGATGTCATAAAACATGCTAAACATAAAAATAACCAATACACATATTTAATTTATCAAACGTATGAATGAATCTAGACATAATAATTACAGTTTGTACCACCTAACTATAATATAAATTTAGACTATAATTTTTTAATTCCTATAAATAGTTTTAAAATATACTACTTTATGACATCCTAAAAAATCATAGCTCATTGTTCATGAGCACAACTACTCAATTACGAACAACTAGTCTTATAATTTTAAGAATAAAATGAGTAGATAATAATGGTACATGAATCTAATGAGATAAGCTAGTACCCATGTGCTATATGATTTTTAAATAAAAATATACAGTGTACCATAAAAAATCATGTTTTAATAAAATATCGCACAAACATGTAAATCATACACATGAAATGGCATTATCTCACTAACATTATTTTTACCAAAGTTTTGAATAGTTATTGATCTCTAAGATTAGTCAATTTCATACACACCACTTAATTAGATTACATTCATTTGACATTGTGATGCTAGTAATCTAGTGAAGTCTATCTCACTACTTAGTAATCTAGTGAAGTCTGTCTCACAATGGAGATGCAATATATATATATATATATATATATATATATATTAGAACTAACATATATATATATATATTAGAACTAACATATTCATATAAATTATTTCATAATAACAATCATAAAATATGATAAGTACATGAATAATCAAATGCATACATTTAATCTATCAAACGTATGAATGAATCTCTACAATATCATTTATTTCATAATTAATAAGAAAATAAGTGTAGATTATACCAACAAAGTATAATTATATATTAGACTGCATATTCTAATTCACAATACAATACTTCTTGCTAGACGTCATAAAACATGATAAACATAGAAATAATCAATACATATATATTTAGTCTGTCAAACTCATGAATGAATCTAGACATAATAATTATAGTTTATACCACCCAACTATAATATACATTTAGACTACAATTTTTTAATTCCTATAAGTAATTTTTAAATATACTACACTATAACAACAAAGTATAATTATATATTAGACTGCATATTCTAATTCACAATACAATACTTCCTGCTAGACGTCATAAAACATGATAAACATAGAAATAATCAATACATATATATTTAGTCTGTCAAACTCATGAATGAATCTAGACATAATAATTATAGTTTATACCACCCAACTATAATATACATTTAGACTACAATTTTTTAATTCCTATAAGTAATTTTTAAATATACTACACTCTATAACAACAAAGTATAATTATATATTAGACTGCATATTCTAATTCACAATACAATACTTCCTGCTAGACGTCATAAACATGATAAACATAGAAATAATCAATACATATATATTTAGTCTGTCAAACTCATGAATGAATCTAGACATAATAATTATAGTATATACCACCCAACTATAATATACATTTAGACTACAATTTTTTAATTCCTATAAGTAATTTTAAAATATACTACACTCTATAACATCCCATAAAATCATAGCTCATTTTTTGTGAGCAAAACTACTCAATTACAAATAATTAGCCTTATAATTTAAGAATAAACTGAGTAGATAATGACGATGCATGAATCTAGAGAGATAAGCTAGTACCCATGTGTTGTATGATTTCTAAATAAAAATATGAAGCGTACCATAAAGAAACCTGTTCTAACAAGATATCCTACAAATATGTAAATCATACACATGAAATGACATTGTCTCACTAACATTACTTTTACCAAAATTTTGAATAGTTATTGATCTTCAAGATCATTCAATTTCATACACATCACTTGATCTGATTACCTTCATTTGACATTGTGATGCTAGTAATCTAATGAAGTCTATCTCACTACTTACTTAGTATCAATAATGTGAGATTCAATTAACATAAATATAACCAACATAATCATATAGATTACTTCATAATAACAATCATAAAATATGATAAGTACATGAATAATCAAATGCATACATTTAATCCATCAAATGTATGAATGAATCTCCACAATATCATTTATTTCATAATTAATAAGAAAATAAATGAAGATTATACCAACAAAGTATAATTATATATTAGGTTACATATTCTAATTTTCATAAGCAAACACAATACAATACTTCTTACTAGATGTCATAAAACATGCTAAACATAGAAATAAACAATACACATATTTAGTCTATTAAACGTATGAATGAATCTAAACATAATAATTACAGTTTGTACCACCTAGCTATAATCTATACTTAGATTACAATTTTTTAATTCTTATAAGTAGTTTCTAAATATACTACACTCTATAACATCTTATAAAATTATAGCTCATTGTTCATGAGCACAACTACTCAATTACGAATAATTAGTCTTAGAATTTCAAGAATAAAATGTCTCATAATCTTAATAATAGGCAAGTGCAATTTATATCAATAGGGTATATCTTATGTTTAAACTACATACTACTGTAATTTATAGGCACACATCATAATGCACTGATATATGCTATATATGTCCAAACACTTATACATATTAATTTACTCAATATGTATCGTTCACAAGTTTTCATTACTATACATAGATATACTAACAATCATAATTTTTTTAAAGAATTAGGTAACCAAGTTATGTCTCGTGAAAACATAATCTTTAATTCAAATAATTATTATATTTCTAGAAGACTATATTCATATGGTTTATAATTTCATGATCCACGAGTTCCTTTGAATTATTTTAACCATCCATTTAGCTATAAGTATAAGTGTATGTACATATCAATATACTAATTTTATGCACCATTCCTGAGTTTTCAATACTATATGGGTGTTGTATGTGAATATCATTAGTCATATTTAATGCTATTCAAGACTTATAAGATTATAACAATTGTTACACTCATAAATCATCAAGATATTAATATAAATTGAATAATTTAGACCTCAGACCTTTTATGTCAATATTATAATCTCATTATTTATTGTTGGTTTTCAAATTGAATCAACTCAACTTCTAATTCAAATTCAACATATAAAGTATTCTCACAATTCATTAATATGTTTGTACCCTACAATAATTTATGCATGTTATCTATATATTTTGTTATAGGTTTGATTCCATCAACCTATTTTATATAAACTACTTTGCTTCAAAATCAATATTTAGTCTCTAAATAACTCATTCCAAACATTGACTTAGCCTTCTCACTACTTACGCATATATTTATTCAAACTATCTCATATCACTCTAATACTGTATCGCTATTGACATAATATCCCTTTATATTCTTCTTTTCTTTTATATGACAATGTGATATTAGTGATATATATCAATTTTTAATTTGGTATCTCATATGATATATAGTCTAGTTAAATGTATCTAGTTAGTTATCAACGAAGATGATAAGGGGGTACCATATATAATAAAATACTACTCAACTAAATAATTTTATCAAGATTAAAACGGTGTCTGACTTATTATATCAAGTTTTAAACTATCCTACTATCGACTATATCATGTTTTCAAAAGCATATATATATATATATATATATATATATAAAATTAATTAATTAATTAATTAATTAATTATGTGATCAGAAAATCCACTTAGCATATGCTTATATCATATAATCACACTCTTATATACCCAATCTATTCATCGTATAAGTGGACCGCATACCATATTGGTTATGCATACATTATACTCATACCATTGAACATCAACTTATTTTATAAACCGCTTACATACTTTAAAAATCTTCCCTATGCAAACTTATTAATTTCACAATATATTTAAACAGAGAACCGAATTATATAAAAGGTTTAGGAGTATCTACAACAACTTTATTTTGAGCTAGTCCTAAAATGATACACCATATGTTCTTTTACCAGACCTCTATGCAAAAATGGAGTGATGTATAAAAGGAAATGACTTATGCATGGATTTGCATAGAAATAAATAAATTGTATTTCCCAGATCCAAGATATGTACTAGATGATTTGGAGGAGAGGGAAGGGATTCACTCCTTTGCCGTCATAGTGAGAAGTTGAAAATTTGCATTTGAAATGGTGAGCGTGTCACCCATGAAATATTTGATTGATAAGACTAACTGGCATAACCCAAAATTTAAATATATAATAAACATTGATGCCTAGTAAAAGAAACGAATATCAAATTAAATGCATGAAAGAATCATCACCCTTGAATGGAAATGAATGACATGGATGATGGGTATAACTTTACCATTAGTAAAATAAATGTACAATAAAATATATATAAGAAATACTATAGACGGTTTAAGCATTAGACAACAGACCAGACGTAACTAGATGCTTCTCTTAGGCATAGTGTCTATTTATATTTCTTTCATAGTATATATATATACATTTACATACATATATTGGGCATGTTTAACTATTTTGATTACATTATATTGTTTTATATTTATTTGTATTTAATAAAAAAATGAATTTCATTTTATTAGTCATCTATAAAAATCAAGCAAGCTATAAATTTGATAATGCAATGGTTGTTGCTAGACTTGTACTCTTTTTGTGTTTATATATGTAGCTGAAGTGGAGATTGAATCCTAGTTACAAAGTATCTAGTGTCTTAAACTAGCTAGGAAGGCTCAAGGCTCAACCATAGGGTAGAATTATTAATATGATCGAAATAAAAAAATATGGAGAAATTTTACACACAAAATATTCTTTATTCCACACAATATATTTTAAGTACTTCACCTACCTGACAAAACATCCAAACTAAAATAACACGGTTCGTAGAAGATACCTAGCCTTGTTCGATTTGTACTTCTCCTTAGTGTCATCCTCTTTTTTTTCTTTCTTCTTCACCTCCTCCCTTCTTTTTACTCTACCTCTTATGTCACACTCTTTTATTGAATAATTTTTTTACTTAAAGCTCTTTTTTCCCTAGATATAAACTTCCTAATTTGTTTTATTTATTTTAATTCCTTGATTTTCTTTTGTTTTTCTATTTTTTTCTAGAATCTTTCCATAATGCTAAGTGTTCTTCTTTTCTCCAATTTGACTTAATATCAAAAGCCAAAAATCTTTGTTTTATTTAATTTTTATCACCAGACCAATATTTTATTTCTTATTTTTATATTTTTAAATAACTTAAGAGTAAATATTATTAATGACTTAAAAATAATGCTATTAATGTAAGTCATTAACATACTCTTAATTCAAAATAGTAAATTGGATGTCTATTAAACCAATCACCAACAAAATCAAACTATAATATTATGCATTTAACCCTTTGAAAAACACCACAATGCAATCACATATGATGTATTTCACATATAATATTAAATTGAACTAACTCACACATAAATAATTTCTTAAATGTAGATAGCATAAAGAACATACTAATGCTAATTATTAAATCAATGTATATAATGAGTACTATTTTGACATGATGTGTGTAGGGTTCTACTTTTTTTTGTCATCCTCCAATATCTCTATCTATGTCACCCTCTCTGATGATGCTCTCCCTCCATCATGCTCTAAGGGATGAGTTTATCCTACATCAAACTCACAACAAGCATGTAGTTAGACCATAAAATCATGACATATATACATCATAAAATACTGTTAAAATAACAAACCAAATAATCACTATAACTAACTCATAACATTGTAATCATGTAACCAAAACAACATTCAACTATATCATAACAACATATAAATAATATATTAACTAATAATAACTAAATCAAATTGCTAACTATAAATATCTATGGATAATCAAGTAATTTTTTTAGCGAGGAATCAAGATGTAACATCCTCCCCCAAAAAATTGGTCATCGTCTTGATGACACTTATTCAAACATAAATTTTAAATTAAAAATGTTATTTAGAAGAAAGATAACATAATATGAAACATAAAATCAAATAAATAAATATAAAATTTATCTACATAACTCATCATAGTCCTCTCAAGTAATACTATTCTCAGAGTATTGGTCCAACAAGAACCTGTACTATGACATCTCACTATTATGCAAATAAATTTTGTGAGTGTCACTTACTTTGATTGGTTTATCATGACCACCTTGAGATCCAAAACCTTGTAAAGCATTTCAATCCAACACATGTGAAGGATCAGTTATATACTTTTTAGAATAAGAATACTTATAAAACATTATGTAATAGAGTTAGTGATAGTAGTTAGAGAACCTAACAAGAATGATGTGTATAAGTCAATATCATTGCTACTCCACATAGCCCCTGATAAGTATGGCATGTCAATACTATTGCTACTCCACATATCTCTTGATAAGTATGATGATGGATAAGAATAAAAAATAATACATTTTTAATGTATACAATATTAAGAAATAAACATTCTTCAGTATACATGCATATAACCATAAGACTGAATTTGATAAGTCTCACTTGCCAAATCTTAGATTTGACAAGACCCTCTTGTCAAATCTAAATTTAGTAACTATTGATTCAATGTGAGATTAAATAGGATCCACTCCCATTTCTTATCACTCATGTTCCAAATTCACCACTCGTCTCTTAGGTCTTCATGACCTAATGATCTCTAAAATGTGTACATGGTTTAATGAATCATAAACCCATACTAACAGATCTGAGAGTGCAATAATATAAACTGAATAATTTAAGGTGTATCAACATCCATCACAATGAAAATTATACAATTATTTCATAATCTCATTAAGTTGCCATTAGTCAAACTTAACTAGTATCAAATTTAATAGCTTAACCTATCTCTATTATATTCATAGTTACAAGGAATTGATGTAAAAATTAACATAACAACAAAGGCTGAGGATTGCACTATCCTTAAAACCTTATAAAAATAACAAGAGGGAAAAATCCTCCCCATTTTCTCAGTTAGTTACATAACAAGTTAAAAACTTATCTCAACCTCTTAGACTAACAAGATGTTCTACACACTTATTTCATACTCACTTTAGGCAAAAAGTACATAAACATCTCATCAAATCAACATGTTTTAAGCAAGATGAGAATAATGCTCATTTAATCAAGGGTAAATCATAACATAATGATTATAATCAACTTATAAATCTCAATCCATAGCCAATATAAATTCAAGGTTCACCACTCTACGTGGTCAAGGTTCACAGGTTTAGATAAAGTAGCACTGAAAGTGTGACTCTAAAAAGATACAAGCTAAAAGTAGTGACCTATCATTTCAATAAAAAAACTCTTAAATACCCTCACATGATATGAATAAAGCATCACAACCCAAGTTGTCAAAATTACTACACAATTATTATACCTGTAAGTGTAGTATCACTATTTGTTTTCCACAACTAGAAGGAAAAATATTAAACACATATATGCATCAATCCATTCCATTCCTATATCTTTGTATCAACAAGAAGTAGATCACACTATCCCACAAATTCCATGGGATATTATCAAAATAACATTTCAAAAACAAGTTTTTGGTTAAGGGAACACTTTATCAACATCATGAAAATATGAATCCACTTGGTGGGCTTATAATGATGCCAAAGAGGGTGGGAGAATAATAACTCACCTCTATGCTAGTTATGTGAGATGTCACCTCTTCCCAGTCCACATAAACATACAGGATACCATTTCATGAGAAATATTCCTAACACGTAAGAATCCTTAACAAAGATAACTACACTCCAATATAAGTAGAATTTCCACCACTCTCAGTGGTTCGAATACACAAGTGATCTTTTAGGATTCCCTTCCCTGGGATTAATGTATTTAAGACATAAAAATCCATCTGAAATGCACATATTCTTAAGTGAGAAGTATCCCATGCTCTTTAAACATTCACAATACAAAACATAAAAGGTATAGGTGACTCGATTACCAAGTAAAGATGTAATCACTCTCGAGGTGTTCGATCTAAGTGATAAATAATATTGTATGAATCTCTTTTTCACAAATCATGAACTATGTTATGCACTTGCCTACCCAAAAATCTTATATAACCATTACCATCAAGACACTCGATAAACCAACCCTTTAAATACTCTAAGAAAGTACAAATTCTCTTAAGGGTACACACTTAGTGTACCATACAACATTTCATGGATGTCAATTATCTACAATAGTCATCAAGACATACAAGAGGATCTACTAAATCTCACAAATCCAATCATAGTGTAGCTTGATTCTGCACTAAGGCACTATAAGTTAAAAATACACTTCACTTAACCAATACAATACTATATGCCACTAAGTTCTCCATACATAGATACAACATATGATCTCGCATCCTAAGGTTTTTCTTGCTCAACAGGATGCATTGCAGGTACTTCCTAGTATATCTCCTTTTCAAATCCATGAACTTCTTGTTCTAGGGCTAAAAATTTAGTCTTTGGTTTCATTTATGGCTGAGAGAATCTAATTTAACTTTGTTGCTTGCTCAACGATAAATCAGTTAAGATCAAATAAAGGGTTACTATCATTAACATTTAAAGGACCATGTTTAGATACTCTAGCTTTCATCTTTTTCATTTCTAATAAATAGAAGGATATGAAAATGTTAGTGGACTCATTAAGTCCTAGAGTTTGATATGTAGCTTTGATACCACATGTAACATTCCCACTAGGATCTATCTAGAAATATGTGATTTTTTAAAAATTTAAAATAACATATGCTTTCACTAGATTAACCCATAAGAATCTAATTAGTGATCCATATAAAATACCATAAGTATAATAAATATAAAATAAGTATGTGACATTATTCATCACTGATAACTATCATCAAAAGAAACACATCATAATTGAATATAGAAACTAATTACATATATCCAAACATAATTGGTACAAACATACAACCACTACTATCAATATATAATTAGTAATTACATTTTATCATGATAATTTTTCACTAATAAATACAATACAATACAATACATATATTTAAGATACATGGCTCCATAGAGCTTAAGTTTTCTGAACTCTAGTATGTATGGCAATCTCAAGTATCATCTCCAAGTAAGCATTGTTGTGGGAAGGGAGAGCATCATCTGAGCACCTTTCCACACCAACCATGAACCATTGATCCCCCACATAATTCTCCATCAAATAATGACCCTCTCTTCATGTGTTAGGGTGTGGAGCTAAAAGCTTCACCAAGGAGCACATCGGGTCTACACAGACACCAGCGTCGGTCAGGTGCAGTTGGAGAGGCGTCGGCGTCGGCAGTGGGTCAGCCGGCGGCGGTCACAGGCAAGCAACAGGAACCGATGTCGGTTACCTGTGCGTCCAGAAAGCTATTTTCGAGGACAAAAGCGAGTGTTTGCATGATGAGTTTAAGTTGTAGTCTTAAGCTCGCGTCTCTATTATTAGTAATATTATTTTTAGAGCCCTTGTTCAAGAGGCTTAACTGTTTGTTGTAAGTGCATGCTCAAGTCTCCTAATTCTATATGTAGAATTAGATATTCTTAGATTTATGTGAATTATTGTAGAATTGGTATGTTGAAGAACAATACAGAATTGAATCAATCCAGGCTTGTTGGAGTTGATTGTTCTTGAGAGAGAGAGCTCTTGAGGAATAGAGATCTAGTGAGAGATCTATACATCTAGGAGAGGTGTGGAAGAAAGAAGTTTCTTCAATTGTATTCCTTTTGTAAAGAGTTTGTTAATACAAGTTTTTAGGGTGGTTTCTTGTATCTCTTGTTCTTGCTGTTTATCATTCTAGTTACTTGTCTATCTGATTTATTTCCACGTTTATTGCTTTCAAAAGTGTAATCTATTGTTGGTTGATCCCCAACAAGTGGTATCAGAGCTCAGGTTCACTAACAGGTGGTTTAGATCTGTGTAGTGTGTATTGATTACAGGTTCTCACAGGGGTTTCTGTAGGGATTTCTGTTTGAGTGGGAGAAGCAATGGCAGATGAAAGTAAACTGAGAATGGAAAAGTTCAATGGCAAAAATTACCAACATTGGAGAATGCAGATAGAGGATTATCTGTATCAGAAAGATCTCTACTTACCGTTAGGTGGGGTTGCAAAGAAGCCCAAAGACATGGAGGATGAAGAATGGGAAGTTCTTGACAGAAAGGCTCTGGGGTCTATAAGACTGAGTCTAGCATCCACTGTGATATCCAATTTATCACAGGTAAAGTCTATGATAGAGTTGATGACTATGTTAGCAAATTTGTATGAAAAACCCTCAGCTTCTAATAAGGTATATCTTATGAAGCAGTTATTTAATTTGCATATGAATGAAGGTGGATCTGTTTCTACTCATCTGAATGATTTCAATGGAATTGTGAATCAATTAAGTTCAGTCAATATAGTGTTTGATGATGAAATAAAAGCTCTTTTAATATTATGTTCTTTGCCTGAAAGCTGGCATGGCTTAGTAATGGCAGTAAGTAATACTGCATCTGCATCAAATATTTTGAAAGTAGAGGATGTTGTTAGTGTTATCTTGAATGAGGAAATTCGCAGGAAAAGCACAAAAGAGACATCTGGTAACGCTTTAAGTTTTGAGAGCAGGGGGAGGCAGAAAGAGAAGAGCAAGAAGGGTAGATCAAGATCCAAATCTAAGGGGAAAGGCATATCTAAATCCAGAAATGGCAGAAGGCCACAATGCTAGAATTGTGGAAAGATGGGACACATAAGCAGAGATTGTTGGTCAAAGCCTAAGGAGGACAATCAACACGAAGGAAAGGAAGAAGCAAGGTTGCAGGTATTGCACAAGATGCTTTAATTTTCTCTTTGCATAATAATATAGAATCTTGGGTGTTAGATTCTGGTGCATCTTTTCATGCTACCCCTAACAGGGAATATTTTAGTGACTATATCCATGGAGATTTTGGAATAGTGTATCTAGGGGATGATGAGCCCTGTAAAATAATTGGCAAAGGTAAAGTGCAACTAAAGATGCAGAATGGCAACACATGGGTGTTGAGAGATGTGATGCATGTTCCTAGCTTGAAGAGAAATTTGATTTCTGCAGAAAAGTTAGGAGACGAGGGTTGTACAGTAACTCTCACAGCAAAATGTTGGAAGGTGACCAAGGGAGCACTTGTTATGGCTAGAGGTAAGAGAGAAGGTACTCTCTATTTGTGTAATTGTGTCACTAACAAATCTCCTTCTGTATTATCTACTTCAGATGTGGATGCTAAATTATGGCACTCAAGGCTTGGCCACATGAGTGAGAAGGGGATGTCAATTCTTAAGTCCAAAGGTATGCTTTCAAATTTAAAAGGCATAGATCTAGAGTTTTTTGAGCACTGTGTATTTGGAAAATAGAAAAGGGTTAGTTTTCTCAAGACTGGGTCTACTAAGAAGAGGCATAAGTTGTAGCTTGTTTACACAGACGTGTGGGGACAGGCTCAGGTTGCTTCCATTGGAGGATCACAGTACTATGTATCTTTCATAGATGATGCTACAAGGAAGGTATGGATCTATTGTATTAGAAGAAAATCTGATGTATTTGAGACTTTTAAGATTTGGAAAGCTATGGTTGAGAATGAAATAGGTAAAAGATTGAAGTGCCTAAGATCTGACAATGGCAATGAGTTTTGCAATTACAAGTTCAGAGATTATTGTTATATGCATGGATTTCGTAGGCAAAGGACGGTTCCAAGGACACCTCAGTAGAATGGAATTGCTGAAAGGATGAACAGGACAATAATGGAGCGTGCAAGATGTATGAGATTGCATGCTGGTTTGCCCTTACAGTTTTGGGCACAAGCTGTTGACACTGCAGTATACCTGATTAACAGAGGACCCTCTACAGCTCTGGATGGTGGTATTCCAGAAGAGGCATGGACAGGTAAAAAAGTTGATCTCTCATATCTCAAAGTTTTTGGTTGTGAAGCCTTTGTGCACATAGATAAAGAAAATAGAAAGAAGCTTGATGCTAAGTCTATGAGGTGCACATTTATTGGCTATGGCTCAGATGATTTTGGTTACAGATTGTGGAATCTATAAACTAACAAGGTAATTAGGAGCCGTGATGTTGTTTTCAACGAAAGAGTGATGTATTGTGATCAGCTAAGGAAGCTGAATCAATCTGAGCAGAGCAATGGTGAATTGGGCGAGGTGAAGGTCCAATATGAGCTCGCGGGAAAAAGAAATAATCACTTGCAGGAAAACATAGAGACCGATGTCGACAGGTTAGGAATCGGCGTCGGTAGAACAGAAATCAAGGTCAGCCATACAGAGACCGACGTCGGTAGGACAGGCACCGGCGTCGGTCAGGTAAAACTGACGTCAGCCAGTAACAAGTCTGGTGGTGACTGAGGTCGGTCACTGTCAGAGAATTTGGGTGGACAGCGTGTTGTGAACGAGTCTCAGACACCCATCAGGAGGTCAGAAAGGGTGAGTAAGCCTCCAATTAGATATTCTCCTTCTTTATTTTACCTATTGCTAACTAATAGTGGAGAACCAGAGTTTTGAAGAAGCAATACAGGTGGAGTCCAAGAGTCAGTGGGAGCGTGGCATGGTTGAGGAGTTGGAGTCCTTAAGAGAGAACCAAACATGGGATTTGGTTGAATTGCCAGCTGGTAAGAGAACACTCAAGAATAGATGGACCTACAGGTTGAAAGAAGGTGAGAATGGACAGATGAGATATAAGGCCAGATTGGTGGTAAAAGGATTTGCACAAAAGCCAGGTATTGACTTTGGTGAGATTTTTTCTCCTATTGTTAAAATGACTTCTATAAGGGTTGTATTGTCTTTGGTTGCTTTTGAGGATTTGCATCTTGAGTAGCTAGATGTTAAGACAACATTTCTTCATGGAGATTTGGATGAGGAAATTTATATGGAACAGCCAGAAGGATTTGAGGTCAAGGGTAAGGAGAAGTTTGTGTGCAGATTGAAGAAAAGCTTGTATGGCCTCAAGCAAGCTCCTAGGCAATGGTATTTAAAATTTGATAGGTTTATGACTGAGCATGGCTATAGTAGGTGTCAATCTGACCATTGCATGTATTTCAAGAGATTTGATAATGGTAGATATATTATTCTATTGTTGTATGTAGATGATATGCTGGTTACAGGATCTCACATGCAGGATATCTCTGAGCTTAAGGTGATATTAGCTCAAACATTTGCCATGAAGGATTTGAGAGCAGTAAAGAAAATCCTTGGCATGAGCATTAAGAGAGACAGGAAAAATCACAGGTTGATATTGTCTCAAGAAGATTATGTGGACAAGGTGTTGAAATGGTTCAATATGCAGGATGCTAAACCGGTAAGCACACCTTTGGCTGGACATTTTAAGTTGAGTAAAGAACAATGTCCTAATTCATATGATGAGGTAGAGTACATGAGTAAGGTTCCATATTCTTCCGCAGTAGGGAGTTTGATGTATGCAATGGTGTGTACTAGACCGGATATTGCCCAAGCAGTGGGAGTGGTAAGTAAGTATATGGCCAATCCAGGTAAGGAACATTGGAAAGCAGTTCAGTGGATCCTTAGATATCTGAGAGGAACCGGCAGTAGGCACTTGTGCTATGGAGGTTCAGATACTTCTCTACATAGTTATGTAGATTCAGATATGGCAGGTGATTTGGATGGCAGGAGGAGCACTACAGGTTATGTTTTCACTATAGGTGGAACGACGGTTAGCTGGATATCTAAGTTGTAGAAGGTTGTTGCCTTGTCAACTACAGAAGCAGAGTATATTGCAGCCACAGAGGCTAGCAAAGAGATGATATGGATGACACGGTTCATGGATGAGCTTGGTAGGGAGCATGAGAGTTGTAGATTGTACAGTGATAGTCAGAGTGCAATCCATTTGGCTAAGAATTCAGCCTTTCATTCAAGAACAAAGCACATACAGCTAAGGTACCATTTCATATGACAGGTATTGGAAGATGGTGAGTTGAAGCTAGAGAAGATCCATACGGATAGGAATCCTACTGATATGTTAACCAAGCCAGTTACAAAGGAGAAGTTGAATCTTCATTCAACTTCTGTTGGTCTTCATGATTGAGCTGAAGATGGAGGAGCTAGAAGATGTTGCTGTACAGTTACTGGTGTAGTTGTTTATCTCCAAGTGGGAGATTTTTAGGGTGTGGAGCTAAAAGCTTCACCAAGGAGCACATCGAGTCTACACAGACACCGGCGTCAGTCAGGAGCGACCGACGTCGGCCAGGTGCAGTTACAGAGGTGCCGGCATCGGCAGTGGGTCGGCCGGCGGCGGTCACAGGCAAGCAGCAGGAACTGATGTCGATTACCTGTGCGTCTAGAAAGCTATTTCTGAGGACAGAAGCGAGTGTTTGCATGATGAGTTTAAGTTGTAGTCTTAAGCTCGCGTCTCTATTATTAGTAATATTATTTTTAGAGCCCTTGTTCAAGAGGCTTAACTGTTTGTTGTAAGTGCATGCTCAAGTCTCCTAATTCTATATGTAGAATTAGATCTTCTTAGCTTTATGTGAATTATTGTAGAATTGGTATGTTGAAGAACAATACAGAATTGAATCAATCCAGGCTTGTTGGAGTTGATTGTTCTTGAGAGAGAGAGCTCTTGAGGAATAGAGATCTAGTGAGAGATCTATACATCTAGGAGAGGTGTGGAAGAAAGAAGTTTCTTCAATTGTATTCTTTTTGTAAAGAGTTTGTTAATACAAGTTTTTAGGGTGGTTTCTTGTATCTCTTGTTCTTGTTGTTTATCATTCTAGTTACTTGTCTATCTGATTTATTTCCGTGTTTATTGCTTTCACAAGTGTAATCTATTGTTGGTTGATCCCCAACATCATGGATGAGTAGATAATGATGATGCAAGAATTTAAAGAGACAAGCAATTACCCATATGTTGTATATTTTTAAACAAAAACATGTGGTGTACCATAAAGAAACCTATTCTAACAAGATATCACACAAATATGTATATCATATAGATTAAATGATAATGTCTCATTAACATTACTTTGATCAAAGTTTTTAATAGTTATTGATCTCTAAGATCAATAAATTTTATACACACCATTTTATCAAATTACCTTCATCTGACATTGTGATGCTAGTAAGTTAGTGAAGTCTGTCTCACTACTTATTCAGTACCAATAATACGAGATTTGGTTAACATATATATAACCAAAAAATGCATATAAATTACTTCCTAATAACAATTATAAAATAGGCTAAGCATAAGAATAATCAAATACATACATTTAATCCATCAAATATATGAATGAATCTCCATATTATTATTTACTACATAATTAATAAGCAAACAAGTGTAACTTATACCAATTGAGTATTATATATATATATATATATATATATATATATATATATATATATATATTAGGCTGCATATTCTAATTTTTATAAGCAAACACAATATAGTACTTTCTACTAGCTATCATAAAATATGCTAAACTTGAAAATAATTAAAATACATACATTTAGTCCATCAAACGTATGGATGAATCTAGACATAACAATTATAGTTTATACCACCTGAGTATAATATACATTTAGACTATAATTTTTTAATTCTTATAAGTAGTTTTTAAATATACTACACTCTATGACATCCCATTATATCATAGCTCATTTTTCATGAGCACAACTACTTAATTACGAACAACCAATCTTACAATTTCAAGAATCAAATGTCTCATAATCTTAATAATAGACAAGCAAGTGCAATTTATACCAATCGAGCATATCCTATGTTTAAACTACATATTATTATAACTTATAAGCACACATAACGATGCATTAATAAGTGTTATATATGTCTAAACACTTATACATATTAATTTACTCATAATATGCATCGTTCACTAATTTTAATTGCTATACGTATATATACTAACAACCATAATATTTTTAGAGAATAAGGTAACCAAGTTATGTCTCATGTGAACATAATATTTCATTCAAATAATTATTATATTTCTAGGAGACTGTATTCATATGGTTTATAGCTTCATGAAATACAAAATCTTTTGAATTATTTTAACCATTTATTTAGCTATAAGTATAAGTGTATGTACATATCAATATACTCGTTTTATGCACTGTTCATATGTTTTCAATATTATATGGGTGATGTATGTGAATATCATTTGTCATATTTAATGCTAGTCAAGACTTATAAGATTTCAAAAATTGTTACACTCATGAATCATCAAGATATTAATATAAATTGAGTACTTTAGACCATAGACCTTTTATGTCAATATTTCAATCTCATTATTTATTGTTGGTTTTCAAATTAAATCAACTCAAATTCTAATTCAAATTCAACACATAAAGCATTCAAATAATTCATTAATGTGTTTGTACCTTACAATAGTCTATGCATGTTATCTATATATTTTTCTATAGGTTTGACTTTGTCAACTTATTTTATATAAACTACTTTACTTCAAAAGCATTACTTAGTCTCTAAATACCTCATTCCAAACATTGACTTAGCCTTCTCATTGCTTATGCATATATTTCTTTGAATTATCTTGTATCACTCTAACACCGTATTGCTATTGACATAATATCACATTATATTCTTCTTTTCTTCTATATGACGGTGTGATATTAGCGATATATGTCAAGTTACAGTTTGGTATCTTATGTGATATATAATATAATTAAATGTATCTAGTTAATTATTAGTGAAGATGATAAGAGGGTACCAAATATAATAAAATAATACTCAACTAAATAATTTTATCAAGATTAAAATGGTGTCTGACTTGTTATATCAAGTTTTATATTATATCAAGTTTTAAACTATCCCACTATCGACTACATCACGTTTTTAAAATCATGTATATGGATATATATAATATACTTACGTGATCAGAAAATCCACTTAGCATATGCTTATATTATGTAATAATACTCTTATATACCCAATCTATTCATCATATAAGTGGAGCACATACCATATTGGTTATGCATACATTATACTCATGCCATTGAACATCGACTTGTTTTATAAACCACTTATATACTTTAAAAGTCCTCCCTATGTAAACTTAAGAATTTCATATAGATTTAAATAGAGAACTAAATTATATAAAAAAGTTAGTAGTATCTACAATAGCTTTATTTTGAGATGGTCATAAAATGATGCACTATATGTTCTTTTACCAAACCTCTACATAGAAATGGAGTGACATATAAAAGGAAAGGACTTATGCATAGATTTACACAAAGCTCGATAAATTATATTTTCCATATCCAAGATATGTACTGGATGATGTGTCGAAGAGGTAAAGGATTTGCTCCTCTGCTTCCATAGTGAGAAATTGACAAATTGCATTTGAAATGGTGAGCGCATCACCCTAAAAGAGCTGGTTGATAAGACTGACTAGCGTAACCTAGAATTTAAATATATAATAAACACCGATGCCTAGTAAAAGAAAAGAATAGTAGATTAAATGCATGAAAGCATCATTTACCTTGAATGGAAATGAACATGGGTGATGGGTATAACTTTAGTGTTAGTAAAAGAAATGTACAACAATATATCTATATAGTAAATACTATCGGTGGTTTAAGCAATAGACAACAGACCAAACATAACTAGATGCTTCTCTTAGACATAGTGTCTATTTATATTTCTTTCATATTACATATATATACATTTACATACATATATTGGACATGTATAACTATTTTGATTACACTATATTATTTTATATTTATGATCAAAAATGAATTTTATCTTATTGGTCATCTATAAAAATCAAGCAAGCTGCGAATTTGATAATGCAATGGTTGGTGTTGGACTTATACTCTTTTTGTGTTTATATATGTAGATGAAGTGTAGACTGAATCTTAGTTATAGAGCATCTAGTGTCTTAAACTAGCTAGGAAGGCTCAAGGCTCAACCATAGGGTAGAATTATTAATATGTCCAAAATAAAGCACAAATGTGGGGCAATTTTACATAGAAATTCACACAAAATCTTTTGAATTCCACACCATATATTTTAAGTACTTCACCTACCTAGGAAAATGTCTAAACTGAAATAGCATGATCCATAGAAGATACTTGGCCTAGCTCAATTTGTACTTCTCCTTAGCATTGTCCTCTTTCTTTTCTCTCTTCTTCACCTCCTCCCTTCTTTTTCTTCAACCTTTTATGTTGCGCTCTTTTATTTAATGACATTTTTTAATCTTTTTTTTCTTTAAATCTTTTGTTTCCCCTAAATATAAACTTTCTAATTTGTTTTATTTATTTTAATTCCTTGATTTTCTTTTGTTTTTCTATTTTTTTATATAATCTTTCCATAACGTTAAGTCTTCTTCTTTTCTCCAATTTGCCTTAATAACAAAAGCCAAAAATCCTTATTTTATTCCATTTTTATCACCAGACTAATATTTTATTTATTTTTATTTCCCATTTTTATATTTTTTAAATAAATTAATATTAAATAATCATAATGACTTAATAATAATGTTACTAATGTAAGTCATTAACATTCTCTTAATTCAAAATGGTAAATTGGACGTCTATTAAATCAATCACCAATGAAATTAGACTACAATATTATGCATTTAACTCTACACAAAACACCATAATATAATCACACACGATGTATTACACATAGAGAATTAAATTGAACTAACTCACATGTAAACAATTTCTTAAATATAAATAACATAAAGAACATACTAATGCTAATAATTAAATCAATGCATATAATGAGTACTATTTTGACATGGTGTGTGTAGGGTTCTAGATTTTTTATTTGTCGTCCTCCAATATCTCCATATACATCACCCTCTCTAATGATGATCTCCCTCCATCATTCTCTAAGGGATGAGTTTATCTTGCGTCAAATTTACAATAAGTAGGTAGTCAGACCATAATATCATGACATATATACATCATAAAATATTATTGAAATAACAAATCAACATGATCATAATATAAAAATATTCACCACAGCTAACTTGTAGCATTGTAATCATGTAAATAAAACAACATTCAACTGTCCCATAACAACATATAACTCATAACTTAGCTAATAATAACCAAATCAAATTACTAACTATAATTATACACAGATAATCAAGTAAATGTTCTTAGCGAGGAATTAAAATGTAACACCCTTGATTTATAAATATCTATTGAAGACCCTTGCTTTGATAATATTTATTGAAGACCCTTGCTTTGATAATATCTATTGAAGACCCTTTCTTTGAAGGGAGATCATAAAACATCAAGCTTCTTAGATTGAAGAGTGTTTTAGGCCTATTGAAGACCTAGGAGAGCAATATTGATCTTGAGTTCATCTTGGAGAAACCAATATGGGATTGGTTTATCATCCCTATAAATAATTAAAGGATGTATCATACATTCAATTGAGATCATACACTAATTGATACATTTTATTGAAGAAGGAAATGCATGTAGTTGTTTGTAGCCAATCATGGAAGAAATAGGCACCTTGTAAGTAGATCATGTAATGTGAAGAACATGACTATGATAGGTTTAGATGAACATCTAAGGTAAATTGAGTCTATTAGAGGCATGAAGGGGATATTTAATTATTATATCACATTGTCTACAATGCCACCATTGATCAAATAGGTTCAACAACTAAGAAGCCTAATAATGTACCTATAGGTCTATACCTGAAACATGAAGGAACTTGAAACTTTTTAAAGTAAGTTGGGGAATGAAGGATCTTAAGAGGTGAATGAGAAATTATCATAGATACATATAAGGTTTGGACTCATGGTAATGAAGAGAAAGTGTCAAATGAAGATTATTAAGGTCACTCACATTAGATTATTTGTAAAACCTAATAATGGTCTAATGTAGGTTTTAAGCAGTTTAAATATTCAATCAACTAAAAACTATTTGCACATGTCATGTTATGTTGTAAAGACCTCAAGGATCCATTTAAAACTCAAGACAACCACTTTCATGCCCTATCTTGCCAAATCAACTCTCTCTAGTGCACTAATATGCTTGTTTTATCTGAGAAAGTAGTATTCATTATGTGTGAACTTGCATGATAAGTTGAATGGGTACCAATGGATATTGGAGGGTTAATAAGGTCATCATACTTCAATCTTGTGGCATTAGTTGGAAGATTAAATATTTGTTCTTTATGAACAATCCTTATCAAAGTTGACAACTCAAAACCCTGTTAAAACCTCTCAAGAAGCCCGATGGAGTAGATTTGTTCTCTAAGTGCATCAAATAAATTATATTGACCCTAAAACTACTTGTATGGTCTCTACACATATCCTAGGCACATGGTAGAGTAGGACATCAACACGTGTGAGGTGAAAGTAAAGAAAATGGCTTAAGAAGTCACTCTTTTGAGCCTATTTATAGGGTTTTGGGTAAGGAAATACTTCCTAACCATTTGTAGAGGCTATTTGAGCTATTACATAGGTATCATGGTCATTACTAGCCATTTAATAAATCTTCACAATGATAGTATAGGTTGAAAGTCATTAACTCTGACTAAATCAAGAGTATGATCACTCCTGCATCAAGAGGGTGGAGTGCAGACCTGCTTCAAAGCTTCAAGACTCAAAGGACCTTAAGAACATATTGGTGGGTACCTAATAACATATATATAAGGTTTAATATATGATAAAACATAGGTAATAATCACTTCTTGGCCCTCAAGATCACTTGAAGCTTCCATAATATGAAGGCCTTCTGATATCTTCTTAACAAACTAGTGTGAAGACTCAGTTGCAAGGTGATCTCCAATGCTCATATAAAGACTTTATGACTTACTAAATTAATTCCATGAAGCAACATGTTATAGTGTTAGTCTTCAAATCATAATATGAGACCTTTATTGAGAGGTAGGTTGGTCTATGTCACCTTCTTTCGATAAATAGACATTGACAATGAATGGCAAGGGTATAGGGATAAATACTAGCAGAAGAAATAGGTTTGAAGTTCAAGTTTAACCCTTACAGGGTAGATAAGAATTGTAATAGGTAGGTTGGCATAGAAGTTTCTCATGAAGGCTAAGTTTCAAATGATCAATTTATAACTACCCCTCAAAAAAGTGAAGGTGTAACTCCAAAGGAAGAGAGTTAGATTCAAGAATCATCAAACCTACCAAAGTGATCTTCCATTTCACTCTTCATGTAGAAATATATCAACACTTCACCTAGAGTGTTGAGAATAAGAAGATAACTTATTCCTTATAGCCTTGGTGGCATAATAATTCTATTTTGTAACTGTTTCGGTGATGAAGGATAGTTGATAAAATTTATCATTGTCCTATCTCCCTCTCTTCTCTTCATTCTATTATAAATGAAACCTTGAGGGGCATTGTATGCATCGTGAAGTGTGTATGGTGAAGTGCTGATAAATTTAATTCTTTTGAAATAAATTTAATTTGAGATATACGTCATCTTACATGTAATGATTTTGAGATGGATTTTTGATGGATGTTAGTGATAGTTGTCTTGCTTTGTCCTTTTCATTCATGCCTCTATGTGAGTTAGTCATATTTCCCCAAGTTAAATGATGTGTATCAAATGGTTTTGTTGAGTTCAAGTATATAAGTGTCATTAGTTTCCTTTCTAATACCTATTGATCATTCACCTTGGTTGTTGTATTAGCCATAACCTTCATATAGAAACACTTGTGTGGGAAGAACTATTTTAGAATTTTGAAAATTAGGTTGTAATATTGTCATTTCATAGTGCAATCATAGGAAAGTAGAGGAAATTACATTTGGTGCATCACCTCCATGTTTTTTTTTTCTAGTTTTTGTCTTATTTTACCCTTTTCCTTGAAATCTAAGTAGGTTAGTGAGTAGTTTTGGTTGAAGCATCAAAGGAGTTATCCCAATCTAGAGATTCACTTCACCAATTAGGCCACCCATAATCTAGAAGTGATTCCATACTATCATCTAATTAAGAAGGATTGAACAACCTTCTTAGGGGTGAAAATTTATATTGATCACAATAAGTCTAGCACAAAAATTTTGTTGGAGTGAGGGACCCCTTATATTTATAAGTTTTTAAATTGATTGTGGATCATCCATCTAAGATGAGGATCAATGGTTGATGATGAACCTTCATCTTCTTAAATGTTAGAGGGTCAATTTGAAAGAAACTCTATTTATAGAAGCATGGAGTATGTAATTGTTTTAAATTTAAGATATTGTGTGTCTAAGAGGTATGTAAAAACATGTTGAGTGTGTAAGAGCATATTGTACTGGCAATAAATTATTGTGATAAAGAATAAAAATGAGCATATTTGGTGAGTTGGTCCATAACTACCATGATAACATTTTTACCCTCGGATAGTGGTAACCCAATAATGAAATACATGGCAACCTCCTTCCAATGTTGGCTAGGGATGTATAAAGACAACAAAATACTTTGGGTCTTAATAGTTTTACCTTTGTTTTGTAAATATACCATGCATGCAGCCACATATTTCTATACATCCGCCTTGAGTCCTTTCCCAAAAAAATCTTGCTTGATTCTATGATATGTTTTCAATTTTTTGAGTGACCTCCTATTAGAGATACTGGCTTTTGGGTGGTAGATAGGTATGCTATTTGGTTGCTTTTAGCCTTGTGCCTATTCAGTGTAATTGGTTCTTCTTGGCCATGGCATTCTAGCCTGGTTTGTTATGTAAAATCTTCATTAATATAGGGTAAAGGTCCCATCAAAACCAATAATTATTTAAAAAAAACAAGATGTGGATATTTAGCATGTAATCCACACACTTCAAACATCCCACCTTTTGAATGGAACCTCATGAATAGTTCCTAAAAATTCATATCAATAATTCCCAAAGTGGTGAGCCACTACACTCCCAAAACAATGTCAACTCTTCCCATGAGAATAAAAAACATAGGGAAATATAACAAGTAGTCTCCCATAACAAGCTTAATGCTATGGAATTTTATCAAACAATTGATTGTACCAATATCTATGATCATGACCTAAAATTCTGGAGTTGGATAAATTAAATAGTTTAAACGAGTAGCCAAATAATTATTGATGAAGTTATGCGTACTCCTAGAGTCAATCAACATAATCACCTTATGTTTATTTAGGAAACCCACCACATTAAGAGTTTGAGGAGTAATGATGCCTAAAAGTACATGATAGGAAATATTAGGTTGAGAATATTTAAATTCATCCTCGAGTTCTTACAAACTTGCACTTGAAGCCTTATCATATTTTTCCTCCTTGTTGGTTTCTTCAATGTAAAAAAAATTATTTTTAGCACATTGATACTTTGCTCCATTTCCTATTGTAGCTAAAACACAAACCTTTTACATGATTTTCTTCAATTTGTCAAGGGGTCAATCTGGTAGTCTACAAAAATGATGGTGTTGGTAAAGTGTGTTCATGGACACAACTAAAAGGTCTTTATCGAATCACATATTTTTTCTTAGACATGCATGCCCTTAGTATGGCTTCAGATGCATTACTGGGATGAAACATGTGAACCTCTAATTGGATACTATCTTTAGACCACCCAAAAATAGTTTAATTAGATTTTCCTTAGTGATGTCTATCACACGTAAGGAGAGATTTTAAAATTGATGAATGTAATCATTTACATTCCTAGTTTGGTATAACTTGGCTAGCTGGCTAAAGTAGTTTTTAAAAACATTATTGTGATAGTGGATCTGCAACTCCTTAGAAAATATTGACCATAAAACTAGGACACCCTTCTTTTTCTTTTGAGCACACAACTAATGATACTAAATGAATTGTTTAGGTTCTAAATACAGAGAGGCCATGACCACCTTTTGCGAATAAGGAGTCTATTATAGATTAAATAAATTTTCAATTTGAGTAAGCCATGTTAACAAATCCTTACCATCAAGTTTGTGCAAGTCCACTTCTGGAAACATTAGATTTAGGCTCAGATTGGTGCTAGAATTATTTGGATTGGGAGACCCAAACTAGAGTGGTAGAGAGTTATTTCATAAAGGTTGAGCTACAAGGTTGGCCAATTGCCCAGTTATTTGTTGCAATTGATCCTTCAAGCCATTAATTTCCCCTCTCATCCCCATGACTTCCCCTTGAATTGCAAGGAGATTATCTTTTTGCACCATTCCATGTAACTCTAATTGAAGATGCTAAACCACCACTGAAATACTTAGATCTAAAGTTTTATAATCTATGTCATCTTGGTGAGGATTTTTAGGCATTTCTTTCCCTTTACCACATCCAAGAGTGTTAGGCCCAACCATGTACGAGCCCTAGGAGTGTTGTAACCTCCTCCCCCCACCAAAAAAAAAAAATGTATCGATAGATGATACCATTGTGTATGCCTCACCAAGACAAATGCAATGACTATTATTGTGCACAAGGGTGAAAAATTTTGGCCCTGAAAAATGTACCAATAGAATATATTGTTGTGATCATATCACAGTGATGAATCCAATGACTATGAAATTGTACAAGGTAAAAAAAATCTAGTTTTTTTTTCTTTTTGTAAAAATAATCCACAAATAAAACTATGATGATGAAAAAAATCAATTCTTACTAGATCATAAGTTATGTTTATTTACCTTCTTGTGCTCAAGATGCCAGATCCAAAAAAATACTATGCATTAAGAACTTACCTAAATCAAAGCTTTGGTACCACTTGTAATAAAATTACTTAGATGATTCATAACAATAAAATAATATATCCTAGAATTAAGAATAGAATAAATAGATCCACAACAAAAATTGGTGAAAGAGCAAAATACTTGAATATTGTAAACAAGCTATGTCAAGGGAGAAGCTCCACAACAATGAAATAAGAAAAAAAATCACAATATGATGACAAAAGACTAGCCACTACTTCATATATATACTCTACTTAGCCATTGTTATTTCATAGGTTGACCATACTAAGAACATCAATAAATGCAATAAGATAATATGAATGTATGTAAGCCACAAGTCAACCACACATATCCCTAGACACACTATAGGTTAAGGGTGTAATAGATCATGTTATACCTTTTTTTGCACACTTGCCTTAATGATGTCATCTTGGTAAGACAATAATCAAATTTTTAATTTCAAAAAATAAGAAATCTCAAAAAGTTATCAAATATCCCATTAGAGGAGAATTAGGCCTAATTAATAAGGGTTAATTAACCATGAGAGTTAATATGATCTTTTCAATGTTATTTATCAATCAAATTTTTTGTTTAATTATCCTATGATAACATTTGCAAAGTGTCGACTTGAATCAAGATGGTGTTGATAATTTTGATGTTGTGTTATGGTGCATTGCCCTAATTAGGGATGTGTCATCATGATTTGGAATAAAATTGATAATTTTTTGGATGATTTTGAGTATTGATGGTTTATAGTTACATTCATACATTATTATGGTTTTGATTGCCATTTAGACATGAAGTGATGAAATTAAAGTGTTTACATTTTGCCCTTGTTTGAAAGGGTATTGCTAGACATGAATGAAGTAATGAATTTTTAAAGAATGAAAAAGTCATTAAAATGATTGAATAATGATGTGTTCATGTGTGTTTTTTTTTTTTTCAATTTACTGAGAAATAAGTTCACAATGATGCCCCAAATAATGTTTGGGATGCCTAGGATGCCCCTCGATGGAGAAAAAATATTTTTGAAATATGTGACCTTGAAATGAGGAATATGACACATTTTGTGGTAGAAGAGGCTGAAAAATAAAGAGGATATCTGAAAACGGGACTAAAAAATGGAAAAATGATCCATAAATAGGCCTCCTAAGAAGAAAAATGAAGCAATGGGAGGGGTAGAGATAAAAATTTAAATTCGAAGGTATAAATTAACCCATGGAGGTCAAATTAGTTGTAACAACCCCACTAGGTTAGACATAGAAATATGAGATTTTTAAAAAAAAACACATATACTAAAATAGATTACACCATGAGAATATATAGAGATCAAAAGAAATACTCAAGGTGATAATAACATAAAGCATCACATATCACTAGTCCCTAATATCATGAGAGTACATGTCATAATGTGAATATAGAAAGTAATCATATTAACATAACTATAATTGATACAAGTCTACAACCATTACTATCTAGTACAATAATAAGTAATTACAACTCTTCATGACAATTTCAATGATAATTATAATACAATACAATGGTACATATAGATACATGGCTTCTTCGGAGCATAGTTATCAAACTCAAGTATCTATGACAATCTCAAGTGTCATCTCGATAAGTAGTAATATTATGGAGAGGGAGAGCATCATCTGAGCACTTTTCCACACCAACCATGGACCAACGATCCCCCACACTAATTTGATCAAGAAATAGCCCACCCTTCAAAAATGAGTAGATAGTGATGCTGCAGGAGTCTAGAGAGACAAGCAAGTACCCATGTGTTGTATGATTCTAAGCTAAATATCTAGTGTATCATAGAAATCTATTTTATTACAAGATATTTCACAAACATGTGAATCACACTCATGTAATGTTAATGTCTCACTAAACATACTTTGGCCCAAATTTTTATAATTAATAATTAATAATGATCTATATCAATCAAATTCATACACACCACTTGATCGGACTACCTTCATATGTCATTGTGATACCAGTAAGCCAGTGAAGTCTATCTCACTCTTTACTCTATATCAACAATGCAAATTGGTCAAATATAATTCAACTACAAGATTCATTTAATTTACACTCGACTAGTAAACATAACCTACATCATGATAAATGTAGTAGTATCCAAAGCATACATTATTTCCATCAAATGTATAGATGAATCTTACATTATTTTCTATCTCATACTAGAAATAATGACTACAATTTATACCACTTGGACAAACACATATTTAATTGTAAATTTTCACTATCACAATTAGTTTCTAAACATACTTCATCCTATGATAATTCATATTACTATAGTATAATATTTAAGTACATAACTATTAGTTTTTCCACACACAATCATATATAGTAGTCTTAAATACAAAGAAACATCAACGTCTATTTAAACAACTAGACAAAGCAAGTCTCATTCCTTGTAGAACACAATATCACACTAACATAACATTCATTAAAATCTTCATGGTTGTATGTACACATACACATAGTCCTACTAATTATCACCAAACACGTTAATCATAGTAATTATTAAAAATCCTACATTAAGTCAACTAAATGTAGATATGATTCTAGGTATAACAATCATAGTATATACCATCTGGATATAACATATGTTAATACTGTATTACTCTATAATATCCCATACTATCATAGGTTCCCAACTACACAAAAGCATATAATCAAAGTTACAATTTCAAAAATCAAGCGACACACATACATTTAATAATCAAGAAAGTATGAGGTTATACCACTTGAATATACCCTAGGTTTAAATTGCATATTAGAATTTAAAAAATATAACATGAGAGCATGCATATAACTGACAGTCAGTCAATAATTTGTAAAGAACTCATAAACTTGCAATAACATTTATTTAAACATCTATTTCCTTTTACTAGAAGACTATTTTAATATACTTATAGTTTTGGATCTCACAGACACCTAATGATTTAAAATAACCAACTGTTGGCTACAAGTATAGACATATGACCCCACACACCCATTTAAATTATGATATACATATATTTCATACTTCAATACATATGAAGGTTTACTACTACACACACACACACACACACACACACACACACACACTCCCTTGTACAAAAAAACCATATTTCTCTATATACCACATATAAGTACTCATCCATATAGAAATAATACATTAATTGATAATCATTAAAATCTCATTATCGTGATTAGTTCCCAAATGTACCCACTCTATGATAACATATTTTACCATAGTCTAACGTTCTTGAGTTCAGCTACTCTATGCCAACAATTATTCAAAATAGGGTCGAGAATCAAACATCTCACAAATTTAGTTATATGTTGAATGAATAACACCCTCAATAACATCTAGTGTATAAGCAAGGTACTCCATAATATTATTTATTTAGGAGAATGCAATTAATCTAACAGTAAGATATCTATATATGGCCTAAGCTCATCAATTAAATTAGTAACTCAATACTTAATTAATTTAGCTTATAGATATCTATACTAAGTTATAATTGGTATCCCATCTACAATTGTTCATACCTTATTGGGCATAAACCACATTATTATATTGGCATAATGGGAATACAAGAATAATTATCAATATACACACCTATGAATATACTACTTATTATATAGGATATTCCTTATGTTCTGAATTATGTATATTCTTGCATTTTTAACGAATATTATAATTTTAGTATTATTCTCATCTTATAACTATTGACACTTGGGTTCGTACCCTTGAGGAGATGTTCAACTCTCCTCATCCAAGTGGCACAATGGCAACATCTCTCTTGTTATGGGTGACAATTTCACTGAGATGAATCTCTAGATAAGGGGCTAGCTCCCCTTGATGCACCTTTAAAGATCACTCTCTAACCTATCAATTAGATATGAAAAGGGATTAAGAAAAATGAGTGAGAAACCAAATGGTGATGCACCAATGTATAATGTCCTCCCAGTTGACTGAATACTACTTAAAGACAAACAAAATGTTTCTCACACAAAACTCACAACTCAAGATTTGTTGTTACATCAATGTTTCATATGCTAGATTCAAGAAGGTATATGATTCTTAGGAAGGGAATGAATGATTCTAAAGAGGTATACAACCATGGACCAGTTCTAGGATATCTCTACACTTAGAAAAGAATACTAGCAAAGACCTACAACAATCTTATTTCTACAAATGGTAGATCATCAAGAGTACAAGATAGAAAAGACAATCTTTCACTAGACTAAACCAACAAGATTCAAGTCATTACTCAATATTGCAGCATAAGAGTGGAAACAACACTTGTATATGTTTTCAAGAGTTCTTCGATTCCAAATCTAGCTAGAGTTTTCTCAATAACCAACGGAGGCTACTGAATAAGCTAAAAGAATGCATATATATATATATATATATATATCTTTTGAGAGAGAGGTCAAGCCAAAGAAGTTCAAGAGTCACTTGGACATGTGTCCATATGTGAGAATCAGTTACAATTATATGTGAAAGAGGAGTGAGGTGAGTCATGCCAGTCAAGAGGTCTACTTGTCCAAAACAAGTCATGAGAATGGTGAAAAGAGGCATAAAACCTTCAGAATTAGCATAGAAAACTACCTCCATCAAAGACCATCCATGAATGTTTGAAATTGAAAATAGGAGTTATCACATAGCACTACTCAATGGAAAAATAAATCATGGCGATAGTTAGAAAATGCTCCTTCTAACTGTCAGTCATCCTTTGGACACATGTGTTTGTTGATTTCATGGAAGCTCTTTGATTTGGTCAGCTCCCAATAATGACTTGAACTATCAACCTATCCATTTTTTACTTGTTTTATCTATGTCAGATGCTCAAGATCCTACCATTTGTTGCTTCCACATTTTCCCTTAGGTTCTTGCCAAGCCTTTTGATACCAACGGCTAGTTCCCATAGTTTGAAGTTAAAATTTGTGAGCCATCACTTTTCAGGTATTTCTTTCGGACATTTGTTTCCCTCAAAATTTTGTTTCCATCAATTAATATTTTTGAAAGAATTCATTTGATGGATACTTTTCTCATGGTCACTTTGTTTCGGCACTTTTTTCATTTGGACTTTTTGTTCTTGGCACTTTTCTCGAAAGAATTCATTCAGGATTTTTTTTGGCAATTCATGCAGACAATTTTCCTGAACAATATTTTGAGCCTATTATTTCCTTTGCATCGGACAAATTTTTTGAAAGAATTGGGCTTTGACCTCTTTTCAATGTGGATGAGTTTTTTGAAAGAATTCCTCCAATAATTTTTTTGAAATAATTCCTTTGGACTTTCTGTTTGGCCCTTCGGACTTTTGCCTTTTTGCCCTTCAACCAAAAGAAATAGTTCTTCAGCGATTTGTAAATGACCCTTTAGCACTCTAAAAACATCCCTTTGGAAAATTTGAAGTGCCCTTTAGAAAAGTTGAAGATGACCCCTTCAAAAAAGTTGAAGTGCCCTTTAGAAAAGTTGAAGATGACCTTTTTAGCTTGAAAAGATATCTTTCAGGGAAATTGTTTCGAATAAAATGTCTGAGATAATTCCCAACACTTGAACAAAAAACCTAAAAACAAAACCTTTGAAGGAAATAACACCCGGCCAAGAGACTAAAACAAAGTCTTCAAATTAAATAACACTTGGTATTTTTTTTGCAGCTCAATGAGAAATACTTCTTCCGAAGAATTTTTTTGAATACTGTATTTGGCCAAATTTGAAAGATGCAAACTTGGGAGTAAAATTTGACCAACAATAACGTCATCCATATTATTATCACATACATGTAGGGTTATGTTATGCTTTACTTCTCTTATTTTCTCTTATAATTCTGATTATCCAAAAGTATTTAAATGGTTATCTAATAATGACAGTCCAAAATATTTAAATTTCTCTTGGATTTCAAATTTAATGATTATATCAGACCATCATATCACATATTATGTCATGATAGAGTATTTTGCTCCTGTACTACTTAGTATCATAATCAATTACTAAAATAACAATGCCATAGTAAAAAACACTTCCTGACAACATACATCAATGCCTTAAAATGCAGTTTTAACCTTTATCAATTTAATTATTTTATACAAAGGGGCAGTGACTTACATGGATAACTAAAGCATTCAAGTGAGTTTATTCTATATCTTACCATACAACGACTGGTTAAAGCATTAATTACAATGATTCTTTATAGGTCAAAAAGGTTGGAAACCATGATCCACATAACATATATATATATATATATATATATATATATATATATATATATATATATATATATATATAGTATGTTGCAGATCTAGAATAACAATGATGCCCTTGAAACAAATCAAACATACCCAACAACTCATTTCTATGCCTAACAACTCAAACAACTTGCCTATAACCAGTGTGCAACATACTATGAGTGATTTCAATGACATAACAAAATATGGCAACCCAAGTACAACAAAGTCCTAGTTTTCAAAGCAATTTTCTAGCGACACCTCTTAGTAATTCATCTTATACACTATGCTTCCATGCAACCCATTGGTACATGTATAGGTATTGAGGTTACTCGGAGAGATTCAATTTGGAGAACAACCTTATTTTTGCAATAAGTTATTGTATTGGCATTAAATAAATATATTAGTAAACAAAATGTGGCTACTTGCTAGAATATATTACATTGATAATAAAATCTATAATTCTAGATTGCAATTTGTCATTTCTCTTAGGTTATATAATTGTAGAAAATATGTAAATTGCTATTATAATTGCATAACAAAATGATTAACATTAACAAAGTGATTTACATTATATTGGGTGATTTTCATTATTTTATATTAGTGAAATCTGTTGCATACATTATTCACCCAGTGTGGGCTTCTTAAGGGCTATAAACTGTGATATATGAATAGTTATTCAGCTCATTGTAGTTATATGTTTCCTTTTATACAACAGTATTATAATGTTAATAAAACATACTAATCACCCAACCATGCCATAGTCAGCTTACTATTTTATATCACTTAGATTGTTGTTTTGATCTTTATTTATAAATTGCCATATATATATATACATACATTTAATCGATCCCATAAAGATATATTCAGGTGTGTTAATATATATTTAAGCCATTCAAAAATAAGAATATTTAAATATATATATATATATATATATATATATATAATCAACTAGATATATTCACAATACAATTATATAGAATTAAATGTTATGCTTACCTGCAAAATGTTCTCTTCCTCATCTCCCTAGTTCTACGCTTAATATTCTCCTTGGATTTGCATCCCCATCTCCTCTTCTCCGTCTATCTTCTTCTTCTTTTCATAATCCCCCATTTAGATTAAAAGGTGCATAGAGTAGTTTTTAAACATTTTCGTCATTCCATGAAAATGTGCTTTTCAATGTTTTTGTTTTATTTATTTTTTAAATCCTGATTTTATTTCTTTAAAGCTTGTTCATCTCGCGCGCCCCTTCCCCCCCTCCAATTTTTTTGATATTTATTTCTCCTTTTTGCTTTATTTTTATCATTTGTTTCTATTCTTTATTTTTATTTATTTTCCTTAAATATGTATTTTCTTATCTTTTTTTTCTTTTAAATTCCTGGGTAACATTACCTAAACCAATTAATTTTGTCTTTGAAGAATTTTTTAGAGTATAACTATCTTTATACTGTTTTAATATTAATGTCAAATTTTAATTCTTAAGTAAGTCCACTATGATAGCTCCAAATACATATTCACATAGATCTATATTTCTCACAACATTAATAATCAAGAATACAATAATGCATCATAAACTTACAACAACACACAATCACGCAAGACTACATCTCCTAAGCATGAACCTTGACTAACATGCAAGTCAATTCCACAAAACCATTAAATAATGTTAACAAGCAAAGTATACATGATTATCTAATGCAAATGAAATTAAACACACTTTGATAACCATTCAATTTATGTATGTAATCATGCTCTGGTTAATGTGGTGTGTGCAACATACTAGTCAGTTTCTTTGTCATCTTCTGACATTTTGATCTGCATCACCCTCCCTGATGATGCTCTCCCTCCGTCACACTTTAAGGGCTAAGTTATCCTGCATCAAACTCACAATAAAATAGATAATTAGATCATAAAAATCGTGATATATATTGATCAAAAAATATAGTTAAAACGACAAATCAACATGATCATAAAGTAAACTTATACTTACAATTAACTCATAGCAGTGTGATCATGTAACCTAAGTATTATCCTACTACCCCATTAAAATATATATTAAAGCTTAGTTAAAAATATCTAAATCTAAATGTTTTAGCTATAGATATCCTTAGATAATCTAGCAAGTTTGTCTGGTGAGAAATTGAGAGTAACATCATTCCCCCTAAAGCTAGTCATCATCCCCGATAACACTTATTCAAACATAAGTTTTGAATTTAAATATCATTTAACAAAGTAATAACATAGTATACAATATCAAATTAAATAAATAAATGAAAAATTACATGTAGAACTCACCATAATTCCTTCAGGTTACCCTATTCCTAGAGTATTGGTCCCATAAGACCCTGCTCTATGACATCTCACTACTATGCAAACAAGGTTTGTGAGTGTTACTCTGAATGTTCTTGTCATGACCACCCCGAGGTCCAAAACTAACAAGAGAAACCCATATACATGTCTAAATGAAAGTTTCACTAATTTTCCAAAAACACATAAGACCATCATATAAGTCAAAATAAATGATCAAGGAGAGTTCCAAAAAATATTCTATCTCTCTATACATCTCTCTAACCTAGAGAGTGTCTTTCTCATTCTAGAGAAAAGTAATTAGGGAAGCTAGCAAAAATGATGTGTATAAATTAATACTACCATTACCTCACATAGTTTCTGATAAGTATAACATGTCTATAGTATCACTACTTCATGGATCTCTTGACAAGTATGACAATGAATAGAAATTATAAATATTATATTTTTAATGTATTCAAAATAATAGAATACCCGTCCATAGTATACATGCATATGGCCATACAACTAAATTTGACAAGTCCATCTGTCAAATCTCAAATTTTGACAAGTTCATCTGTCAGATCCAACTCGGTAACAACCAAGTCAATGTGAGACGAAGTAAAAATACCATCTTATCATTTATAACTAATGTTCCTAATTCACCACTCTTCCCTTAGGCCTCGATGACCTCGTGATCTCCAAAAAATACAAAATGTTTAATGAATCTCAATTCTATGATAACATATCATAGAAAATAATAATATGAGCTAAATGATTTTAGATGTATCAATATACATTCAGGAAAATCATAAAATTATTCTGTAATTGTATCAAGTTACCACTAGCCAAATGTAAATAATATCATATTCTGCTTCTTAATTTATAGTTTTTATATTCATGATAAAGAGAAAATAATGTTAAAATTAACATAACATACATAGGTTAAGGATCACACCATCCTTTCAAACTTATAAGGGAACAAACAAAACAATTTCTCCCTGCTTACTCAGTGAGATTGCAACAAGTTAAAATTTTATCTCAACCCCTAAATTGACAAGATGTTTTGCACTTCCTACACCCTACTTGATTCCATGAAAGGTATAAAAATAACTCTTCAAATCATCATAATTTAAGCAAAAGAGAACAATATTAATCTAATCAAGGGTGTATAATATCATTCTAATTGAATAAATCTAGTATCTGATTCATGGTTTGCCACTCCATGTGGTCTAAAATCACAAGTTAGATAAAGTAGTGACTTTAAAGAGTCACAAGTGAAAAGTAGATAACTATCATCTCTACAACAAAGTTCTTAAATACCTACACAAGGTAAAAAGAAATCACCACAACCCGAGTTGCCAAATTTACTACATACTTACCAAATTTGTAGGTATAGTATCACAATATTTTCCCATAATCGAGAGAAATAAAATACTAACCACAAGTTGTATCAATTCATCCAATATTACATCTCTATCGAAAAAATAAGTGGAAGGCATTTATCCATGAACTCCATAGAATATAGTCAAAACAAGTTTCAAAAACAACTTCCCATTTAAGATTACACTAAATCAACATCATGAAAATGTGAATCCTCTCGATAGCTTGTAATGATGACAAAGAAGGACAAGATAATAAAAACTCATCTTTAAAATAGTTATGAAAGATGACACTCCTTCCTTGACCACATAACATAAAGGGTACCAAACCAAAAACAAACTCCTAACTCAAATGAATTCTCAACCTAAGACAACAACTCTCTAATAAAATTCCCACCACACTAGGGGGAACCAAACCAAAGATAGTCTTATATGATTTCCATTTTTAGGATTTATATAAGTAAGACACACAAATTAAAGCATGTATATATATGTGAGAAGCAACTAGTGATTATTAAACACTCCTCACACAAAGCATAATAACAAAGGTGACTTGATTACCAAGAAGGGGGTAATCACACTCAAGGTGTTTAATCTAAGTGATCAAACTATGGTAGAAAACTCTTATTCATAAATCATGAACTATTATATGCATTCACCTACCCAAACCACACATACAACAATCACCATAGGGATACTCAATAAACCAATCCCCTATACAACTCAAAAGGGTGCAAGTGATCTTAAAGTTACACATTTAAAGAATGTCTCATACTTACAAAAGTCACCAAACTACACAGGTGGGTTTACTAAGTCTCAAAAAAATTAATCATAATATAACATAGTTTCACACTAAGAAATCACCATTTCAAAATACCAGTGCCATACTTCATGTCACTAGGTTCACACTGGTGAACAATAAGACATGAAAATGCTAATAGACTCATTAGTTCTTAGAGTTCAAACCACTGCTCTGATACCACATGCAACAACCCCGCTGGGTTAGACATAGAAATACATGTTTAAAAAAAAAAGAAATACCATAATAGATTACACCATGAGAATCTATAGAGATCAAAAGAAATACTCAAGATAATAATATCATCACATAACACTGATCTCTAACATGATGAGAGTACAAGTCATAATGTGAATATAGAAAGTAATCATATTAACTCAGCTACAATTGATACAAGTCTACAACGACTATTGTCAAGTACAAGAATAAGTCATTACGACTCTTCATGATAATTACAATACAATGGTACATGTAGATACATAGCTTCCCTGAAGTATAGTTCTCGAACTCAAGTATCTGTAGTAATCTCAAATGTTGCCTCGATAAGTAGTATTGTTCTAGGGAGGGAGAGCATCATTCGAGCACTTTTTAACACCAACAATAGACCAATTATCCCTCATACTAATCCCATCATCAAATGGACTTCCTTTCATGGATGAATAGATAGTGATAGTGCATCAACTTAGAGAGATAAGGAAGCACGCGTGTGTTGTATGATTCTAAGCTAAACATGCAGTATATCATAAAAATCTATTTTATTTCAAGATATCACATAAACATGTGAATCACACTCATGAAATGATAATGTCTCATTAAATATACTTTGAACTCAAGTTTTAAAAATAATAATTAATAACGATTTAGTCATACACACCACTTGATCAGATTGCCTTTATATGTCATTGTGATACCAGTAATCGAATGAAGTCCATCTCACTCCTTACTCTGTATCAACAATGTAGATTGGTCAAAACAATTCAACCACAAGATTCATTTAATTTACATCCTACTAGTAAAATCAACATAAATCATGCTAAATGTAAGAGTAACCAAAGCATACATGATTTACGTCAAACATATAGATGAATCTTACATTATTTTCTATCCCATACTAGAAATAATGACTACAGTTTATACCCTCTAGAGAAACATCTATTTCACTATAGATTTTTACTATCATAATTAATTTCCAAACATACTTCTTCCTATGATAACCCATATTGCCATAGTCTAGTATTTAAGGATATAACTACTAGTTTTTCTATACACAGTCATATATAGTAGTCTTAAATACAAGGAAACATTTGCTTCTATTTAAAAAACTAGAAAAAAAGTCTCATTTCTTGCAGAGTACAATATCATACTAACATAACATTCATTAAAATCTTCAAATTTGTATGCATGCATATATATAGTCATACCAGCTATCACCAAACACACTAATCATAGTAATTATCATAAAGCCTGTATTAAATCAACGAAACATAGATATGATTCTAGGTATAATAATTACAGTATGTACCATCTAGGTATAACATATGTTGATATTATAGTACTCTATGATATCCCATACTATCATAGGTTCCCAAATACACAAAAACACATAATCAAACTTACAATTTCAAGAATCAAGCAACACACATACATTTAACAATCAAGCAAGTATGGGGTTATACCACTTGGGTATACCCTAGGTTTAAATTGCATACTAGTATTTAAAGAAATATATGGGAGCACGTATCACGATGCACCATTATATGTTGAATATAACCAAGCATTTATTCATGTTAACACTCACAAATGTTCAACATTGAATATATATAACTAACAATCAATCAGTCATTTGCAAAGAACTCATAAATTGTAATAGCAATTATTTAAACATCTCATTCCTTTTATTGGAAGATTATTTTAATATAGTTTATGGGTCTCATGAACACCTAATGATTCAAAATAACCAACTGTTGGCTACAAGTACAGGCATATGATCCCACACACCCATTTAGATGATGATATACATATATTGCATACTTCAATACATATGAAGGTTTAATACCTACACACACACACACACACACACACACACACACACACACACACACACACACACACTCCATTATACATAAAAACCGTATTGAACTATATACCACATACAAGTACTCATCCATATAGAAATACTACATTCATCCACAATCATCAAAATCTCACTATCATGATTAGTTCCCAAATATACTCACTCTATGATAACTTATTTTTATCATAGACCAACGTTCTTAAGTTCAACGAGTTTATGCCAACAATTATTCAAAATAGGGTCGAGAATCAAACATCTCACAAACTTCGTTATATGTTGAACGAATAAGACCCTCATTAACAACCCATGTATGAGCAAGGTACTCCATAATATTATTTATTTAGGAGAATGTAATTAATCTAACAGTAAAATATCCACATATAGCCTAAGCTCATCAATTAAATTAATAACTCGCTACTCAATTAATTTAGATTATGGATATCTATACTAAGTTATAATTGGTACCACATCTACAATTGTTCAGAACTTATCGAGCATAAACCACATTATTAGATTGGCATTATAGGAATATGAGAATAATTGCCAATATTTGCACCTATAAATATATTACTTATTCTATAGGATATTCCTTATGTTCTGAATTATGTATATTCTTGCATTTTTAATGGATACTATAATTTTAGTATTCTTCTCATCTTATAACCTCATCCGTCTTCTTATCACAGACATGTAGAGTTATGTTATGCTTTACTTTTCTTATTTTCTCCTATAATTCTGATTATACAAAAGTTTTTACATGGTTATCTAAATAGTGATAGTCCAAAATATTTCAATTTCTCTTGCATTTCAAATTTATTGATTGTATCAGACCAAAATATCACATGTTATGTCATGATAGAGTATTTTTCTCCTGTACTACTATAGTATCATAAGCAATTACTAAAATAATGATGCCATAGTAAAAAAACTCTATGAGAACATACAATGACCCCTTAAAATGTAGTTTTAACCTTTAGTAATTTAATTATTTTATATAGAGGGGCAATGACTTACAGGCATAGCTAAACCGTTCAAGTGAGTTTCTTCTATATCTTGCTATGCAGCGATTGGTCAAAGAATTAATTACAACAATTCTATATAGGTCAAAAAGGTTGGAAACCACAATCCACATAACACAAAAATATATATAGTATGTTGCAGATCTAAAATAACATCAATGCCCTTGAAACAAATCAAACATGCCCAATGACTCATTTCTATGCCCAACGACTCAAACGACCTGCCTATAACCAATGTGTAGCATACTATGAGTGATTTCAACGATAAAACAAAATATGGAGACCCAAGTACAGTGAAGTCTAGTTTTCAAAAGTAATTTTCCAATGATGCCTCTTCGTAACTCAGCTTATACACTATGCTTCCACGCAACCCATTGGTACATGCATAGGTATTGAGGTTACTCAAAGGGATCAATCTGGAGGACAACCTTTTTTTTTTGCAATAAGTTATTGCATTGGCATTAAATAAATATATTAATAAACAAAATGTGGCTACTTGCTAGAATATATTACATCGATAATAAAATCTACAGTTATAGATTGTGATTTGTCATCTCTCTTAGGTTATATAAATGTAGAATATATGTCAATCGCTACCTATAATTGCATAACAAAACAATTAACATTAACAAAGTGATTTACATTATATTGGGTGACTTTCATTATTTTATATTAATGAAATCTGTTTCATATGTTATTTACTTGGTGTGGGCTTCTCAAGGGGTATACATTTTTGGATATGGACGGTTATTCAAGTCATTGTAGTTATATGGTTTTTTAATACAGTAGTATTAACATGTTAATAAAACATACTAATCACCCAACCACACCATAGTTAGCTTACTGTTTTATATCACTCAGATCATTGTTTAATAGATGAGTGATTCGATCTCTATTTATAATCACACAAGATAGCGTATAACTGAGGATATGAGGAAGAGAGCATTTTGCAGGGAAGCATAGCATTTAATTTTATATAATTGTATTGTTAATATATCTGGTTGAATTTATATAAATACAAATCTATTTGAATATTCCTATTTTTGAATGGATTAAATATATTTTAACACACCTGAATATATCATTATGGGATCGATTATATATATATATATATATATATATATAATCGATCCCATAATGATATATTCAGGTGTGTAAAAATATATTTAATCCATTCAAAAATAGGAATATTCAAATAGATTTGTATTTATATAAATTCAACCAGATATATTAACAATACAATTATATAAAATTAAATGCTATGCTTCCCTGCAAAATGCTCTCTTCCTCATATCCTCAGTTATACGCTTAATATTCTCCTTGGATTTGCATCCCCATCTCCTCTCCTCCATCTATCTTCTTCTTCTTTTCATAATCCCCCATTTAGATTAAAAGGGGCATAGAGTAATTTTTAAGGATTTTCCTCTTTTCATGAAAATCTACTTTTCAATTTTTTTGTTTTATTTTATTTTAAAATCTTGATTTTCTTTCTATAAAGCTTGTTTCTATTCCTTATTTTTTAAAGATTTCTTTCTCTTTTTAACTTTATTTTTATCATTTGTTTATATTCCTTATTGTTATTCATTTTCCTCAAATATTTATTTTCTTATCTTTATTTTTTTTAAATTCCTAGGTAACATTAATTAAACCAATTAATTTTGTCTTCGAAGAGCTTTTTAGAGTATAACTATCTCTATAATGTTTTAATAATAATGTCAAGGTTTAATTCTTAAGTCTGTCCACCTACAATACCTCTAAATATTTATTCACATAGATTTGTATTTCTCACAATATTAATAATCAAGAATACAATGATGCATCATGAACGTACAACATCACACAATCACTCAAAACTACATCTCCTAAACATGAACTTGGACTAAAACACAAGTCAGTTTCATGAAACCATTAAATCATGTCAACAAGCCAAGTATACATAACTATCTAATGCAAATGACATTAAACACACTTTTCTAACCATTCAATATATGCATCTAATCATGTGTTGGCTAATGTAGTGTGTGGAAGATACCAGTTGGTTTCTCTTTCATCCTTCGACATCTCAATCTTTGTCACCCTCCTCGATGATGCTCTCCCTCTATCACATTTTGAGGGTTGAGTTCTCCTACATCAACCTCACAACAAAATAGGTAGTTAGACCATAACAGTCGTGATATATATTCATAAAAAATATAGCTAAAATGATAAATCAACATGATCATAAAGTAAACTTATACTTAAAACTAACTCGTAGTAGTGTGATCATGTAACCTAAGCATTATCCTACTGCCCCATAATTGTATATATTCAAGATTAGTTAAAAATAGCCAAATCCCCTCCCCAAAGATGCTCTCCCTCTTTCACATTCCAAGGGTTGAGTTCTCCTACATCAACCTCACAACAAAATAGGTAGTTAAACCATAATAGTCGTGATATATATTCATAAAAAATATAGTTAAAATGACAAATCAACATGATCATAAAGTAAACTTATACTTACAACTAACTCGTAGCAGCGTGATCATGTAACCTAAGCATTATCCTACTACCCCATGATAGTATATATTCAATCTTAGTTAAAAAAAGACAAATCTAAATTTTTTAGCTATAGATATCCTTGGATAATCTAGCAAGTTTGCTTGGTGAGGAATCAGGATGTAACAATAGTACATTTTTACCCTCCCTAATTAGAAATATTTTATTTGGATTTTGTGTGCAAGTGATTCAATTTTGATGGCATGTATTCTTTAACACAAACATCTTGACGAGTGGTTTGCGAGTATAGATGACCACCAGGGAGTGGGCATCTGGTGAGTATTTTTAATTTTTAGAAATTTTTACTTTTAATGCCATAAATGCTAGATAAAAATAGGACTAATGGCGATCTCTCCATTTTAAAAAAACATGAAAATAATAGGATTTCCCATGAAAATGATGGGAATGTGATAGAAATGATGGTAACACCCATGAAATTGGTGATAATGTTGATACAATCACTGAGATTATAAAAAAAAGTAGAAATTGCCTAATGACAAAATTGATAGGAAAAAGTGGAAATCACCTAAACGACAGGATAAACTCACAAAATGATGAGATCATAAAGGAATATGGTGGGAACAACATGGTTGATTTAGGGCTTTTTCTAGAAATGATGTAAACACCTTGAGAAATGATGGCAACATCCTGCTAAATGTTAGGGACATCCTGCTAAATGAAGATATCACCATAAAATGGCAAGATCGCCTAAGGGTTGATTGGAATTTGATTTTTAAGAAGTCTTGGGTTGACTAGAAATTGATTTTATTTGACGAGAAAGATTAAATTGATCATTTTTAGAAGAAACATAGAAGTGAGGTCTTATTTAATTTGATTGTCAGTGTCTAGATAGGTAGATTTGACTAAGTGTTATGACATGTTTTGCATTGCAAGAGTGAGTCCCACTATTAATAACCCATGAACATTGATCACACATTATATGGTAACCTAACATTTGGACTAAGGAGGTTGTGGCACTTCTCAACATGGTTGGTTTGATACATATAACACATATGCTAGTGATTGGAGCAGATAGAGATTTTATCTCTATAATATTCACACTTAAAGACTAATACCTTTCATTTTCCTACTAGAGAGGCAATCATGACCTTAGAGGATGTCTGGCATATTTTACACATCTTAATCTATGGAAGGGTGATTCATTGTGTTAGGTTATGGAGCTAAAAGCTCCACTAATGCAAACATGGAGGAGGTTGCTGAGTTACAAAGAAATCAACGTTAGCAGCGCAACTGACGTTGGTCATCTTCAGTGTTTGTAGTAACTGACATAGGTTATGGGTCAGCCGACATCGATCAGACAGGCACCGACGTCGACAATGTGTGTGTGCATGCATTTGCATGCGCTTCCAGAATTGGTCTTATTTTAGATGGATAGTTTGTTTGCATGTAAAAGACTAATTTTAGTCTTGAGTCTATGTTTATAATTATTCTAATTAGAAGTCTAATTATTGTTTGCATAAGATCTATATAATAGACCCATGGGGCTGTATTGTAATCAAGGACAAAGAAGAGATCCTTCTGATTGTAAGATCTAGGTTTACAGGTGTGCAAAACCAGGTTGATCTATGGTATAGCAAGATCAAGGGAGATCTACATGGTAAGTAAGATCATTTGATTTTCAGGTTGTTGCAAGATCAAGGGAGATCTACTTAGAGTACTTTGAGTACTTGTTTGACTGGCAATATTGTTACTGACTAGTGGAGGGTACAACTCTATGTTTAAATTGTGGTTGTAATTGGTTGTGAGAGAAAGAACTCTTGAGGGAGAGTTACTAGTATGCCTAAGAGGTGTTCGAAGAGTGTAATCTCTTTATTATATTTCCTTTTGGATGAGTTGAATACAAGATTGTATTGTCTCTCAAATTCTGTGTTGTTTCTGAATTCTAGTTACTTGTTACTTCTGGTTAAATTCCATGTTTAGTTGCTTATACAAGGTAATCAATTATGCTCCTAATCCTGACAAAGTGGTATCAGAGCAAGGTTGCAGGTTCATTAGAGCCTAGTTCAGAGCAGGTTAGTGTTTGATTACAGGTCACTCTTAGGGGTTTCTGATTGAGTGGGAGTAAAGCAATGGCAGAAGAAAGTAAGCTAAGAATGGAGAAATTCAATGGCAAGAATTATCAATTATGGAGGATGTAGATAGAAGATTATCTGTATCAGAAAGATCTGTACTTACCGTTGGGTGGGGTTGCAAGCAATCCCATGGATATGAAAGATGAAGAATGGAATGTTCTTGATCAGAAGGCTCTGGGATCTATAAGGTTGAGCATGGCATCATCTGTGATTTATAGCTTATCACAGGCTAAGACAATGGTAGAGTTAATGGAATCTTTGGCAAATTTATATGAAAAACCCTCAGCTTCAAATAAGGTCTTTCTTATGAAGCAATTATTTAATTTGCAAATGCTGGAAGGTGGATCTGTACATAGTCATCTTAGTGATTTCCATGGTTTGGTAAATCAGTTAAATTCAGTCAATATAGCTTTTGATGATGAAATTAAGGCTCTCTTAATCTTATGCTCATTACTTGAAAGTTGGGATAGTTTGGTAATGGTAGTTAGTAATACTGCGTCTGCTTCAAATATCTTGAAAGTTGATGATGTTGTTAGTGTAATCTTGAATGAAGAAATTTGTAGGAAAAGCACAGGTGAATCATCAGGGAATGCTTTAAGTGTTGAAAGTAGGGGAAGGCAAAGAGAGAAGATCGAGCAAGGGAAATCAAGGTCAAAGATAGGCAGGAGATCCAAATCCAGGTATGGCAGAATAATCTGCTAGAATTATGGAAAGGTAGGGCATGTAAAGAAAAAATGTTGGTTGGTTAAAGATCATCATGAAAGAAATGAAGAAGCAAAGAAAAATTGTTGGTTGGTTGAAGATCATCATGAAGAAAATGAAGAAGCAGATGTTGCAAATATTGTTGCATAGGATGCTCTTATATGTTCCTTGGATAAAGTGGAATCTTGGGTTTTAGATTCTGGTGCCTCTTTCCATGCAACCCCAAATAGAGATTTTTTTCATGAATATGTCCAAGGAGACTTTGGAGAGATTTATTTAGGGGATGGCAAGCCTTGTCAAATGGTTGGCAAAGGGAAAGTGCAGCTGAAATTGTAGACGGGCAACACATGGGCATTGAAGGAGGTCATGCATGTCCCAGTCCTGAAGTGGAACTTGATTTTTGTTGGAAAGTTAGGTGATGAGGGATGCACAATAACTCTCACAGTGGATTCTTGGAAGGTTTCCAAGGGTGCACTTGTTTTCGCAAGAGGTAAGAAAGTGGGTACACTTTATCTATCTACTTATATTACTGATTCTCTTTCTGGTTTATCTACTTCAGATGTAGATGCGAAGATGTGGCTCTATAGGCTTGGTCACATGAATAAGAAGGGGATGCACGTTCTTGAGTCAAAAGGTAAGAGTTTAGATTTGGGAAGCATAGATCAAGATTTCTATAAGCAACAGAAGAAAGTGAGGTTTCTTGAAACTCATGCTACAAGAAAGGATCGGGTCTATTGCACAAAGATGAAATCTGATGTTTTTGACAAGAACAGGAAAGCCTTGGTTTTCAAGGAGGAGATGATGGACAGAGATCAGCTCAAGGGGCTGAATAATTCTAAGCAGGGTAGTTTGGACAAGGTTATGATCCAAGGTAAGCTTGCGGGTAAAAAGTCATCACTCATAAGAAAACACAGTTACCGACATCGGTTAGGGGGAACTGACATCGAATAGGTAGGTACCAATGTCAGTCATATGCAAACTAAACTCGATGGTGTCAGGCAGGTGGTGACTGATGTCAGTCAGAGAACTGATGTCGGTGACTAGGTGGACACTGATGTCGATAAGGGAACCGGTGTCGATGATCAGGTGGGATTGACATCGATCGGGTGCAGACTAGGGTTGACCAAAAAATGGATTTTGGGTGGACAACAAGCTGTCAAGGAGTCTCAAATGCCCATGAGGAGGACTAAAAGGGTAAGTAAGCCTTAAATTAATTATTCCCCTTCTTTAAACTACTTTTTGCTCACTGATGGTCAAGAACTAGGAAGTTTTAAAGAATCAGAGCAGGTAGAGTCTAGGAAACAGTGGGAGTATGGCATGAATGAGGAAGTTGATTCCTTGGATGAGAACCAAATGGGAGATTTGGTGGAGTTTCTAGCTAGAAAGAAAGCACTAAAAGATGAATAGATTCCCAAGTTAAAGGAGAGAGAGAATGGACATGTGAGATGAAAGGCCAGGGTATATGGTCTTGAGCAGGCTACAGGATAATGGAGGTTTGACAGGTGTATGACAAAGCATGGCTTTAGTCAATGTCAATGTAACCATTGTGTTTCCTTTACCAGGTTGGATAATATTAGCTACATTATCCTGTTACTATATGTTGTGTGTATGCTTGTTGCAGGGTCACACATGCAGGGAGTTGCTGAGCTAAAGGTAAAGTTAGTTCAGAGGTATGTCATGAAGAATTTGGGAGCAGCAAAATTCTTTGGCATGAGTATTCTTAGAGACACAAAAGATCACAGGTTGATGTTGCCTCAAGATGATTATGTGAATAAGGTAGTGGTGAGGTTCGTTATGTAGGATGCAGAACCGGTTAACACAATTATGGATGGATAGTTCACAGAACAGTGTCCCAATTTACATGATGAGGTTAAGTACATGTGTACTAAACCTGATGTTTCCAAAGCAGTGGGAGTTGTCAACAAGTTTGTGGCCAATCTAGGAAAGAAGCACTGGAAAGCAGTTTAGTGGATTCTCAAGTATTTGAGAGGGATCAGCAGCAGGTATACATGCGATGTAGGGTCAAGCACTTCTCTACATGGGTATGTAGATTTGGATGTGGCAGGGGACTTGGATGATAGGTGTAGCACCACATGATGTGTGGTGGTTGGTCTTCAAGATTGAACTTGAAGAGGGATACAAGCCAAGAAACAAAATTAGATGATGTATAGGTACAGGTACAGATGCAGCTGTTTATCTTCAAGTGGGAGATTGTTAGGTTGTGGAGCTAAAAGCTTCACTGATGTAAACATGGAGGAGGTTGATGAGTTACAAAGAAATTAACATTGGTAGTGCAACTGATGTTGGTCATCTTTAGTGTTCGTAGTAACCGACATCGGTTATGGGTCGACCGACATCGGATAGACAGGCACTGACGTCGGCAACCTGTGTGTGCATGTGTTTGCATGTGCTTCTAGAACTGGTCTTATTTTAGACAAATAGTTTGTTTACATGTAAAAGACTAATTTTAGTCTTGAGTCTGCATTTCTAATTATTGTAATTAGAAGTATAATTATTATTTTCATGGGATCTATATAATAGACCCATGGGACTATATTGTAATCAAAGACAAGGAAGAGATCCTTTTGATTGTAAGATCTAGGTTTGCAGGTATGCAAAACCAGGTTGATCTGTGGTATAGCAAGATCAGGGGAGATCTACATGGTAAGTAAGATTGTTTGATTTGTAGGTTATTGCAAGATCAAGGGAGATCTACTTGGAGTACTTGTTTGACTGGCAGTATTGTTACTGACTGGTGGAGGGTACAACTCTGTGTTTGAGTTGTGGTTGTAATTAGTTGTGAGAGAAAGAACTCTTGAGGGAGAGTTACTGGTACACCCAAGAGGTGTTGGAAGAGTGTAATCTCTTTATTTTATTTCCTTCTGGATGAGTTGAATACAAGATTGTATTGTCTCTCAAATTTTGTGATGTTTCTGGTTTCTAGTTACTTGTTACTTCTGGTTAAATTCTATGTTTAGTTGCTTATACAAGGTAATCAATTGTGCTCCTAATCCTGACACATTGGTTATGACAAGGATAATAGGGAGTGTTGGAGGATCTGATTGCCACCACAAATGTTGTGATATAGGAGTGTGTTGTAGATGTAGACACACTATAGGCTCAACCATTGATTGACTAAGAGGTTGCTATTTTGATGGCTATTTTTTGTGGCATATTAATTCTTAACAAGAGTGGCTTGTACATCCATATGGGCCTATGATGGGTACTCTAGGACATGATTTTTGACATTGCATACTTTACTTATGGGCATGTAGTATTGGCCTAGTTATACAGGGATTTACATATGGTGGCCTATTGGTATGATAGGAACATCATGACATGTACATTACTTTAGGTCTAGGCCTAGGAGAACATTGTTATTGAGTATATGATTGGATAGAGGTGGTAATGAGGTCCTAAGGAGCCACTTACTTATGGGTGGTACTTGATATGAAGAGGTTGACAGGGACATAAATTGGACCTACCCTTCTATAGTCGATCGATAGATGAGATGGTAGATGAAGATTTCATCTAACATCCCTATATGTCAATTTAGTTTAGAGGGTAGGAGGATATCTCATGGATGTGATATATGATTACACCATGTTATATCATAGGGCATCATATACTGGCATGATCGGGTATATATATAGTTTGTGCTTTAGTAAGGTGATCCTGATGGGCCTCATTATTTTACACATGTGATGCAAAAATTAGTTAGTGAAATCCATTGGTTCCAAGTACATAGGTAATTGGGAGGTTTTGATAGTACACCTAATGGTATGGGCCTATACGAGAGGAGAAATAAATGTAGGTGTCATAAGGACATACACAACTTGGTGGATGTAATTATATATGGTTAGATTAACAAGGCCTAGACCACCAAGGGCACACATATTGAGGTAATATGTGAAACATGTGTCCCAATAATCAAGGAAATAGTAGAAATGAGTTACACTAGCTTAGAGATGGGGACATGGACAAAGGTAAGTGTAAGTGGCTTTATAAATATAGGTGCATATTCAACATGCTATACAAGTAACTCTATAGTAGGATACTCTTATGATAATTGATTATGATTCTGAGAGTAGCAGCAGTAAAACTAAAATAAATAGTGAGCACAGTTGCCTAAGCATGATGTGGATATGAGAGAGGGTGACAATGTAGAGGAGGGATGTATTGAGCATGTGATACTTTCAATAGCCAAAGGGTCTAGCCATGAGGTTGAAATGGGATAGACTACTAAGTAGGCAGGGCCATTAGAGGTGAGTAGATCAATGATAATTTAGGCCACCATAGATGGAATGTAGAGGGAGATCACTAGGGTTACAAATAACTCTAAACTAAAGTAAAATGTGGATAGATTGTGGGCTTAGTTTACAGGTTCCCAGGCTGAGACCACTAGATTATATAGATTGATCTCAAGTAGAGATGTAGATATTAACACATTGAGGGGGCAGGTTGCCTAGATGATGACCATTCAAGGTCAGCTGACTATGAGGTATGTAGAGCTAGTGACGGTGATTAGTGAGTGGGATAGGGCCTGAGTAGATGTGTAGAGGCTCCGTAGGGAGTGATATGAGATCAGGTAAATTGTCACACAATAAGGATTAGCTAGGGATTTCTCAGATAATGTATGGGCCAAGGATGAGGCTAGTTACTGTAGATGTTTATATGAGGGTGTAGTGACACAGAGCTAAAGAGAACACTCCTAGGAATATAGTCAAATTTAGATGAGATCATCAAGGTCACATCACACCTTGACATATTATACATTAGTGGCACAACCTCCACCACATTCGACAGGGATGGGTCCACCACCATAGCCACCACTCTCAGATGATCAAATTCAGTGCTGAGTTTTGTTGTGACAACTCTATTTTCTTATTATGAGATTTATTTATTCTCGATGTATAGATGTTATTTTGATATGTATATAGTCTTTTTTAATCTTATGACGTATATGGACTTTGATATTCTTTGGATATATATGATATAGCTTCTAATTCATTAAGTTGAGTCATGATGTAGATTAGATGGTTGATGTATTTATTTTCCATGATTCTATTTTCTAATTTTCTTGATGATATTGTACTTTATTTTGATAGTAAATGTTTATTATGATGTGATTTGATTTTATGTAACAATATCACTCATGATGTAAAATGTATATGACTCTCTTTATATGCTCATTTGTATATGTGTATCATGATAAACATATATGTAGCCACATTGTTCAATTATTTTTCTTTGTTTATGGAAAAAGTGATGATGTTTTGATTATTTTATATGAGCTGTTTTAGCCATGTTGATAGATATAATAAGCGATTATTTTCTCTTTGTGTAACATTGTATATAAGCCTCAAGCACTTGATTTTTGATTTTTCACATGATAGTATGCATCACAATTATAAAATGAATCATGATATCATTATTGTCAATTTGTGTAAGGACTAGTTCAAATACAAATGTTCATATCTCGAGATCAAGATATGAAAAATCATGACCTAAGTGTAAAACATAATGCATTGAACCAAGAAAAATCTAGGTACAAATGTTCATGACTATAGATCAAGACATGAAAAATAAAGACCTAAGTGTAAATCATAATGCACTAAACAAATAAAAATAATTAAAATGACACACAAACAACCAATCAATCAATTCATATATACATACATACATCTAAAAGTACAAAAAAAAAGTTCACGTTGAAGGCATGTAGTAATAAGATGTTAATTATTGTTATTTTCCCCTAAGTCTATGGAACGTCAGATAGGAGAGTGTGACAAACTTTGAAAAATGGGGAAAGAATGAACTGATCTCAGATGCCACATGTAACTAGACACTACCTACATAGTCCATCGTGGACCTCATGCTGATGTAGTTCTCCCATAAATAGAGTGAAGAAAAGTGATGAAAACAATTATGATGAAACTACTAGAGAAAAAATATAGAAAAACACACACAAAATGGTGAGAGTGTGAAATAATGAGATTGAAAATAGGGGAATGATGAAAATGAGAATGATGGTGATAGTGGTGGTAGTAGTCGAGTTGACCCGAGATACCCCATGTATCTAAGTGTTGTCTACATAGGCCGTGCAGACCTCAGGCCAATATAGTTCTCCCAAATATGGGAGGAAATGGATAAATATTAAACTTTATTATAATGATTAAATGAAATATACCCTTCCCAAACATAGATAAATACCTAGGGAATTGGATGATCAACATTATAATGAAGATCAATTTTGATGGAGAAGTCATGATTTGGATAAGAGATTTCCCACCTATGAGATTTTCAACATAAAGGGGGTCTACCCACACGATACTAAAATAGTTCCACCCATAAAAAAACTAAGATGGAAACCCATTGGAAAACATGAGGTTAAATTGAAAAAATATTTTGTGGCTTTATATCTCTTTTTGGGATTTTCTATTTTTTGACTTTGTAGAATTTTTGGATTTTTTTAATGTTTTTGGTTTTTTTAGAATAAAATATATACAAAAGTATTCTACAAGTTGGATGTGCAGGTGAATATAAAAAAATGCACAAATATTTATCTAGCAAAGGAAAAACAGCTTTGGGTAGGGATTCAACAATAAATATAGACGTGAAGGAACTATCATTTAACAAAAAATTAGGATGTGAGGAAATTCATGTGGAATGGGGAAAAGGATTGGATGAAGCAAAAATAAGTTGTTTTAGGAACTACTAACTAGGGAAACCATGCTTTATGTAAATATATTATGATATTATACCTATAAAGATGTGTTGATGATGACCAAATCTACTGAACTATCTTGTGAATCTGCATGTAATACCTGTAGGCTGTAATCAAGATTAGGATGGTAATAAGATGCAAGAGAAATGACATGAATTTATAGGGAATGGAAAATGGAATGAAGGGGAATGGAAAATGGAACAAAGGAGAATGGGAAAAGATGTGAAGGGGATGTCAAAAATCAAAGGCTCTCATAGACTGTTTAAATAAATCAAGCATAAAGTGGTTGAGATGCATAATGTTCATGGGCTCATCTAACTCTTGCACATCTGGTGTAACCAACCTGTATACTCCAAAACCATGGTTTGATATGATAATAAATGGTCCAGCCAATTAATCTCAAAATTTCCTTTATTTTCATGGTTTGTGTTGGTGTTTTTTTAATTCTCTTTGAACACAAGATCACCAAATTCAAAATCTCTAAAAATGATGTGTTTTTTATAAATATGACAGAGTCAATTCTGATATGCTTTGAGATGGTTCAATGCAGTCATTTCTCATCAAAAATTTCTAGTTCTTGTAGCTAGGATACTCTATACTCCTCATCATCAATGATACTTACAATGAGATACATAGGGAAGGAAACTCGATCTCAATGGGTAAGATAACTTCAAAGCCAAAGGCTAGGGAATATGGTGTTGCACCTGTAGGTGTGTGGATATTAGTATGGTAAGCCCATAAGGCAGGTAATAATTGTAAATACCAATCATGGCCAACATTATTGATGATTTTCTTAAGAATTCTAAAAATAGTCTTATTAGATGCCTCTGTTTGGCCGTTACCTTGAGGGTAATAGGGAGTTGAGGATTTGTGTTTGATATGGAATTGTGTACAAAGGGATTTCACTTCCTTTTTCTTGAATGACTTGCTATTATCAAATATAATAGTAGAGAGAATGCCAAAATGACAAATGAGGTGATTCAAAATAAATTTGGACATCTTTTTACTAATTACATAAGTGAGAGGGATTGCCTTAACCCACTTAGTAAAATGCTCAGTGGCAATCAGGATATGCTTATGGCCATTTGAAGAAGTGGGGTTTATCTTTCCTATGAGATCTAACCCATATGTATAAAATGGCTATGGATATGTGATAGGTTGAAGTGATCATGAAGGAACAAGAATTAAATCACCATGTTTTTGACAAGCAAGACATTTCTTGACATAAACACATGCATATACTTCTATTTTGGGCCAATAGTACCTTTTTTGAAGGAGTTTCTTGGTGACAAATTTTTTGATAGTATGGGCCCCACAAATCCCTTTGTGCACATCTTTAATTGATAATTTGGATTCATCCAAGTTTAAACAATGAATTAGCATCACATCATAGCCTTTACGATAGAGTATACTGTTGAGTAAAGTGTAATAGGATGCATTTCAAATGAAGGACTTTTGTTGGTTGTGTGAGAGGTCAATGGGAATAATATGGTCTTAGAGGTAGGTGTATATGTCTTGGTACGAAGGGGAATTAAGACCAGCTATATCACATACCATTTTTGCTTCTAGACAAATGTAGGCTGGTGTAAGAAGATTTTCAATGATGAATTGATTTTCACATATTTTGGAAGGCATTTCTATCATTGAATGAATGGTTACCATTGTACCAATTGATCTGTTATTGGCTCTTGGTATTTTCTCAAAAATGGATGTATTCAAATTTCTATTTGAGGTTGTCATCCATACCTTCGTAAGGCACAAGATTTTCATCCTTTGTTTGATATTGATATTATCCTGATTGATGATCAATTCTGAAGCTCCATAGACAACTAATGGTTGAATGTTCCATTACACTGCAAGGTAAAGTCCAATAATGAGTGCCTCATATTCTGTAATATTAGAGGTGCATGGAAAACTAATTTGAAATGACTTAGGAATGAGATCCACCTATGGTTTAATGAATATAATACCATTTCCAAAACCAAATGATGTGAAGGAACCATAAAAATATAGCTTCCATTGATGTGATTCATCTAGAGTAAAAATAGACTCATTAGGGAAATGGATGTTCAAAGGATGTGTGTCTGAAAAAGATGCATCATATGTTAGTCTATAATTAATTACCCTTTGATGGCCTTATTATTATTATCTTCAATGTCTAACTTTCTTAAGAACATAATCCACTTGGCCATGTGGCTAGTAAAAGTGGATTTGGAAAGAAGATACTTGAGTAGATAAACTTTTCCAATCATGATGGTCTTGTTGTTCAACATGTAATGACACAACTTTAGAGATGAAAAGACTAATGCTTAACATGAATTTTCAATTGGTGTAATTATGTTCATCAGTGACTGATGTCATGATTAGATAGTAACTACATGTTCTTTTCTCTAGTTGTCATGTTGGTCCAAAGGTGCCCCCAAGGCATGTTCTGTTGTTGAAATGGAAAGCAATAGTGGCTTCCTTGGTGTTGGAGGGGCCGACACTGGTGGATTTAACAATATAATTTTTCAAATGATCAAATGCCTCTTGATAATCAAAATTCCATTGAGATGTGGTTCCCTTATTCAAGAGGTGAGTGAAATGATGAAAGTAATCAACAAGCTGTAAAATGAATATGTGAATGGACTAAATTTTGTCTTGCAAGCTATGGAGTTATTTAAAACTAGATAGAAGAGACATTTCTATGATGGAATTAACCTTAGAAGGATTGAATTCAATACCTATGAGAGAAATAATGAAACCTAGAAATTTAATTGAAGTGACTCCAAATACACATTTCATTGGAATAAGACGCACCTTATATTCACAAAGCCTCTCAAATATTATTCATAGAAATTTTGGATATCTTGCAATTGTTCTTGATTTGACATAATATCATCAACATACTCCTCAACAATATCATGTATCATATCATGGAAGATGACAATCATCACCCATTGATATGTAGCACCAACATTTTTCAAGATGAGTGGCATAACTGATAACATAATGTTCCCCACAAGGTGGTGAATGTTTTTTTATGTTGATCTCTAGTATTATTTTAATTTGATTATACCCTGAAAAACCATCCATGAGGGATAACATTTCATATCATGTTGTTAAGTCCATGATTATATTAATGTTAGGTAATGGGAAGTCATCTTCAGTACATGCCTTATTGATGTCTCTAAAATATATATATAGATGAATATAGGTAAGCTTATTGCTGACTAGGATAATTTTAGAGATCCATTCAGAATAATCAATTGGTTGAATGAATCTTTCCCCCAATAATTTCTTCAATTCCTTATTGACTATGATAGCAATACACAAATTCACTTTTTATAACTTCTATTTAATAGGCTTGGCATCTTGGTGCAAAATAAGATGGTGTAGGACCAAAGACAAATCTAGCTTAGGAATATCAACACAAGACCATGCAAATATGTTAATGAATTCCTTAAGAATGATGATAATGAATTCACGTGCCTCTATAGTGAGGGACTCACCAAGATTGATAATTTTGGGATCATATACACTACCAATGTTGACTTCAGTGGTGTCTTCCATAAGCAACATGGAGCCATCCTCTAGTATAGTTAGTACAGTCATCTAATATAGTTAGTACCAATGGGAATCGATCTTCCACATCTAATTGTGGGCCATCAGGGTCATCCATGTAAGAAGAATCAGAGTCATTTCATGGAAGTAATGGCCACTCAATAAATGTTTGAGGAAAATCTTGAACCAACTTCTCAAATGTCTTTTGTTCCTCTAAATTGATATTTAAACCAAATATATTGTATGGACTTATAGGGATTTATGCTTACTAAGGAGAGTGAACTTACCCATCTATTGGTGCCTAAGACAGGTTTTCACTAAGGGACATGTCTTCATATTTACTTTTGTGTTTATCCAAAAGTGCCTTAGAGAGGTTTTCACTAGTGGACCTTAATGTTTCATTTGATTTTTATTTTGTTGACTAAGGAAGTTCACCTACTCTCCAAAGTAGGTAACAGGGTCCAATGTAAATTCAAATCCTTACTTGTGGTCTCTAATAAGCATACCATCCCTAAGGCCTAGGAACTCTAAAAGTGCTTCTTTGTTTTGAAAGTCATCCAATGGTATAACATGATTTTGTTGGTCCCAATCAATTAATTCAAGATAATGGAGGGTAAGAGGGAAATTAGATGTGGATGTGATGGTAAGGATGACATTGTTATCAAAAAGGTTTGTGTCAGCTAGCTCATTATTAATACTATAGTAGGACTCTGCATCACTGTCTGATCATCTTTGTTATATGTTAAAGTTGTGTCACTCTTAAGATTTCAAGAATCACCCCTAGACAACTTGTATCCAATGCCTCGAGTAACTGTATGTTTAGTTGTAGAGACATGATAAAGAATACCTTGTTGCTTTCCCCCAAAGCCCTTTCCTTTGTAATTGTGATGTTCCATGATCTTGTTAGGAATGGGATATTTAGAGCTCTGATAGTAAGAGGTGATATCATCATTTTATATCTAGGAATCTTAAATGCTCTTGAGTTCTTCTTGATTCGATGAACTCTTTTTAACAAATAGAGGAGGTCTTTTAGGACTATAATTAGTAATTATATGCCACTCAATCTTGGGCCTACCATGATATTTTGGAGATTTAGGCTATTTGGAAACGTGAAAGGTGTCTTTGAATCTATACGTGCCATGACACTTATCTTCAATTGTGAAATGGGAAGAAATTTGGGGAGGTGGAACACTGGAAGTGAGTGAAAGTTTACTTAGGTCAATGTGATTAGACTTAGGAGACTCAAGAGATACATTTTTATCCTTTTTAGTTGCATGCTCAGTGCTAGGATAATATTTATGCTAATCGTATTTGGCTTCCAAATGTTTGCAATATTGGTATGGTTGTAAATCACTAAGAATAGTAACCTCCATTCCAAAATGGGGGATTTTTAGACATTGATGTAATGTAGAAGAGACTATATGTACTTCATGGATCCAAGGAAGTCCAAGAACCAAATTATAAGATAGTTCAATGTTTATGACATGTCAAAGGGTATCATGGATAATAGACCTAAAAATTATAGGTAAAAAAATGGTGCCTTATGATTGTCTTTCTATATCATCATACACCTTTATAGTAATAGTGTCTGGCTATAGATCTACTGAAGTGTGCCCTAAATGTTTGAACAATTTTAATGAGGCAATGTTTAAACCTAAACCATTATCTATGATAAACCACTTGATCTTGTGATGGGAAATGATTGCTTTGATATAAAGGGGGTTACCATGCAATGGACCAATGGTTGACATATCACTATGGTTGAATGTAAGTTGTTGACCTAGGGATAAATGCCCCATAATTGCTTGGAATTGGGTAGGCTCAATGTCATTTGGAACCTTAGATTATCATAGAAGCTCATACAGTACTTATTTGTGGACTTTAGATATATGTAAAATATCTAGGATAGAAATTTATGCTAGTGTCTTGTTTAATTATTCCACAAGGTCATATTGCTTCTTGGTGGAAGAAGAATGATTAGATTTTGAAGGCAAGGTGATTTGAAATAGATTATTATTTAGTGGTGGTGAAGGACCTTAGACTGTAACCCATGGATGTCAAGTTGTGACAACATAATTTTGAGTCAAAAGATGATTACTTGAATTAGAAGGAGGATGTGCAGGACCTGGAATAGTAACCTGTAGATGTCAAGTTGTGATAATGTAATTGTGATTCAAAAGAGGGTCATTAGGATATGAAGGGGGGGATCCTAGAATGGAAGGGGTAATACATAGAGAAGTGTTAGAAGGTTGACGAGGATTGATTTTAATAGTGGATACATAATTATTGGTAATATGACCTATAACATTGTTATAGTCGTATGAGACATTATGGTATCCAATTTGGTTGGCTTGGGAATTTTGACCTTGATTATGGTTATTATAATTCAAATTATGGTCCTGATTCTAATTTTGATTGTTCAAAGGGTAGTTATTTTGATTTTGTTTATTTGGTTGGCATTGATTATTGGAATTGTGCTTTGGAAATATGTCCTTTGTGTATACCCATGTTTTGATTTGAAGTAAAAGTAGCATTCTCTAACTCAATGTCATCATGCTCAAGCTGGTTTTGGATGAAGTACCTGAGTTGTGCACATTTATAAATTGCATGGCCTTTAACATGATGTTAATCACAATATTCATTGTCATTATACCATATGGGCTTTGGTTGGCCTTCTTCAAATGGCTTTGTATTTAGCCAATTGACCATGTTTGTTGTAACCAATTTTTTGAATAATGGCTCTATGGGTTCACCAAAGTCAGAGAATTATATTCTTTGATATTGACATACCACAAAGAATTATAATAAGTGTTCTCTAGGATCAACCTTTCCCTTATATTTATTGAATTTTGGTGCCTTAAAATAAGCTGAGAAAGGTACTTGAAGGAAATTCATATCAAATAGATATGGGCATATCTTGTCAAACTTGTACTTCTTGCCCTAATTGCCTGCTTGTAGTCCTAAAATAATATCTTTTATCTCTTGAAATTCCTAGAGAGGGAGATTTTTTGGATGGATGAGGTGCATTTTGTTGAGTATTTAAAGGGGAATTACCTTTATTCATATAAATAGGTGGATTTGGATAGAAACATGTTAGAATGGATACCTTTTGTGATGAGTTATTAAGGTTATTCACCTTATAACCAAGATTTTACTGTGGATAAGGCACTTGTTTTTTATTTGTATTTGGAAGTGGGTTCAAAACATGTTATTGAGTTGGAGGAATCTGTTGTCAATGTGGTGGAATTTGTTGTTGATAGATAGGGATTTGTCATGAAGGGACTTGTTGTTGGAAGGGGACTTGCCATTCATTGGTAAGAATTTGTTGTTGACTATAAGGGACAACTTTGGGATTGATTTTGGGGGTATTTCATCTATTTAAACATAGCTATGTACTTCCTCTATTCTAAATGGCACATCCTCATATTCATGTTGATGTACCTCATCTTATGGGTATTCATTATTTCAAAAATATCCAAGCAAATCATAAGACCACTCATAATTGAGAGTAGGATTGTATAAAGTCCCACTTTCTGTATACTTAGGCATTTTTAGATTGATAATATTAATCTTGAATCAAGATTGGATGTTCAAAGTGATTTGATTCAAGTGCGTATAAAAGACCTTGTTTATCAGTTCAAACTTGACTTTTAAACTTAAAAGGTGTTATTTGAGTCATTTTGTAATTTTGTGTGATAATGGAATGCCTTTTGGTTAAAGTAGAATGTTTGATTAGACTTGTCAATGTAAATGTCAAAGTGGAATGTTGTTCTATTTCAAGTTACTTTTCAAATTTCACAAAGTTGTGGTATTAAGCATGTTTTGAAAAAGGATGTGTCTTATAAAGCAAGCTTTGAAAACTTGAACATTTGGTCTTGGGCTTTGAAAATATTTGGATTTTGACTTGAATTTTTATTTTGATTTCAATGTTTTAATTAATAACTTGAGTTTAGACTTATTTTGACTTTTGACCTTTTAACTTGGGAAATTTTAATTTGATTTGACTTTAGTTTGAATTGAGTTGGATGCTTGACTTTGATTGACCTTAAAACATTTAAATTTAAAAAAAAAATTACTTTGATTTTTGACTTAGAATTTTTGGCTTTTATAAGTTTGAATTTGGTTGACTTGGGACAACTGGCTATAGAAGGGTTGACTTTGAATTGATTTGATTTGAAATGTTTGACTATAAAAGAGTTGACTTTGACTTGATTTGATTTGAAATGTTTGACTAGTTTAGAAAAATGGAATGATTTGGATTTGAATTAGAATTAGATTTGGTTCAAAATGGACAAGATTTAGATTTGATTGAAAATGGGTAGCATGATGGTGCAATACAAACATGGTACCATTTTGATCGGACATCATGACATTAGAAGGGGATAAAAACAACTTGGAAATTAGCTAGAGTAACACCTTATCATGCAAATGTGTAATGGAATGTGATAAAGTTATGACTTAGGATAATTTTGATTTATTTGATGTGTAAGGTATAACACACAACATGGGTATATGGAAACAAACAACTAATAACATGCATATAAGACAAGCCCTATTTTAGTGGTAAAACATGTGTGTAACATGACTGTAGCCCATGCATCTACCCTCAGAAGAAGCAAGAATAGGTTAATCTCTTAACCCTCACTTTTGTAGATCATATTTTGTGATTATGTAGCACCTTAGTCTTATACACTTGGCAAACTCATGACCTTGGTAGTTCCTCTGAGTTCTACATATGCCTTACTTTTGCAAGCCTCACATCTGCTCTATCTTATGCCCCTTGGATTATCTCTTAGTCTGACCCACCTTATATTGATGACAAAGACATCCCATCTTGCCCAAAATTCTTAAGAAGTATGTATCTCATACATCTATAATTTGAGCCTGTGCTTACTCTCCTTCTCCTTAGACACTAACGCCTAGGTCATACATTAGCATCAACATTATTGTTCAAGATTGACATAAGTTTTCAGTGCCTTAAAGTCATTAAAATTTTAAATTAAATGTATTACAATGGTCGGCCTATGTGCTTTAATGTGATTTATCTCCCGATAAGATTGGTATAAATATAATATCAACCCTCATTTAGTCCTTACCTAGAAATCAGATCAAAAGAACACTCAATAAGCATTTAAATCACCAAAAGTTTTTGTATTATTCCCTATTCTAATATCATTCAAAAGAACAACCCAGCTACAGGTTTGAAGTACTAAGGAGCAGTTATAAGGTCATATTTTACAAGTTACAAGATAGGTCAATGTTGTACTTGCTTTACACATTACATGATTCACACACAAGCCAACACATAGGGGATAACTACATTAGTATGAGGCCCTCTTCTAGAGTAATGGATATGTAGGTAGTGTCCTTTGACAATAGGGTCATTGTGGTTCATCTTGACACTATGTGCCCACTAACCCATTTACCCCAAGGTCACAATGAAGATGGAAAGGTAGGGTTTTACCATTTCACTAGGAACAACAGTCTGTGACCAATATCTAAATGAACTAGAGAAAAAGTGAATCCAAAACCAAAATTATTTAGGTGGTTACATCTTGTTTGAGCACATATTCTATACAAGACACTAGTGTTGAACTTAGACACTAGCATCGATGTAACTATCCTGGGCTGATGCAAGTGGCTAGAGAGATAGAGGCACCAAATGTAGAATTTGAAAACTATTCTAGAACTATCTTTTTATCTGCTTCCCACCTATACTAGATTCAACACTATATTAGCATTAGAAATTACTAAGTACTTTATTTTATGTAACTTGTATGTCTAGCATAGTTGTACTTTCCATTAATAACATATCTCAACTTTATAAATTCAACACATGGTACATCTAAGTTTAGAAAATTAATTGGCCTATTGTAGATCTGATATTCACCCTTGTGCCCCATCATTTTTATATCCTTAACCTTTTTACCCATGTAGGATAACTTCTTATCCAAATTAGGGTTAAGCTACTTCAACAAGTATGCCATGAAATATTGGGGGAAGTTGGTTTCTCTCGCACAAAAAATCATTTATGGTCGAATGGTCTTAATGTAAAATTTTGACAAGGCTTTCTAAATGGTCCCTGATATGGGATCAAAATTCTATCAAAGAAAAAAAAATGGAAAATTCATGGGAGGGTTTAACCCTTTCTTGACCAATTCATTCATGAGATCTAAATGAAGTACTACCATAAATTTGAACTTTGAGGGTGATGTCTAATAGCTTAGCATCATGGATAAACCCCTTGATTCCACAAAACCTTTTATGGAGAATTTTTATATACTTTAGTGATACTTGCCCTCAATTTATATCCCCTGTTAGAATATGGGGTTGGTATGTACGTTGGGGGATGAAATCCCTGTAGTCATACCCTATAGACTCACGAATGGTGATGAAATCTAACTTGCACAACCAACAAAAAAAAAGTTTTAATATTTTTGATCCTCATGATCCCACAAGTGGCAAGAGGAGAGCATACTCTAGTTACACTTTGGGAAATCCAAATAGTAACCTATGTGTTTTTGGTTACCAAGGTTCCCAGTAGTGGGCAAGGGGAGAGCATATGCATGATAAGCTCTCACAATTAAATAAATAGCATAAACATGCAAGCAATAAAAACACAAGTATTTTTTTAGAACACCAAATTTAAATGTTGGTTTGTTTTATGCATGAAAATATAGTGCCTTATAAAATGTGTTTTTTTGAAAAATAACCACTTCTTTGACAAGAGAACCTGCAAAGAAAAAAATTATGTTTGATGTGTGGTCTTTGACTAGCGATGGGAATTTGAAATGATGTTTGTTTTAGTCTCAAGAAATTATAACAGAGAAAAATCACCATTTAGCAGAGCAATCTCATCATTTAGTAGGGAAATCTTGTTGATCTTTAGATAGAGAAAATAGAACATAGAAAGTTGGTGATCCACTGATTAATAAGGCGATATCATCATTTAGTAGGGTAGACCCATCAATAGCAAGGTGATACCATCATTTTTAGAGAAAGTATAGTTAAAAAAATAGAAAAATGATATCACTATTTAGACAGTCAAATCCATCATTTCTAAGTATGGTATTGCCAAAATGCAATAAAAATAGAGAAGAAAGGTTCCCAGATAATTTCCACCAGGTTTTAGGTTGATCCCACCAATTTTTTTGGTTCATTCCATCATTTGGATTTTTTATTACATCATTTATGTAAAATGACAATATGAGTAAAAGCTTAAATAAAATCCACCATTTCACAACGTGTTTCCACCGATTTGTAAGTCAATACCACTGATTACAAGTTGATCCCACCATTTACCTGAAAATGATAAAAAATAACCAATGCATAGCAGAAGCGATATCACTAATTATTAGGTTGATATTGAGTTTTATGAGGAGTAATCCCATTGATTAACAGAGCATTTTTGTCGCTAAATTGGGAACAAAAATTTGATAAAATTAGAAAAAAATAAGAGAAAACTAGATACATTCTAAGCCAATTTTTTAATTAGAGGAATGTTCTGACATTTCAAAAGAGGTTGTGGGGTACTAGTACCACTGGGTGTGACATATGTGATCACACATGATTACGAGGGATTTAGTTTCTTGTTAGTGATTTAACTTTTTAGGGTTATGGAATGTAATCCCTAGGTTGTTAAAGGGGTTGAGTACAATAAATTAGGGTATACAATATGCAATAAATACAACCACTAATTTGTAATAGAATTGACCTAGTTTGACCTTTCTAAAAATAACAATAAATGATGTAAATAAGTACTTAGCTAGAAGGTGACTGAGACAAAAGATTTGGAGGCTAAAAACTATGATAAGAGTTGATCTGGGTGTCATAGATAGGATCCAAATATCAAAACCCTTCCCAAATAATAGCTCCCTAATTGGATAGTAATGTCAGTGGCTCCAATGTCCTTTGTGTAGGACTACTCTAAGATTATGGGTGTACCTATGTCAAATTATACCAAGCCTATTCTTATGTGTACACATTTTGATTCCATGTAAGTGTCCTATTTTGACCAATTTTGCATACAAACCATAAATATCCATGTTGTTAGGGCATTCAGTTGGCACAAGTAGCAAAGTGCGATGTTAGTGGGGTAGGTTGGACATCCTCAACACCTTGTTGTGATGAGAGTTACTTACATACCAATAATCCGAGGAGAGATCAAGCCTAATGTAGTTCTCCCCACCTAAGTGCTACTGTAAGTGAAAGTGAAGCTAGTATGAATGCCAATATGAGAGTTTTGAGTGATGTTGGAGACTAGAAATATATGTATTTTAAGCTTGGGATGGTTGTAGATGATTGTATGCAGAAGTAGGATAGAATAGGGATTGATAACCTTGATTGCACACAACTTGATCTAGGCTAGATTGTGTTATTTGCATTTGATTTCCATCTAGTGGATAAAGGGATAAAAGTCATGTATATATATATATATTTTTAATTTTTATGTGGGTCTTAAAAGAGGTCTAGGCCTACCCTAGATAGTTGTTCATTCTAAAAAAGATCTGTTAGAGATAAAAGGTAGGAAGTGACAGTAGTGCCCAAACTGAGTCATTAGCATAATTGGCATTATTGTCCAAGTATGGCATTGAATGACTATTTTAGATAATCTAGACTTATGTTCCTAAATTAGACGGGATATAATCTTTTAAAATGAATATTTTTTGGGTTCTATGCATTTGAACATGGAGAGTATGGTAATAATTTGGATCTATTCCCCATTTATTATATAATAAATAATTTAAAATTATAAAATTTTGAATAATGTAGGCATATTCTTGATATTTGTTTTTCAGTTCGACTATAGATAAGTCCAAATTATTTGAAATAGTCTATATTGGTGTCCAGGTGGTAGAACTTAATACTACAAGCCAAGATCTAAGATGAGGATCTGGGACTTCTTTAAGGATGTTTAGAGATGTGTGTGACCTGCATAAAGGTTGGATAAGTGTCTAAAGAGGCCCTAAGATAGGTTTAAGGCAAAGTTGTGAATGAGTGGTCTCAAGTAACACTCTTATCACTCAAGTGACATTATTAGGTGACTATATTTCCCCCCCTTATTCTAGAAATGCAACAAAGTGAAAAGACTAGGATGAATGAAAAGAAATGTACTTGGACTTACCTAAGAGGTGAATCTCATGAATCTGGATATGAGTGTGTGAAGTGTGCTTCATTGCATGTCCTACAAATGAAATGTGTATAGATCAATCCTTACTTAAGAGAAATCAAAGACAAAACTAAGTAAAGAGATAAGAGAGGAAATAAATGAATACACTTCAGTAGGTATGAGAATCAATGCATAAACCTAGTGAAAACCCATGTGTGCATGTGTAGATAGTGATCAATTGGTGAACAACTTGGACTAATATGAATGGCTTGCTCAATCCCCATGTGTGGGTGGCTCAATAACTCAATCTGGTTTTGACTCCATCATTGCCCACCCCTATTTGTTGGATCACAATCTATGAATAGCTTTTATTGGACTAATGGTGTGTCTAACCCTCTCATGTAGGTGGATAAAGAACTCAAGTTGTCCTTGATTCCATCATTTCCTACCCCTATGTAGTAGATGCATCTTTAACTAAGTTGTGCAATGTAGTTGAAGATGTATAATTGTAATTGGAACTGTATATGTCAGCTCTACAACCACATGGGTATGTAGATCAAGGACTACTCAATAATGCCAACCATTACAGACAGAGTAAGGCATCAAATCTAGATTATGCTTGTGTGAATGGTGTTTGGATTAATAACATAGAGAATGACATGATTTTTTCCATTTTATTTGATCAACACGAGCAAAAGTGAGTATACAAAAACAATGTGTCACGCCCCCAAATTTGATATATGTGTATATGGATTCTGGATTGAGTTGTAATAATATGTAATTGAACATTAAAAACTGAAATGGAAGTGATCATATCTTGCATGATGCCCCAATTTGAGAAAAATTGTATGAATCTATGCAAAATTGAGTGAAAACTGGTAATCTATAACTAAACCTATGCAAACCTAGACTATACATATTGTATGTTTCTGGCCAATGTAAAATTTTCTAAAAATAAGGCTACTAGATAGTAGTATCAATCGTGATAATGTCCAAATTTGGGTGCTAAAGTCTAAATGTACTGATCTTTGTGCAATTAAAACTAGTCTCTATGTGACTGTTTCCAATTATGTTTTCCTAAAACTGATTTCTATATTTTGTGCCTATGTGATGAAAATTGTACTCTTAGTGCATTCAGATAGCTTAATCTCTTTGAAAAACCTTTGTGAATGCCCCCTCTTTTGAGGGGAGTTGTTGAACATGTGCAATAATTGTCCTCAAAATAAAAAACTCTATAAAATGTGTGTTAGCTGGAACATATATGATATCTATGTAATAAACCAATATAATGTACATACATGACATCCAAATGTAAGATAATATAAGAATAAATTTATAATCAGAATGTAAGATAGATATAACAATGTATATGAACAACAAATTTGAGTAATAACCAAGTAACTACCTAGGGGGATGGGCATGATGTCCTATCACACCACCCAAGTAGGAAGGGGAGATGCATGAGGTCCCTCATGGAATCTAAAACTAGAGCAATCAACAAGGAAGAGACAACTGTCATGGCTATGAAACATACATTAAAACATACATACAAAAAATAGGCATGCAAATTACGCCAAGGGGCCACAATACAAGGGACATGGACACATGTCACTAAATCAAAGAAAGCAAGACATACAAGGATATGTTCAAATGTCCATATACATAAATAATAGGCAGGTTGGTGTAGAGCCACATGGAAGGACATGTTAAAATTTTTGCATACATAATCAATAAGGTTCACACAAGCACATGGGCACATATCCAAAGCATACATACTATGAAAGGAAGTAGTGTTGAGCCATAGAACAATAGCACATACAAATGCCCTAAAATAGAAGTAGAAGCAGGGAGACACAATCAAGTCTAAACTAAGAAATCTAGAAATGAAAGTATGTATAAACATGTGGTACAAGTCTATATAAGAGAAAAGATGTACATAAACTAAGTCTAAAGTAGTAATAGTTAGAAAAACATCATGGTAGTGTAGAATGATCAATATTAAGATGTAACCATACTAAATCTATGGTATAGAGTATATACATATGTAACATGGCAATCATAATTTTGTACAGGATGCCCCCAAATAAGAGAATGTGTCAAATAAATAACCTATGTATGTGCCCCCAATGGGTGATAGTAGTAAATCTAGATCTATGTGATGGATGTGAGTCCTGTAGCATTCTGCAAACACTCAAGAAAAACAAGTGAATCATGTATGTATGATAAAACTAACTATACTAAGATAACTATCATATGCAGTACCTATCAAGTATAATAAATGTAAACATGGCAATGCATACAATCTATAACTTATGTTTTTTGAGAAAATATTTAAATGTTTTTGTATTTTGACATATTATGTTATTTTTTTATTTATATGACTATAAGTTATGTACAAGCAATATGAAAATGGTACTATATACAAGGAGCAATAAAGAAGGAAAGTATGTACAAGTAAGGAGGAACATATTAACCAATGAGTGTCACAAGAGACTCACTATCAAGGTGTCATGTATCAAATAAAGGGATAGTAATTGTGTGTGCTATGTGAAAGAGTAACTGAGGTCCTAGATCGTGTTATACAGAGTGTTTAATAGTTGAAACTACTTGTGGAATGGTGATAGGAATTTGTGAAGCTAATTGATTGGCCCTATGAACTGTAGGAATATTAGGAACCCATTTGGTAGAATATGTTATAACTACCATGGATGCTCTATGCTGAGAACCCTGACAACTCAATAATACTAATCTGAGAATGAAAGGTGTAGAAAGGGGCTCTTTAGAATATGAAACATATCTCTGACACATGGGTCTCTCTAATACTGGTCTCAATGGGAGAGTCTACATGCATTGTAACACTGTAGGAGTAGACTCAATTGTACTAGTGGCTCAACTAAAATTTGTGGTGTATTGATGGAAGTTATGCTTAGAACTATAACTGGTAGTTACGATGTAACTAATTATGGAATAGGTAGAGGATACTAATATGGAATATCCTAACTATAACCACATGATTAGCAGGTAGATACTTGAGGCATCTGTGCATGGTGGATGGAATGGCTCAAATTTGTATCCATGGCCTACCTAATAACATATCAAATGTGCCTCTACTAGGTACTACTAAGAATTTAGTGGCCACATGTGCTGGTCAAACCTGTAATGAAAGTATAATCTCTCAGATGGAGCTTCGAACATGGCCACTAAAATCACAAATAACTGTGTTGATAAGTTAAATATCTTACTCTGAATAAATGCTATAGATGTGTGATAGTGCACATGTTAATACTTGACCTATTATCAATCATAACATGGATATGATGATGATGATGATCAATGTAGGCTTGTATAAAGAGTGCATATAAATCTGAGTCATCATCAATAATCTCATGCTCTAAGAAAGTGATGAATGGTTTAGTGGTCATTATATTATGATACACACCAATGACATCATGTAAGGGGTGTGCATCCTCTTTAATAGTGTGATATGATTTTGGTGGTGGAGTGCCTGATATGTATAGTGAACACTTAAAGTGCCTCTGGCCTCATTAGATGTATGTTTAGGAAACAAATCCAAAAATATTTTTAGTTCCTTAGATTCTATTTATTGAACTTTAGGTGCCTCTATAGGTGTGCCCACATATATGATGTTAGCCTCTATCAAACAAATCATGTATCTTATGTCTCAAAGTGATACATTTATTTTTATTATGGTCTGATGCCCTATGATAGTCATAGAATACATTAGAATCATATTTCTTTGGAAGAGGCCTAGTTGTATCAACCTCCTTGATGGGAGAGATAGATATGACATTGCATTCTAATATCTACTTTAAAACATGTGTCATTGACTATGGAAGGTTTATGAAAAGTCTTAGTAGAGGAGTTGATAAAACTAGGTGAGGAGGTGGCTCTAAAACTACATAACTATGGTCTTTGGATCACTCTTGTTTTTAGTGGCCCTTACTTTGTATGGAGGCTTATTATAAATATTAGTAGTTGAATCTAATCCACTTGTGTACCTTAATTTTCCATATAGATAAGCTTAACTTCTCATTCTTTCATTTTGTGGCATAACTCTATGAATGTTGGAAACTTATTAAACAAGATTACTTCGTGTAATGCTGGTAGTAAACTTTGTTTGAATATGTCTTGGAGTTATCTATTTTCCATGGGGCTAGTCATCTTTGCCAATATAGTTTTACATTGCAAGACATATTCTACAATAGGCTTATTGGATTTTTTCTTAAGTTGAGCCAACTTAGCATATGAGATCTTATCACTGATGTTGATTGAAAAGTGTGCAAAAAACATATCTGCCAATGAGTTAAATGTTGTGACATACTAGTTTGGAAGATCATAGAACCTTTATAAGGCATAGTCCTTTAGATTACGTGGGAACAACTTAGTAAGGATCCAGTCATTGGACACATAGTGAAAACATGCTACATGAAAATCTCGTAAATGATACTCTGGGTCACCCTTTCCATCATACAAAGTAAGCTTAAGTGCCACAAATTTGGATGGAAAGGGAGTTTCTGCTATGCCTCGTGCCAAAGGTGTGTGTAAAATAACATGAGAATCTAAGGTATGTGATGGCCTAATAAGACCTTGCTTAAGATGTAATGTAACACCTTAGCCTGCAAAGAATGAATCTCATGCATAAGGTATTATATATTGGGAGAAGAAGAGTGTGTAATAGCAATAGGAGGTATAGCTACTATTGAAGGTTATTGAGTTAAAATAAGTTGTTGTACATTCTAAGTTACCCCCAAAGTAGGTGTAACAATATTGTTATCTAGGGGAGTAGAAGATTGACCATTGTTAGATTTATGAAGATTGTGTTGAACAATACGGATAAGGTCATCTTATATATTAGGATGTAGAAAGATGAAATCTTGTAAATGTCTCTTATCAGTTTCATGGAATTAGTTACTAAATTCTGCCATTATAGGTTTGAAAGTAGGAAAACAAAATGTTGTATATTTTGAACCTTTTAAGAAATTTAATTTATTAAAGATTACCAAAATAAAATAATCAAATCTAAGATTTTAAAATTAATTGTTGAACATAGAAAATGGAAGGATACAAACCCTAATAGCATATAGGACTAGGGTTTGGGTAGTATTCAAAGTAAGATAGGTTCACCAAATGATTTTACTTTTTAGGGTTATGGAGTGTAAGCTCTAGGTTTTTAAAGAGGTTGAGTATAATAAATAAAGGAATACAATATGAAATAAACATATACACTAATTTTTAATAGAATTGACCTAATTTGACCTTTTTAAAAATAACAATAAATGATGCAAACAAGTACTTAACTGGAAGGTGACTGAGATAAAAGATCTGGAGGCTGTAAACTGGGACAAGAGCTAATATGGGTGTCACAAATAGGATCTAAGTGTCAAAATCCTTCCTTGAGAATAACACCTTAATTGGACAATAGAGCCAATGGGATGAGTGTCCTCCTTTTAGTGCTAGTGTCCTCGGTACAGTACTGCTTTGAGATTCTAGGTGCACCTATGTTTAGGTTTGCCAAGCCTATTCCTACATGCACAAGTTCTAATTATTAGATGAACTATTTTGACTGATTTTGTATGTAAACCCTAGACCTTCATGTTGTTAAGGCATCCAATTGGCACAAGTAGCAAAGTGTGATGTTCGTGGGGTAGACTAGACATCCTTAACACCTTGCTATGATGAGAGTTTGCTACACACCAATACTCTGAGGAGGGATCAAGCTCAATGTAGTTCTTCCCACTTAAGTGTTGGTGCAAGTGCAATTGAATCTAGTATAAATGTTGGTTTGACTGATTTGAGTGATGCTAAAGACTATAAATCTATGTATTGTGAGCTTGGGATGGTTGTAGATAATTGTATGCAGGAGTAGGGTAGAATAGTGATTGATAACCTTAATTATGCACAACTTGTTTTGAATTAGTTTGTGTTATTTGCATTTCATTTCCGTCTAGTGGATAAAAGGCTAAAAGTCATGTATATTTATTGTTTTAGTGCTTGTGAAAGTCTTAAAAGAGGTCTAGGCTAACCCTAGGTGGTTGTTCATTTGAAAAGATAGTCATTAGAGACAAAAGGTGGGAAGGGACATTAGAACCCAGATTCAGACACTAGTACCATTGGTGCTACTATCCAATTATAGCACTAGTATCTAGGTGGTAGAACCTAAGACTAGGGGCCAAGAGCTAAGATGAGGGTTGAAGACTACTTTAGTAATGTTTAGGGACATGTGTGGCCCTCATGAAGGTTGGATAAGTGTCTAAAGAGGCCCTAAGATAGGTCTAGGGCTATGTTGTGCATGGGTGGTCTCAAGTAACACTCGTACCACTCAAGTGACATTTTTAGGTGACTACAATAAGTATGAAATAAAAAATAAATGCATATAACCTAAAAATCCAAGCCCATATCCTTAGATTGGGCAAGGTCAAGAAAGAGCATAAACAAACATAATAGAAGACAAAATATACAATTTTACCTTCTCCTTTGGATGTCTCTCTTACCAGAATACAAGTTTGATTGGCCCAAATATAGAGCTTGAGGTGTTTGGAAATGTCATGGTTCTATTCTGACATCATCACCCCTTGCATTATGCATGATTTTATTGAGCAATTAAATAAATTGGTGAATATTTTCTTGGAGTTTTGGTAAAGTAAGTCTAGCACAAAAACCTTGTTGAAGGAGTGAGTTACCCCTTCTATTTATAGGTTTTCCAAATGATTGTGGACCATCCATCTAAAATGAGGATCAATGGTTGAGGATGAACCCTCATCCTCATAAATGTTGAAGGGTGAATTTTTAAGAAACTCCTTATATGGAAGCATGAATTATGCAAGAGTTTCAAATTATGAAGATATTTTGAGTGTAATAGGTATGTGAGAACATGTTGAATGTGTAAGAGCATGTCATACCTTTTGCTTGCACACTTGCCTTACTGATGTCAACTTTGGTGAGGCAATAATCCAATTTTGAATTTTAAAAAATAGCAAATCCCAAAAACAGATGGAATTTCCCAGTAGAGGATAATTAGGCCTAATTAACAAGTGTTAATCATCCATGGGAATTAATATGATCTTTGTAATGTTATTTATCCATCAAATGTTTCCATTTAATTGTCTTGTAGTAACATTTGAAAAGTGTTGACTTGGTTTGGGGCATTGTTGAAAATTTTGATATGTGTTATAGTGCATTACCCCAAGTAGGGATGTGTGGTCTTAATTTGATATCAAATTGATAATTATGCAGATGATTTGGAACAATTGGTGATTTCTAGTTAAATTCATGAATTATTGTGGAAAGTTATTTTGATTACAATTTGGACATGAAAGTAATGAAATTGGAGTGCCTACACAAATATAGTGCATGCCATTGTTTAAATTCCTCTTTCTATAGGACTTAAGGAATTAAGAAGATTTCAATGAAAAATTCAATCCATCAAATGATTTGTTTCTCAATTATCTAATAAAACCCACCCATTCTCAATACTATTGCATAGGGAGATTAAATTTGAATGGGATGAATGATGCCAAAAGTCTTTTGATGTAATTAAATAATGTCTAACTAATACTTCTATCATGATGCCACTTTTTCCCGACCAACCCCTATACATTTTTTCCATTAAGCATGCTTCAAGAAATCTACTTGCATAATATGATGATGATCACAAAGTACATGTTATTTATTAAGTCAATCTTACATTGGTTGATTATACAAGAAATTACAACTTGATATAAATTTTATGCTTAGTTATTGTATTTACGATAGAAAAACTTAGACACTACATGCTTGATAGTGAAACTCAAGTCATCACCAAGGTGTATTGTTTGAAATATAATATGTCTAAGCCATATCTCTCTAAACAAATAGCTAAGTGGGTCATATTAATTATGGAGTTTGATATTAATTGTTTATTCTAGAAGTTGGTTAAAGGGCAAGTCATAGTTGACTAATTAGTTGAAACTCGCCTTATAGACCATGATCCTATAGATAACACTTTACATGATGAGTTTGTTATATACATCCATGAAAATAAAACTTGGACCATGTAATTTGATGCATCCAAATGTGATTCATGTGTGTTTGGAAATGTCTCAACTTTGCATGAATCTATGTAATAATACTCATGAACATATATTTTGAACAAGTACTTGGTTACATAGGTTTCTTGTACAAGCTGAGATGGCTACACAAGATTCAATGAATGTTGTCTAGGATAATTGTGCAAGGTTGTCAACATGTGAGGGTGATGGAATAAATATGAAAGGTGCTCTACATAGTTTCATTGTACAATGGTGGATTTCAAAATGATACACAATGGTTGAGTAACAGTAAGGTGCTATTGAGGAGATTTACAACATGCCTAACCATGAAAGGTTATCTAAATGAATTTAATACCCTATCTAATTGAACCTATCATACTAAAAGAGTTATGATAAAGCCTAAAATGCATTTTGACATGGACCTATGAATGAGTCTTACACGTTTATCACTTGGTTCAATAATTGGTTCATGCATATTCTTCTACAATGTAGGCATTACAAATGAAGTGTCTACTATAAGATATTTTTATTCTAAAGAAGTTGATATTGTCTACTTACACTTCATATGTGTAAATATAGATTGGATTAGTGCTAAAAACACACAATCTAGTGTGTGCATTCTGATATACAATAAAGTGTTTTATGAAGGTTATAAAACCTTACGATTTGATTGTAACATTCTAAGATGTCTTATTTGTGTTATAATGTTAAGAAGGTTACCATCCTTGGGTTTTTACCTGAATGGATTTTACTAGGAGAAAATTTTACATGTCTGTGTGTCTGTGTGCTTTGTATTCATTATTTGTAATTGCAAACTCTCCTAAGATCAGTCGCTTATCGTGCATAGGTTTATACCCAATATCTAGTATTAGAGCCTAGTTTTATATTTGTATAAATTTGAATGACTTGTGCTAAATAGTTCATGTGTTGTGATTTGTGTAGAGAATATTTTATGAAGAAAATGAATTAAAGCACTAGAGTAGAAATTGAAAAGTTCATTGGTCAGAACGTTGAATTGTGGAAGTTTAAGATGGAAGATATCTAGGTGGATAGAAATCAATGGATTATATTCCAGATGATGTACCCACTAGAATGAAACTAGAAAAATGGGAGAATATAGATAGGAAAGCATGAAGACCTATCAGAATATGTTTGTTAGATTCAATTTTTCTGAATGTATAAGCTAAAAATACCATGAAGCTTTTATGGGACAAACTAGGCACATTGTACAAAACTAGGTCATTGGTGAATGATTTATTCCTACACAAGAAGTTATATTCATTAAAAATGAATGATGGTAACTTGATTATAGAGTATTTGAGTGCATTCAATATTATGATAATTTGGTTGACATCCATGGACATGAAAATGGATGAAGAACAAAGGTGGATCACGTTTTTGTGCTCTTTGTCAAACTTGTTTGAAAATATAGTGATGGCTATTGCCAACATTAAATCAGAGCTAAAGTCAAAAATTTTAGTGGTAACTCTGTTATCAAAGGAGATGAGACACAAGTCTATAAACATTTATTAGACTGATGATTCCCTAACTATTTGAGGTCGCTCTCATGAGTGAAGAAAGTGAAATACTAGGGAAAAGTGATTAAAGTCTAAGGGTAGATCCAAGAATATAGAAAATTCCTTGAATAAATATTAGAAATATAGCATAACATGGCATTTCAAAAGGGATTGTAGAGTAAAAAAGTTGGAGAAGGGAAAATCACCAAATATTTCCAATCCTGAAGTGAGAAGGTCTTTAGTGATGATGATGGAGATGTATATCTCGTAGCCTCAAGCTTGTACACAAGCACTAATGCAAGGCTGGTTGATTCAAAAGTATCCTATCATATGACTCCTATAAGTTATTGCTTTTGTGAATATGAAGAATATTATGGTGGCGATGTTTTTCTTAGAGACAACTCGACCTAGTGAATTGTGGGGAGATAAAGAATGAAGCTAATATTTAGAGATGGGAAGGTTGAGGCACTCCCACATGTCTTGCACATTCCTAGCCTTGCTAGGAATTTAAATTATGTGAGCAAGATGAATGATGTTGATGTATATGTCTCATTCAGTAGAGATGAAAGCAAGATGGTGCACAAAGCCATGGTATTAGCAAGAGGTGCGCACATGGGTAATTTGTTCAAAATCAGTTTGACTATGATGAATAATGCATGTAACAACATTATTACACCTAAAGCTAAGACTATATCAGTAATGTGTGCATTGGCTCCTATAGAAGACATAGTGTTCTGGAATCAGAGGGTGGGCCATATTATCAAGAATGGTCTACACATGTTATAGACTATGGACATGGAAAAAAGATGGTAAATTGTCCCTTAGATTTTGAATTTTGAAAACATTACATCTATGGAAATCATAGTGAGTAAATTTCCCCAAAGGTGCAACATAGGTAAGTGAGATATTGCAAGTGATCCACAATGTTTTCTTTGGACAAGTGGATGTCCCATCATCGATCAGGTATTTGTTTTATGTGGTGTTCATTGATGGTTAGTCTTACAATACTTGGATGTAATTCATCTCAAATCAATCTAAAATTCTCAATAAATTTAATGAGTGCAAATCCATTGTGGAGAAGAGGATCAAGGAACTGCACACAAATATTGGGGAGGGGGGGGTGGGGGGCAGGTGGGGGGGTGTGTGGGGGGGAGGGTGAATACTACTTAGAGGAGTTTGATGAATTTTGTAGTTAGAGTGGCACTCATAGAAAATAAAAATGCATACAATCCAAAACAAAATGGAGTCATAGGGTGGATGTACAAGATGTTGATGAACAAGGCCCAAAGTATGGTTAGTGGTGCACATTTGGATTAAATATTTGGGTTGAAGAAGTACAATTGCCTATTACTTGGTTAACTAATCACCCACCTTAAAATTGATTGATAATACTTCAAAAGAAGCATGGACTTGTAATAAATAATGCTTGAAACATCTTCATGTTTTTGGTTACAGTTTCTACTCTCATATCCCAAAGGAAAAGAGGTTGAATCTTGAATCAAAGTATGTAAAGTGAATTTTCATTGGTACGGTGGTGGTACTAAAGGCTACAATTTGTAGAACCTTAAGATGAAAAAGGTAGTCTATAATTCGAATTTAGTCTTCAAAGAAGTGTGCAAAGTTCTTGTTCATGAATAACCAAATAAGTAGCCAAAAGGATATTAAAACAAAATGTAGGTTAAATCAAAGTCTAAAAAGCTAATTTTGAGTATAGTACAATGAGCAAGGAGTCACAAGAAGAGGAGATAACTAAACCTACCCTAAGAAGATCAAAAGGGTGTGCATAATTCAAATGTATAGCCCATCATATTTTTTTTATGCATCCTTCATGTCAATGACTAATATTAATGAACCCAAGATGGTGAAGGAACCTCTGGGTTGCACACAGAGTAAGTCTTGGAGGAAGATTGGGAAATGAGGAGATGGAGTATATAGAGAAGAGTGGGACTTGGGATGTGGTGAAAGCTACCTCCTGGATGAAAAACTATAGGTTACAAGTGGGATTTTAAGAGGAATCAAGATGCTCAAGTAAATCTAGAGAGGTACAAGGATCCACTAGTCATGAAAGGATTCTCTCAGGTTGAGGGAATTGACTTTAGTGACACATTTTATCCTATTACAAAACTAACTTCAATCAACTTTATTTTTGCTATTACTGCTACATTTGATCTAGAGATAGAGTAAATGGATGTGAAGAAAACATTCCTACATGGCGAGCTTGAATAATAAATCTACATGTTCCAACCTGACAATTCCAAGGTGAAGGGGAAAGAGGAATTGGTTTGCAAATTCAAGAAGTGCTTGTATGGCTTGAAGCAATCACCTATAATGTGGAATCAAACTTTCAATAATTATGTGCTTGGACTTGGGCATGTGCACGATAATGATATTATTTGTGTTTACTATAAGGAATAAGGTGATCATTTAGTCATCATAGTCCTCTATGTGGATGACATGCTACTAATTGAAAATGGCATTGAAATGATTAATCAGGTGAAGTATCAATTGTCTACAAAGTTTGACATGAAACATCTTGGTGTTGTGGTATTTATCTTGGGCATGGAAAGCAAAATGGATAATGTGAACAAGAATCTATAGCTAGACTAAATTAAATACACTGATACTCTATTGGAGATGTTCATAATGTAGGATAACAAATTTATGTTCACTTCTTTCCTAGTTGGTCATAAACTATCAACTATATAGTGTCCCAAAACTCATGAGGATTTGGGGGACACGACTGAGGTTCCATGAGCAAGTGCAGTGGGAAATATGATGTATGCACTAATCTGTATAAGACTTGACATTTCAAAACCAATAGAGGTACAAAAAATATATGTCTAATCCAGGAAAGGATTGCTGGGCATCTATGAATAAAATATTTAGATATCTATAAAGGACATATAATGGAAACAATAAGTTGAGTCTATAGGGATTTATGGGTTCTGATTAGGTTGGAGACCTTGGTTATTGTAGGTCTACAAGTGCGTATATATTGAACTTGTTTGGTGGAGCTATAAGTTAGATGAGTAAATAATAGGCAAGTGTTACCATATCTACTATGGATGTTGAGTACATCACAAATATTCATGTGAGTAAGCAAGTAGTTTGGATTCAAAGGCTATGTACTACTATCGGGTTCAAATAAGAAGTGGTGAAGATAAGTTTTGAAAATTAGAGTACAATTTGCTTGGCAAAGAACCTTGAGTATCATTCTCAAAAAAATAACATAGACATGAGATATCATTATGTAAGAGAAATGGTAGGAAAGAGAAGGGTATCTCTAGAAAATGTGGGTATAAATTAAAATGTTGTGGATTCATTGACTAAGGTAGTGAGTACTGAGAAGTTTTCTTAGTGTAAAAAGGAGATGGACTTAACTACCAAAATTTATTGAAGGATGAATGTGCACTACCTCATGAAAAGTGTCTAACACATAGGAGATTATCAAGAAGTGTCTCAAATTTTCATGAATATGTGTAAAAATACTTTTGTGCATGTGTTTTGAACAAGTACTTGGTTTTGCAAGATTTTACAAAGGTTGATTACACAAGCTAGGATGGTTTCGTAGGCTTATGTGGAGGCTATCCCAGACATTTATGTAAAGTTTTCAATGTTAGAATAATAATCTAGTTCTAATTTTAACTCGGGTATTAGCCTAGGTAAGACTAACCTAAGTTAATTTTACCCATGTGTGGTATATCCCTAGAGTTTTAGAGTTAGCATGCACATGTCTAATTTATAGGTATGAATATTCATTTGGAAACCAATGATGACATTTAACACATTGTAGGCACTATTAATTTTGTAATTAGTCTATTTTCACATTTCCAAATGATATCTCACTCACATTCTCTCAAGTTAATTTTACCCATGTGTGGTATATCCCTGGAGTTTTAGAGTTAGCATGCACATGTCTAATTTATAGGTATGAATATTCATTTGGAAACCAATGATGACATTTAACACATTATAGGCACTATTCATTTTGTAATTAGTCTATTTTCACATTTCCAAAAGATATCTCACTCACATTCTCTCAACTTCTATAAATAGAGGGCAAGGTGTGGGTATTGTAATCAAGTAAGAGAATAAACAAAACCCTGATTCTGTATGTTTGTGTTAGAGAATTGTTAATAAAATCATTCAGTCATTTTTTCAATTTCCCTTTGCATATTTAAATTTCTCAATTAGTGTAGTAATAAATTTTAGGTTACGGTGTTCCTATAGAAATTGACAAGTATCGTAATCAGTTTCTACATGGTATAAAAGCATACTCCATTATGCCCTCCTCATTAGTCCTTTGTCCTGTCATGTTGCTTAATTAGAGTTGTAGTGTCGAAAGAGGATACATTGAAGATTCATATATATATGAGCATTTTTGATATTTTTTGACAACATCATTTCTTCTGGAAGAGTGGAAGACCTTTTTAAGGACTCTCGTTTCACTGTGTTTGGAGGTTCTATGATAAAGCTAATATTCATTCAAAGATCTTTCAAGAAAGATATCATTAGTTTCAAGTTGATTGAGATACTTTGGAAATCGTCCACCGATGCCACCATGTATGGGAGGATCTAAAACATAAAGGAGCATTTTTATTTCACCAAAATCAGAGTCCAGCCATCCAAATTGTGGTCCCAACATGTAGTTTTTTACAAAAGTGATTTTAAAATTTTATTTTTTATATATTTAAAAAGTAAAAAAATTAGGAAGAAGGTTTTATTTAACATTGTTTTTATGAATAATTTTAAAAAATAAAAATATTTTTTTTTTAGGGCCAAGGCACCTCACGGCTACCCCGACCTCCATCTCCCCCTTCCTCTTTCCCCCATCACCTTCCTCCTCTTCCTTCATTTCCATGGTACTCACATTGTATATTCACCTTGTATGATTCATCATTCATTTTCCTTGGCATTACTATTAGAATGTTTCACAATATATTTACAAAAAAATATAATTACAGAAGGTTACAAAGTAGTTGGATAAATCATGGCTCAAACTCTTTGTCAGAGGACAAATCCAACTCCAAAATAAAAAAATTAGTCAGCCAAGGCACAACCCAAACAACTACAAATAACCATAAAGCAAATTTTTATGTACAAGCCACTACCCCATTAGGCAAAGGTAGAGGATCATCCTTGGGAATCACCGACCAAACAAGTGGTTCCACATCAGGTATCTATAGAGCATTCCATCCATCTAAGGGGGTCATCATGAATATTGATGGCCAACCATTAGTCAGTTGCATAGGAACAATAATGCTTACCAAAAACTATTGTAAAGCACTGACATTAGACTTACCATGAGAACTCCAGCCATGCCTTGGGGGAGGGCGAGGAGAAAAGTGGCCCCTACTTCTAGACTAACTTCTACTTTGACACCTCCTAGGAGGAGGTAGCAGACCATGGGGTGGGCCATAATGTAGAACTCTGCTCATGGTGCAAGGGGAATTCCCCTAGTGGTCAAGTAGATCTTGTAGGTGGCAAAGGTCCATATCCATATTTTCTACATGGGCTTGAATCTATAAATAAATTGAAGAAATAACAACCTTTTCATTAATAGAAAATGATATTCCACAAACCTCATGATTAAAAATAACATTATTCTTGGTTTTCCATAACTAAAAGACAATAATAACATATAAGAATTTACAAAGAAAGGTAATAGAGGCTGTACAATTAGAAAAATCACCAAAGAGAGCCTATTTCTAACAAAAAGGCTCAAGGTGATAAGGCTAAAATAATGAATGAATCTAATGCCATGCAAACTATGCTTTCAAAGAATCCCAAAATAGATGTTTAAAGGATTATGGATGCTTACAAGCCAGACAAAAAGGTTGGGAATGCAGAGGTGGATCAGCTTCTCACTGAGGGGAAGTCCTTGGTAAATTAAACACCATAAGAAATGAGCCAACTTGGGTTCCAAGCCAGGGTGCCACACACAATCTAAATGGGCAAGCCAAGTCCTTAAAGAGGACTGGAGTCCCCAACACCTATTGAGCTTGTCTAAAGTAGGAGATAATGGACTCATCACCTGATAAATAAGCTCGAGAGAGTTATTTTTAAAGTGTGTATCATAGTTGCACCTCTAGTATTTCCACTAGGCCCTAGGAGGCTTCATGCCAAGTTTATGCAACATAACATCATGTAGCAATTCATGAATGTGAAGAATAGAAGGTAAGTCCACATTATTTAAATGAAACTTAATTTTTAATTCAGGCCAAGGAATCTAATCTCTAGAGGTGACCAATTCACAGATAGTGTGAATCCCTTTTTAGAATAATCATAGAGCTCTAATACAAGGTAATTCAGCCATGGGAATGGAAGTAGTAAGTATAGGGGACCGCCATAATCTATGGTCATTGAAAGATAGCCCTGCATGAAAATCATCCCCCACTAACTTCAAGTGGGGTTTGACTACTTCAAAATCCTTCCATATGCTTTTGACCACAAAAGAGCTAGTAATCTTGACAGGAACAATACTGATGAGAAGGGATTAGAAACCCATATTATGCTAACTAGTTTAACCATACAGAGAGCCCATAGAGATATAATATGTTAAAAGAATTTTCCAAGATTCATTTCCATTAATAGCTTAAACAATCCACTTTACACATAGGGCCATACTTTATCGATAGGTGTCAATGATGCCCATGCCACCTTTATCATGAGGGAGGCAACAAATATTCCATGCCACTCGATGAAAATAATGGGCCCAATTAGAATTGGCCCAAAGGAAATATCTAAGGACATTGGCCAAAGTATCATAAGAGGCCTTAAAGGGAACCCAATAGGAGGAATAATAGACATGTGTAGCAGTTAGGATCTTGGTGCAAATATAGAACGTGCCTGCTAGAGATAGGGGCTTAGTGATCTAAAATGCAATCTTCTTTTCAATCCTATTGAGAAGATACTGCCAAAGATTGAACAATGAATTATTGAAAGCAAAGGGGATGCCCAATAACTTGAATTGTTCCCCCCAAGCAATTCATTTCCAATTATACTTACGAAGCCACTCAGGCACAAGCATCATACTTTGATAAAAACACTGGGTTTTCCTCCATTGAAGGTTGGAGCAGGAAGCTAGATAGAAAGTGTCAAGGCATTAAATAACTTCATTAAAAGTGGCCTATTATTCTTCAAGCATTAGGAAGTTGTCATCTAAAAAGTTCCCATTGATGAGTTGGGAGTGCGGTTAGGCCAGACAATGCCATAAACAAGCCCTTGAAAAGCTTTAAAAGCCAAGAGATAACTCGGGGCTTCAACGGATAACACATAAAATGTTGGAGCAAGGGGAAAACCTTGGAAAATAGAATATTGGAGCTCAATCTCCTTGATTTTATGCCCATTAATAGTAAGGTAGGTTGAGGCATCATGAAGCAAATTATGCATCGCATAAATGAAGTAGGGGCCAAATCCGAGAGCCTTGAACATGGCAAGAATAAATTGACACTCAATCTTATCATAGGATTTTTCAAAGTCTAATTTAATAAAAATAGTTACTAGAAGAGAGTAATGAGCCCAAGCCATGCCTTCCCATACCAAAATAAGATTATCTATAATATAACTCCCTCTAATGAATCTTGCTTGCTATGGTTTACCAATGGAAGGTAAGATGAACTAGATGTAGTTGGCAAGGGCTTTCTCAAGAATATTGTAAGAAACATTAAGTAAGGTTATCAGCCTCCAAATGGTAATTAGCTTAGGATCTTTAGATTTAGGAATGAATTTGATATTACCTTGATTGATTGTGGGTCTAAAAGATTGATTATGCAAGGCTTCTTTGTAGATTTGCAGTAAATTAGGTCCGATAAACTCCCAAGTGGCTTTATAAAATTTATATGGGAATCCATTGAGGTAGGGGGATTTATCATTTGTCATGTAGTGCAGAGCCTCTATGAGCTCTTACGAGGTGAATGGGGCATCCAAAAACCATTGATCAACTGGCTTGAGCTTGTTAGGCACCACATTGAGGCATTTCTGAACTGCCTAGGATGACTCAGCTATGAAAGGTTGAGCTTGAAAAACCAACTTGTAATGTTCATGGAAAGCCAAGGAGATATCAAACTGAGAGGTAAGTAGGGATTGAGCCACTTGAATGGCTTTGATTTTCCCACGAGCTTGCTTGGATTTTAATGCTTTAAATAAATCCTTGGAGGCTTTGTCACCAATTTTTATCCAGTGCAGTCAAGCGTAGTGTTGGGCACCTCTGGCTACATGGTTGTCTGCCACCTTAAGGTGGTGTTTGAGAGAGGTTACAAGCCGTTGTAACTACACATTGAAAAGATCAGTCTCAAGGGATCCAGAGACCCATCATAACTCATTGAGCATGGCTCTTTAGAGCACTTTTAGATCCGAGCAACATGTTTGCCATGGTGGTAGAGGAAGGAGGTGGTGTGAAAATGGACTTAATTCCACCACTCAATCCAACTAATGATATATGGGGGCCACGGGGTGAGGTTCTAGATTTTCTCAATGAGTCAAATTGTTTTAACATGACTCAGTATAGAAGTATTTAGTATAAATTAATTATGTGGCACATTGTACTACCCTGAGGTAAGAACGAGGGGAGTGTTTTGATAAAATAATATTTGAGTGGACGGTGACAAGATGACCATCAATGTTTGAAAAGGAAAAAATATTTTACTCTGAAAACATAAAGTGGTCAAGCTATTTGAGTACACGATGATCTCCAGATTAGTAGTTGGACCATGTAAACTAAGACATGGGGTTAAATGTCTACTGCTAAAGGAGAGGCTCGAATAGACCCCATTTATTTTTGAAATAATACCAAGCCTTATGTTTAAAAACACACCAACACATGGGGAGGGCCCCAGTGTTGTCTTGGGGGTGTTTAATCATATTAAAATCTCCACACACTAGCTATGTGGTAGTAGACATCTCATCTGCTAAAGATTTCCAAAGTAGGGAGTGGTTAGGGCCATCATTGGGAGCATAAATATTGAGAATGCTAAATGGATGGCCATCAATGTAAAGAATAATCCAAAATGCATGATGTGATGGGTCCTCCCCCATGGAAATAATGCTGGGAGAAACCTTTTGGGCAACTAAAATACAAGTGTTGATATGTCTTGCTTCATGCAAGGTGGTGTTCTGGGTGGCATCATGTCAAATACTTCACAAAGATATCTGAAGCAAAATCTAGACACTTTAACTTCTTATATATAGATAATATTTGGAAAACCAATCCATTGACAAGTAGCATACATAGAGTATTTACGAGTAGACTCTATAAGAGCCTTAACATTCCATGATAACACATTCATAGGGAAGGGTCATCCATCTGAAGCTCTCCTTGTCCATCCTCAAAATTTGTCAATGCAGTAAAGTTATTATGTTGGTGAGGGTGTGAATTTCTATCAACCACAATGAAGCAATCTTTGGCTTCGTGTTCCTCTCTAGGAGAGTATGTGCCCATGCAAGGTGGGTTGTGAGACCACTAGGAAAAAGAGCTATTAGCTAAGAGAAACTTAGCCATGGGAATCATAGTCTTTTGGGAAACTAGAGAAATGCTTTGCAGGTTGGAAAAAACTAGAATGGTAAGGGATGGTAGAGAAAACCCCTGAGAGGGTTTGATAGATAGAGAAAAATCATCCTGAAGTGGCAGCTAGGGTGGGATTTATGGCTTAGGGCCTAAATACCTTTTAGGGGGCACTATGGTCCAGCCATCACCTTGGTCTGTCTATTTGTTCTTCTTAGTCTGGGGAGGCAACTAAGGAAGCTTGGGATAATGCATGCGAGGATAAATCTTGATGCGGTGGTCCAAAGCCTGGAAGCAAAAATAAGTGTTGGCAAGGTTAAAGTAAATAACATTTTATGACCATTAGTTCTCCTTGACTTAGATCTCTATGAACTCCTTTAGCTCATTCAAGAGATCAACCTCCACACAGACTTGCTTGTTAGGGTGATGGAAAAACCACCTATCCAAATTAATAGTGAAAACACATCCTATGGGAGTGAATATTTGGGGTATGAAAGCCTAAAGATGAATTGGCAAACCAGGAAGCTCAACCTAGATAGGGACACGAAGGGTAGCATTATCAAAAACTTTAAAGTCACGAGACTAGGCAGACATAATCATAAGATGTTTACAAAGGTACCAGACATTGAACTTTGCAAGGATAAGATATGTCTTAGAGGGTTCCTTAAAGGTAAACAAGAAAAAACCCTTGGTAAGGCTCCAAATTCTAGAGACATGGACACCTAGAGGCTCCCAGTGGTTGCAGAGCTAGATATGGAGGTAATCCTCTAAGGGGATACAATCAACAAAGTAAGCAATAACAAAATAATTTTCATAACATTTACAACATTGTTCAATAACTACAATAGGAATGCTTACCTTTGGAGTGGATAGGGGCTGATGGATTACCTCATCTTAGACCTTCGAAACAAACTTTTCAGATTGCTTGTGCACCATTAGCTCTGAATCATGCATCAACGGATATAATAAAGCATAGAGAAACCATAAATAAAGGGCCTACCCACCTGAAGGGTGGCATGTTGAGCACAATTAGTGCACTAAAATCCTAGAAAATCTTGTGAGACAAGCATTTTGGACAAGGTAAGCCAAGGAAGCAAGCAAGAAAATATGAACCATGAAACCTTAACAAAGTGATTCTCAAGTCTCCTAAGTTTATTTTTCCTTGGCATTTGAATTGGCATTATATGATTATAATTCAAGATTTGGAAATGTGCATTTTTATTCAATCTACTTTGTAAAGCATTGAAAATGTGTTGTCAACATATTATCCAAAGGCTTCCACCAACCACCCACCACCATCACACCACTATCCATCCACCTCCTTTCCTTTTCAAATACCATTTTCAACTTTATTAACAAATATAATATGTGGAAAGTTGAAGAATTGACTTGGTGCATGGAATCATGGTCATAACCCATCTTATAAATATTATTATTTTAAGTTGTATCAATTATTAGTCCAATTGTTGATGATGATGATGATGATGGTTGCCTATATCCATCCACCATAGTAAAAATAGCTCTAGATACCTGACACAGAGAGTCAAGTTAAGAAAGGCAATGAGTTGACTCACCATGAGAAGGTGAAATGTCATGAGAAGACAACCAAAGAGGATATGGATGAGAGTTTGATAATAATGAGGGTAGAACAAAAGTATGAGCAATCATAGAGCATGAGAATGAAGGAGAAGGCATGATTGAGAAGCAAGACCAACCAAGAGTGCAAGAACCAAGCATGACTAATGAAGAAGGAATCCATGAACTAGAAGCAAGGATGAATAATGAGGACCAACCATTGGAGGCAAATCATGGTGGAGAGAAATCGGAGTTGGAGAAAATAGATGATGATGTGAACAATGAGTTACATCAAATTATACATCTCATGGAGATAAAAGATGGGTGTGCAAAGAGACTAGACAAGGCAAAAAGATAGATGCAAGAACCAACTAAGGAGAAAATAAAAAGAAAAAAGGAGTAATAGCAGCAACAAGTACTCAAAGAAGCATAAGATAAAAAAATGGAAAGAAAGGAATAAGGTAGATAAGAGCATTTAAGTAGGAGCTCAAAATTCTCCCCACTTGGGGAGTATAATGCAGAGCATCCTAAGTTGATATATATTATATATATGCTTAAGTAGTTTCATTTTGACATTTTTGGTTTGTGATAGGTGGTAGAGGTCTTATAGATACCTGTAGAGTGTTTGAGAGTCACTATGAGTCTTAAATTTGTGTGTTAGTAAGTCTTTTGGTGTTTCCTGCCAAAATGACTATTTTGAAAATTTGAATTTCTTAACTAGCATGTGTAGTGTTTTGAGGTATTGTGAGGTATACCAATGATATCAAACATTTTTAAATGAGTTATAGAAGATCCTAAGAGGTGTGTGAGTGGTATTGAGGTACAATTAATGACTAAGCATTGTAATTCAATAAAGACAAGTATAATTTCCCTCCCCCATACATGGAGTTGATCAATAAAAGGAGGTTAGCATGTGTGTTTGGTGATATATAAGGTTGGAATGCATGTAGAAGAGAGAGAGGAGTTGTATGTGTGTAAGTAGTAGGTAGGAAAAGGTGGAGAAATATCAAGAAATGATCAAAAGCTAAGAAATTTTGCTTGTTTCTATAGAATTTTGTACATGATGTTTGTTTGATCAATAAAAGGAGTGAATGAAAGTTATTTTTAGAGTTTTCATATGGATTCTCAATGATGATTGGCATGTAATCAATTTATTAATAATATATTTTTTATAATAAAGTTTTTTCTCATTATTGATCCACATGTTAAGATGTCGTACACAGGGTTTTGAAGCTTTGTTGTCACGGTTATGGAAAATAGGAGCAGAGTTGTTGGTTAAAGTTCCTTTATTGTGTTGTGTTCTATAAGATTTAATTATATTTGAGGGTCTAGATTTAATTTTGATTATTCTTTTATAGTGATCACATAATTTCAATAATTGATCTAGACCTCCATGGCAAGAGTAAACAGTCCAGTTGGAGTAATTCTATGTTATATCGTCAAGAAGTTCAATGAAGAAAGGTATGTTTGATAGTTTGGGAGGATATTTGTATTGTTTTAGGTCTAGAAAGTAGTATATAAATATTAACAATTAAAAAAAAGTCATTATCAATCTCAGGGATCCTATAGAAGTGAAAGATACAAGTTTACTAGTCACACATTCCCTTGATGCAACCAAAATTTTGTATTTTTGCATTTTATAACCATTTGGTGTTTGAAAAAAGACAAGTAATTATTGGGAGAGTTGAAGCAAACTTGGGCATACCCCACAGAAGTGTCAGAATTCATTAGAGTGGTCCAAAACTCATCCTAGTTAATTTTTTATCCTCTCAACCTACATAGGCCTACTAAACTAGACCTAAGGTTTGCAAGAAATGGAAACTTGTCTAGCTTGTGTTTTACACAACCAAAAATCATGAAACTTTGGAATCATATGTGTTTTTTCATGCTTGATAGGATTGAAGAGGTTTTAGAGTTGTACTGGACCGTACAATACAGGATCATTGACTATGGGAGTGACTAGGCCTAGAAGAGACCTAATTGACATAAGAGAGTGTTAAGTTAGTAGTCTTCCTTTATGAATCTAGACTTGAAACTTTAGGAGAAGTTAAAAAAGGATAAAGGGTATCTAAAATAGGGCTTGGTTTGCATGGAGGATTTTCATATTGTCTGGACCATATATATTTGTGCTTTGGTAGCACTACTAAATAAAGAGGCTTAAAGAGAGAA